>NIVC01000496.1:0-85163 GCA_002269645.1 Macrostomum lignano | reverse complement strand
TGCTACATAGACAGTGCAAAAAATTAGAGTCTCAAGTGGTGGCCCCAGTCACAAAGCCGCAGCTGCCGCCGTCATCAATCTCCTAAAAAAGGGTCGGAGGGAAGAAAACCGAGAGCTTATCATTATTATTGAATGGCATTGAAAGACAATAGACAGTGGAATAGAGAAGCGAAACATGCTCAAAGCAGCTGGAATTCTCACTGGCACTCCATCACTGTCTGAAAGTTTTCAAATCAAAATTTAGTATCTGCCATTTTTCATGTTCTGAATGTTTGAAAACCAAGAATCTGAGCACAACTCACCTCCGCCGTGGCCTCTGACTCGAGGCTTGGGTCTGCGATCTGGAAAATAGCGGATTCAATAGGATAATCTTTTGGCATCTTAGAAGTGAAAAGGCAAAAATATGTATTCCGCTGGGCGCACCTCTTTCTTCTTCATCCTTTTCCTAGAGCGGCCTGAAAGAGAAAAGCAATGGGCAAGTGAGGAAAAGTGCTCACGGAGCAATAAGCTCCAGCAAAGTTGCCACAGCCAGATGGAAATCACGAACCCTTCTTGGCGCCAGAGAAGCTGCTGGGCGAGCAACCCATGGCCAGGTGAACGGAGAGTTTGAGTACTTAGAGGGCACTGCAGTCTTTAGGTGTAAACTCTTAGCTGCTCCACTCCACCAAAGCTTCTGTTCCAGTCGAAAGTATTTCATTATATGAGCTCAGCCTAAACAGAGCCTCCTCACGAAACTTTGCTTTGCTCTAGAATATCTCTACATCCACTTCTTTCCAGAGTGTACAATTTTGGTATCAACTGCCTTGGTAAAATATGTGTTTATTAGAAACCACATCGCTGTTTACTGGCATAGCTTTTACCTTCAGACTCAGACTTCAGTGGTAGTGCGCAGTGAATGGAGATAAGAGCGCTCGGTATTCTCTAATAATCCGATTGCTTATTTAATTGACGTTTAATGGGCGTCTTCGCAGCAAGGAATCAATAGTCTATGACAACTATGTGTACCATAGACTAATAAGCAATTCATGTGTATTTGATGCCGCAAATAGAAAACGACAAAAACAGAAAACGAATAACGCATAACTCATGCTTCTTCTCAATAGTTTTTCATGCTAGCTTCAAAAAAGTCTGCACGCACTCAACAGGATTTCAATTTTAGACCCTCAAAATGACGATACGCTCGTAGACTTCACTCCGTGAGCATTGTATAGTAGAGGACTCACAAGACTCATCAGAAGCGACAAACTCACTGGTGGGACCGCTGCTCGGGTTTACTTCTGGAACAGAGATGCCTTGCAAAGCACTGGACACAATATCCTAGCCACCTTGGCAAAGGACCGATGATTCTCGATCAGACATCCTGCGCTCCAAGTCGGTCGAATCAAGCAACTCACCCACACGGCTTGTCGAAGGTAATGATAGACGCACCGATATAGCAGCAGGTGGATTCTCGAATGAGTTGAAGAATCAGAGAATTCGAAGTCTTCCTCAGCGCCAGCCATAGCAAATTGAACAGCACAAATCCTCGGTAAAGCAGTTAGACAAATTTTGTTGCATTTGCTTCTCTCCGTTTTAGACATTCTTTCACTTGCTGACTGTCTTAAGAAAATTCTTACTAAAAAATTGTCATGGCCGCGAGAAAGATTTAAAACTGTATAAGCTGTTTTGAGATATTTCTACATAGAAGTTTGTCTATAGTTTGATTGTGGGGGGGGGCTCTGCCCCCCCACACCCCGCCCGCAACCACGGTCGACCAGATGGAATACGCCAAAATAAGCAATTTGATTTTATATAAAAAACCATTAAATTAAGCTGTCTATTAAATGGCTATTATCATATACTTAGAGGGAAATAAAAGCTAAATTAAAGCAGGCAAGCAAAAGTGCACAAACACCCGCTGCACTTAGCAGCTGGCTTTGGGATTTGTCTGTGGCAGGCCCTGGCCCGCTCACTGGGAGAATGCTGGCTACAATTAGGCCCAGTCACAGCAGAAATTCTCATCTCCAGCCACAGCGGCACGCAGACTCGGGCGCAATGGTGGAAGAATACTCACCCTCACCTCGTCTGAGCCAGCGCGGCAACTCCACGGTCATCGAGCTCGACATTGGCTTCATCGACCGGCGGAGACTCTCCCGGCCTTCCATGTCCCCAGTTGGCGACTCGCCGATTCGGCGCAGCCGGAACGAGCTCTCGGAGCTGGGCGAGACTCTGGAGCACCTCACGGCCGAGACTAGCAAACCACTCACTGTGCCCGTGGACGAGGATGGCTGTCCGGACAAACCGGGGGTGAGGGGATTCATACTGTATTGTTTATCTCGAATTTATTTGCATCAAATCCTCTAATGTGTAGTCATAGCACCTCTTGAATAACTAGAGTTGACTGTTATTTTGTTAAAGTCTCGGCGACTTAGCCATAGAATTTGGAACTGCTAAGCCTCCTTGGTAGGGACTTGAGAAAGTTCATCCAGCACTTACTGGCATCCCGCAGGACCTTAACGTGTTTCGCCATCCATATCTGAAAACCCTGTGCCGGGCCCGCCGGGAGGCGATCCAGCCGCTTTACTATCGCTATGTTGTGCTGAACTTCCGCGTCATGCGTCGCAACGCTGAGATGTACGTTGGCTACCTGCTCAACCAGAAAGGAGTGCGCCGCAGCGACCTGTATAAAACGAAGTACCTGCCCATCTGGACGCACTGCATTAAGGTTCGAATGAGGGTCAATATAAAAATCGGTGTCATCTTTCACGGCCTCAAGTCTCGCCTTGGACTGACCTCCCTTCTGGGGCTGCACTTTTGCGTTGACGGCTTCTACGGGGTTGAGGCGTTCGGAGACGCCTTTGGCAATGTTGGCCCCGGTGAGTAAACATCAGTTTACGTTCGGATTAGATTATCGGGTTTCAGTTGTTAGACATCTACTACTACTTACTTACTACTTACGAGAAGCACGACGCCGCGATTAGACCGTGGCCCCTATTGCAACCCCAAGCAAAAAACAACAAGGCGTTAGCCTTGGGGCTGCGCCTATCCAAGCCAGCAGCAGAAGAGCTCGCGAGAGTGGCGTCTGCGATCTTCATCCGGCCGGAGTCCCGGACGAATGCGCGTAGGTCACGGATCCGGCTCGGGGTGGTGAGCTCTTCTAACCTTAACGGAAAGCCGAGATGATGTCTCCGAGCTTTGATGAAGTGCGGGCAGAATGTGACGTGGTGCGCCGCTGTTTCCACCTCTAAGCTATAATAGAGCCAAATTTCAGAGCAATCAATTTGTAGTGAAATATGTCTACTGTAGAAGAAGCCATGGCCAGCAATGATCATCCACATCTCCCTAATATCAGTTTTATTTAAAGAGATCAGGAATTTGTATACTCCCCAGTTTATAACAGGCACCGCAGCTCATGCATGTTTTTTGATATTCGGAGCAGCTGTTCCAGTGCAGCTGATGTTGGTGGCTCAGACAATTGTGAATGACGAGGTTAACGGATGACTTCGGATTTTGCTGTGGCCTGGTGTCCAGATCACGTTGATCCTATTGAGAATCGCTAGCTTTTGCAAGCTTATAAAGCAGTTTAAAGCTGATTTGGTTGATAGCTTGATAGAGGACAAGGCCTTAATACGGGCCTTTCATCGCCTCAGCTTGGTGCTGCGGAAGCATGTTAGGATATTTTTGAGCCCTCTTAGGGGTGGAGGGGTACGCATCAGTTATGTCCCGGCAATTACTGCCCTGCAGTTAGTACAGCCAATCCCTCACCGTCTTCAGCTCCAACGCGTTGGACCAGATGAGACGCGCATAGATAATGCTGGGTTGGATGATGCCCGTGTAGATCCACCTTAGCATCTTGGGAGAGAGCCGCCAGGTTGCCCCGATAGCCATTTCGCCTGGAAGAAACACCGCTTAGAGTGTCCAATGACAATGTCAACGTGCTTGGTCTAACGAAGGCTATGCGTGAGCGTTGCACCTAGATATTTGTTTCCTTGACCAGTGGAATGTACATCCAGTAGTGAGGTTCCGCATGTTCCGCTTCCTGTTCTTAGCTAGACATTTACGCCCTCGCATCTACAATCAGAAAGAATTCTACAGCCTCACCGGCGTCAGTAAATTCTCTCGATGGGAATTTAGCTCTTTAACATACCTTGATAGCTTTGCCAAACGGGCAAAAGACCATTTCGACTCTGGTTCGACACCAAAACTAGAATCGAGCAGTTGGTCAAACAGGACCCTGATGGATCCGTCGGCAAGCTCAGTGGGGGCCACGGGCCTTACAGGAGGTCTCTGGATGGATGGAGAAATTGCACAGGCCTCTGTATACTGATAGCAAACGGGACAAGGACCTGACCGTGTCGCGCTGCAGCGTCCCGATAGGTCCAAAAACCAGGTAGGACACTTGAAGCTCCGGTCGTCAATAACAACTGCATCAGCTTTGTGTTGAGCATATTAAGGTTCTCGTCTATCTCGACAGATGTTTTCTGGGCCATACTAAACTGAAGGGCTGCGAGGTAGCTGTTTTTTATTCACTATCTATATCTCTTAAAATTACTGCAGGTGTTCGCCCATGGATGGAGCTTGGCACCAACGGGTCCGCTAAGAGCCTGCGACTGACTGATGGGGACAATATCTATGTAAACGTCGCCACAGAGACCACTCGCCACATGGTACAGCGGTCGCGGCCCCGGCGCAGTCGAAAGGTTTCGACACTTTCGGCAGTCACCTTCGATGTGCCGCAGACGATGCCTCTGGGCCAGCCCGACCAGTTGAAAGACAGCGGCTCGTTTTCACCGACGAAGCTCGCGGCTCGTGGCTTGAAGTGAAACCTGCGGCGCTGACGCCAAACAATTTATTCGCTGTTTTGTGTTATACGCACTGCATTATGCGTATGCGCTAGCTGTAACTGTCGGTAAAAACTATTGACCTTTCGTACACCGTCGCTCTACTCGCCCTCCGGCTACCTGGGTATATATACCGATGAAATACACCTAGCTACGCCAGCCACCTTGCATTGCACTTGGACAAGCGGGTGGCCGGTCTGTGGTTTCCACAAGTTAATTGACTCGAGTCTTCAGTCATTTGGACCGACATCGGTATCGGACCGACAAGAGCTCAGGCACCTCTGCTGACAAAAAGGCAAAAAAATGGTTGACCGCAATTGTTTTGTTGAATGCCACGCCCGCCGGATCGTGACATCAGAAATTCCACTTGCCTTCCCAAGCTAAACGGCTGCTCAGTTTTCTGCAACCACTCTGCCCTGGGGCTTCCCTGCTTTTTCCGCCTGGGCCCCGCCGGGAGTTTTTCATGCCGCGGAGAAACGAAGCCAGTTTGCGTAGAACTTCTGCATTGAGAGGGCCACGGGGATTCCCCAGCAACCCTGGGGGTGAGACATTGCTGCAAAAGTTGAGCGAATTCATGGGATCTGATTTTTTAACAAACTCGCTGAGCATGTGTGAAAAGTGCTCTGCTATACCAGAAAGTGTTAATCAACGTATTATTGGTCAGAAATCAGTGCGATTTCCCTGAGAATCTCATTGAGAATATTGGTCAGAAATCAGTGCGATTTCCCTGAGAATCTCATTGAGAATATTGGTCAGAAATCAGTGCGATTTCCCTGAGAATCTCATTGAGAATATTGGTCAGAAATCAGTGCGATTTCCCTGAGAATCTCATTGAGAATATTGGTCAGAAATCAGTGCGATTTCCCTGAGAATCTCATTGAGAATATTGGTCAGAAATCAGTGCGATTTCCCTGAGAATCTCATTGAGAATATTGGTCAGAAATCAGTGCGATTTCCCTGAGAATCTCATTGAGAATATTGGTCAGAAATCAGTGCGATTTCCCTGAGAATCTCATTGAGAATATTGGTCAGAAATCAGTGCGATTTCCCTGAGAATCTCATTGAGAATAGCTCGTATTGGTCAGAAATTCTACTGCGCACAAACCCGTGCTCAGAATGTTTTTCGTGGACTTTTTGAAGCTGGCCTCCTCGCCATCGCCGATATTTTCCGCATTAATTTTTTGCAATCTACGAGCGCATTTTACTCTCGCTCTTTCAAACCATTTAAAGGAGCAGCAAAAGGCGCTCGTATGAGCCGAGCTCCCAGTCAGCCATGTCTAATCCCGGGTTCAGCAACTTTCTGAATTTGCCGTGGCTTCTTCTGCCTACTCCCTACTTTCTACCTCTCCCCTTTCTATCCTCTTTTATCACTCCCAAAGTTACTGAGCTCACCCTATTCCGTGAGCCTGCCATTCTTCTCAGGTCACTGGTGTCTCAGAACTTTCGTTCCTCCCTTTGAATCGCCTAACAGGACACGGAGAGAATGCCGGCTGGGCTGCCGGGACACAGCCAGTTTTTTGACCCGAGCGCTAGCAGGCCTTTCCCAAACACGGTCGCCACTCAGCGCCAACTCTGAGCCCTCCCCCGTCGTTCTCTTCCGCTGCTCCCGGCTAGACAATGCGCTGCCCGCCGGGAGTGAAAGCCGGCCACCGGCCTCCATCGCCCCTTCGGCACACTGCCTCCGCTGGTCTCCTCCTCCTCCCGCCTCCTCTCCTCCCCGCCTCCCTGCACCGCTGTGTTTCTTTTGGGCGGGAAAGTTCACGGGGAAGAGAGGGGAAGAGCGGAGCGGGCGGGAAATGCAGCGCAGAGGCCGATTAGTGTTAGAATTGGGGAGCGAGACAGGATTGGGGCAGGCTGCCCGCTCTCCAGTTGTGCGCGAGTGAGTGCACTGGCCACTGCTGTGAGCCGGGACGGGACAGAGATGAACTGCAGAGTTCCTGGCCCAGCACCAACCAGTGCGTGAGCCTCAGTCCGGTCTCTCTCATCTCCTCTGCCTCTCTGCTCACTCGTCTCACCCACTGCCAGCTACGGTAGCGCAGAAAATGGAGATTTCCAGTGCAGCCGGCGGAACCTGACCGGCTCTCACCGCCTCCTGCGATTTGTGTCGGCCTGCCTGTCAGAGCACGCCAAAGCCTCTACAAACTTTGGCAACGGAACTGCAACACAGGGAAACCCAGAGCAGGCCGGACCCATGCCGCCATCCGCTGCCGCCGCCGGGGGCGCCGCTACCCGCACCGTCCATTGACCAGCTGTCGGAGTGACCCCATAGAGGCTGTGCTCAGGGGAGCTGGAGAACCATCAGCAGCAGCCGCAGCCGCAGCAGCAGCAGCAGCGGGTGCACTTTGCCCCTCACCCGGCAGGCCGGGTACCGCGCACTTTTTGCCGTGACGCGGGCCTGCAGTACGGCCCGACCGGCAGCCAAAACTCCAGACAGGAGTACTGCTCAGACTCTGAGCTGCATCACGGTTACGGGAGGCTCCCGGCGGGGGCGGCCGGTGGCTTCGCCTCCGCCGAAGAGGTCACAGCCGCTGCCGACCGACTTGGCGCTATGGGGATCGGCCAACTGCCACCACCTCATCAGCGGTTGAACGAGCAGAACCATCTGTTCCACGGGCGGGCGGCCGCGGCCCCAGACTATTATGGATACTCAGCAGCAGGGCCGTACGCTGCATACAGTGAGGCCACACCACTCTCTTTGCCTATTGCCTCAGCGAGGATTTCGATCTCAATTCTTTGTAAACTCCCCTTGTTCCCGCCTCCTCTCCACCTAGCATTCTGTGTCACTCTCACTGCCTCCTCTCCACCTCATAGCATTCTGTGTCACTCTCACTGCCTCCTCTCCACCTCATAGCATTCTGTGTCACTCTCACTGCCTCCTCTCCACCTCATAGCATTCTGTGTCACTCTCATTGCCTCCTCTTCACCTCCCAGCATTCTGTGTCACTCTCACTGCCTCCTCTTCACCCAGCATTCTGTGTCACTCTCACTGCCTCCTCTTCACCCAGCATTCTGTGTCACTCTCACTGCCTCCTCTTCACCCAGCATTCTGTGTCACTCTCACTGCCTCCTCTCCACCTCTCAGCATTTTTGTGTCACTCTCACTGCCTCCTCTTCACCCAGCATTCTGTGTCACTCTCACTGCCTCCTCTCCACCTCTCAGCATTTTTGTGTCACTCTCACTGCCTCCTCTTCACCCAGCATTCTGTGTCACTCTCACTGCCTCCTCTCCACCTCCCAGCATTCTGTGCCAGCATTCTGTGTCACTCTCACTGCCTCCTCTCCACCTAGCATTCTGTGTCACTCTCATTGTCTCCTCTCCACCTCATAGCATTCTGTGTCACTCTCATTGCCTCCTCTCCACCTCATAGCATTCTGTGTCACTCTCATTGCCTCCTCTCCACCTAGCATTCTGTGTCACTCTCATTGCCTCCTCTCCACCTCCCAGCATTCTGTGCCAGCATTCTGTGTCACTCTCACTGCCTCCTCTCCACCTAGCATTTTGTGTCACTCTCATTGCCTCCTCTCCACCTCATAGCATTCTGTGTCACTCTCATTGCCTCCTCTCCACCTAGCATTCTGTGTCACTCTCATTGCCTCCTCTCCACCTCATAGCATTCTGTGTCACTCTCATTGCCTCCTCTCCACCTCTCAGCATTTTTGTGTCACTCTCACTGCCTCCTCTTCACCCAGCATTCTGTGTCACTCTCACTGCCTCCTCTCCACCTCTCAGCATTTTTGTGTCACTCTCACTGCCTCCTCTTCACCCAGCATTCTGTGTCACTCTCACTGCCTCCTCTCCACCTCCCAGCATTCTGTGCCAGCATTCTGTGTCACTTTCACTGCCTCCTCTCCACCTAGCATTCTGTGTCACTCTCATTGTCTCCTCTCCACCTCATAGCATTCTGTGTCACTCTCATTGCCTCCTCTCCACCTAGCATTCTGTGTCACTCTCATTGCCTCCTCTTCACCTCCCAGCATTCTGTGTCACTCTCACTGCCTCCTCTTCACCCAGCATTCTGTGTCACTCTCACTGCCTCCTCTCCACCTCTCAGCATTTTTGTGTCACTCTCACTGCCTCCTCTTCACCCAGCATTCTGTGTCACTCTCACTGCCTCCTCTCCACCTCTCAGCATTTTTGTGTCACTCTCACTGCCTCCTCTTCACCCAGCATTCTGTGTCACTCTCACTGCCTCCTCTCCACCTCTCAGCATTTTTGTGTCACTCTCAATGCCTCCTCTTCACCCAGCATTCTGTGTCACTCTCACTGCCTCCTCTCCACCTCCCAGCATTCTGTGCCAGCATTCTGTGTCACTCTCACTGCCTCCTCTCCACCTAGCATTCTGTGTCACTCTCATTGCCTCCTCTCCACCTCATAGCATTCTGTGTCACTCTCATTGCCTCCTCTCCACCTCATAGCATTCTGTGTCACTCTCATTGCCTCCTCTCCACCTCTCAGCATTTTTGTGTCACTCTCATTGCCTCCTCTCCACCTCATAGCATTCTGTGTCACTCTCACTGCCTCCTCTCCACCTCTCAGCATTTTTGTGTCACTCTCACTGCCTCCTCTTCACCCAGCATTCTGTGTCACTCTCACTGCCTCCTCTCCACCTCTCAGCATTTTTGTGTCACTCTCACTGCCTCCTCTTCACCCAGCATTCTGTGTCACTCTCACTGCCTCCTCTCCACCTCCCAGCATTCTGTGCCAGCATTCTGTGTCACTCTCACTGCCTCCTCTCCACCTAGCATTCTGTGTCACTCTCATTGCCTCCTCTCCACCTCATAGCATTCTGTGTCACTCTCATTGCCTCCTCTCCACCTAGCATTCTGTGTCACTCTCATTGCCTCCTCTTCACCTCCCAGCATTCTGTGTCACTCTCACTGCCTCCTCTCCACCTAGCATTCTGTGTCACTCTCATTGCCTCCTCTCCACCTCATAGCATTCTGTGTCACTCTCATTGCCTCCTCTCCACCTCTCAGCATTCTGTGTCACTCTCACTGCCTCCTCTTCACCTCCCAGCATTCTGTGTCACTCTCACTGCCTCCTCTTCACCTTCCAGCATTTTTGTGTCACTTACTAACCCTTTAAGAACTTTATAAGTTTTGCTATTTTGTAGTACAAATTCTTGGCAGAAAAATCCAAACGCCTCCTTCAGCGCCAATTGTGAGTTGGCAGGTGCTATGCTGTGCCTCAGAAATATCCAAGGCGCCACTCTCAAAGCACACCTCAGAAGCAGACCATAGGAAACTCCTTTGCTACTTTCTCCCTTGAATGCTGCCCCAGCCCACACCGCTCTTTCACCCTGCTACTCCATCCGCATTGCCACCAGCGCCTGCCTACCAGCGGCAGCTCCAGAATGCTTTTTTCATCCAAATCTCCCCACAGTTGGGAAATCTGAGTGCTGATGGGGCTGCGAATTAGTGGATGCCAGGGAAGCTGGAATAGCAGGGCGCTGTGCCTCATCAATAGTTAACACCAGCGCTAGTGCTCTTTCCCGCTCACTCTCTTTGGGAATTTCTGTGTCACTGGCTTGGAGCTTTTGAGGAAGGGAGATGCCGAAATAAGAGAGGCGAGCGTGACTCTGCGAAATTTCGCTGCGTGTCGAAAGAAAGGGAGAGAAGAAGGCCGACACAGCAGGAAGGCAGGTGCAGCCGCAGAGCCGCTACATCTGGCATGCCCGCGAGTGGAAAGGGATGAGCGGGATGGGATCGAGAGGCGGCGGTTGAGATTGAGGGGATGAGGGCTGGCGTCTGTCGAGAGGCCACCGGGGCGAGTTCGAGTGGCTTGCTGGGCAAGGCTAAACGAGAGGGAGCTGCTGGGAGCAGTGGGCGGCTGAGACGACCGGAAGGGATCGAGCTGGATGGAAAGAGAGAGGAGGGGATGGATTGGCGCCGTACATTCCTGCACCGCCACCTGGGACAGGAGGGCCTCGAACTCTGCGACCGCTCTTTCTCTCTCATTCCGTCCCATCCCACGTACTGTACGAGAGAACTCTGCAGTCCTACATGCCTGCTTGAGCTGCGGCACACTACGTACCTCAATTCACTCATCCCACCGCCAAATTGCACACAGAGAAAGTCCTTGCCTGCTCCAGTTAGGCCGACCCGGAGCTCTCTAAGCAATGTGTGCAGAGCCCCGCGGCCTTTATTTGCGCGATGGCGGGTGGAAAAGTACATCTGCACTTCTCTAACCCCATCAAGCAGCGGCAAGTGACGAGGGGAGCGAGGCCTGTCCGTCCGCAGAAGGGAGCGGGTAGTAGAGCCTCTGCGGCAGAGCTCGGCTCGAAGTGCTAACCAGCTGGGAGAGAAGACAGGCAGAATTTAGATTGCGGGGGCTGATAGGATTTGGCTGCAGCTCCAGCGAAATGAGGTGTCTTCTTCCCCAGCAAGGGATTTACGAGTACTCGACAATAGCCTTCCGCTTTCAATCGAGTCAGCTGACTTGTACTTTTTTAGAAATAATAGATGTGGGCGGTAAACCTCGTCCTAAGGGGTAATGCAGAAAGGCTGAGAGGACAGATTGATTCCGCAAGCGCGGAGCAGATCAACAAATAATATCCCTGTACTAACTAAAAGACAGGAATTATAATTGTTGGAACTATAATGCGACTGTAGCCGGATTGGCCCTAACTGCAGAGCCAATTCAGCTTGCCGTCCCAACACACGATTTGCAGCGGCGCCGCCTCCACCGGAGTTTGCGCCCGTGCCCATGCCGCAGGGATTCGAGGTGCCGCCACCTGTGGGCGCGAGTTACTGGGGGCTGCGGGCAGCCACCAGCTGGATGGCTATTACACCAGCGACTCTGCCAGGCCCGCTGGCCGCTACCCGCCCACTTGGGAAAGACAGCGGCAGGTGCAACTGGCTTCGGGCAGGCAGATGAGCAGCGAGTGTCTGCCTCTGCAGCACCACTCGTCTTTCGACCCCGGCTACCAAACCTACCCCTACTCGGTGGGCTCATCTCAGCTGCTGCCCCAAGCAGCTTTTTATCAACCCCAACAGCCGCTGCTCCAGCAACCGCAAAATCTGCAACTTCATCATCATCATCAGCAGCAGCAGCAGCAGCAGCAGCAGCAGCTTCCTTTGGTGGCAAGCAACAACTGTGCAGGTGGGGGCAGCTGCTTTCTGCGTGGCGGCAGCGGCGGGGCTGGCGGCAGCTGGGGCTCCTGCCGAAGCCGTAGGGGCCAGGCCGGCCGCTTGAGCCTGCACGAGTTCCGGCCGTGCCCGTCCGACCGCAGTGCGCGGTCTCTGGGTCCCGGCCATCCAGCCGGCATCGACGGGGTCCTGCGAGTCCACGTGGTGGCTGGCACCGGCCTGCACGCGCCTGTAGTGGCGCTGAGGGATCTCTACTGCCTGCTGGAGCTGGACTCCGTCCGCATGGCCCGCTCCCTCATCCGCACCAGCACCGAATGTTTCCATTGGGACGAGCAGTTTGATCTGTTTGCAGCCGGAGCCCGCGGCCTTGGATTCCTGCTGTACCAGTGGGACCCGAGCAACAAGCACCGCCTCTGCTTCCACGGCAGCGTCAACCTCGTGAGCCTCGCAGCCTCCTTCCGGCACCGCTGCATTCGCTCCGAGCGCATCGCCCTGGGCATGGAGCCCAAGGGCTGCCTCTACTTTGAGCTGACCTGCTACTCCATCTCCGAAGTGATGTGCCGTACGCAGTCGCCTCGGATGCATTCGTCCATCTTTGGGGTTCCCATTGATATCCTCGTGCGCCGGGAGAAATCCGGCCAACAGGTGCCGCTGCTCGTGCAAAAGTGCATCGACGAGGTGGAGCGGCGCGGTCTGGACATTCCCGGCATCTACCGGCTGTGCGGCTCCAACAAGAGCAAGATAAGCCTGCGGGAAGCCTTCGAGCGGCGACCTGGCAAGGTGGACCTTTCAGCTGACAAGGTGCCCGACATTCATGCAGTCACAGGTGAGTTGGACTGCCCGGCTATCTTTTTTGCTATGGGTTTCCCGTATTTTCTCAGTAAGGCTTTAAAAAATTATCATTGCAAGATGAAGGAAAGCGGATGAGGCCGGTTGCAGACAGGCTCACAGCAGGGGCCAGGCATGCCTTGGTCATGCTCTCGTAGAGAGAAAGCTGAAGCTGTGCCGGTCAGTATGGGATATTCGTGCTCTAGACAATCGATTGATTTCTAGGCCCCGTATTGGGAAGCTGGGAATAATTTCGGGATCAGATTAATCGACAGCCAACCCCACCGCTGATCGCAGGCCTCCTGAAGGACTTTGTTCGCGAGCTGCCGGAGCCGCTGTTCACCAACGCTCTGTACCGCATGCTGCTGGACGCTCTGGCCGTGGAAATCCCCGGGGATCCGCGCGGCGGCGCCAAGCTCATGCTCAGCATCCTGGACTGTTTGCCGCCCGTCAATCAAGTGAGTGGCCGCCTCCCCTCCTGAGCCAGCTGTCAGGGACTTTGCCCTGGCTGGTCTGTGGCTCTTGGGTGTTTGCTCTGAGCAATCTTTCCACATGGGGGTGCAGACATCAATAAGCAAGCTTTACCTAGTTGATTTTTTCATGTGCTGTCAGGAATCGATCGCCATGCTTTCATTCGCATTGATCTGTTTAGCTAACAAAAACTCTTCAACAGTGCAAGCTGCACTTCGGTCATGGATCATGCACGTATTTGTTTCTTTACGCTAGATACTTTCTCTAACAAGGCTACTAAAGAGCAGAGCCCGCTAGTCCGCGTACTGTTAATGCCACAAAATCTCAGCTCTTTGCTTTCTCCCATCAGGCAGCATGGCCGCAACTGCTGGGAAGACTTCTGCCGCTCAGTCTGACGACTCATCTCTGGGCATGCTTGGTCTTGGCGGGTGGTGCTTTCCACAAAGGTTTTTGCTCCTAAAAGCAACAGGAGTGAAATTGTGACTCTCGGCAGTCCCGCTGCCCAGTCCTAAGAGAGAGTAAAGTCGGTGGAGACAGCGGCGGTCCTGCATGAGTGCCGCATCCTCTTTCGTGACCGGCAAGTCGCTGGGCTTTCCCTTCCTCTTGATGAGGAGGCACGAGCGACTGCGGAGTGCGGCAGAGGCTCAAGAGAGGGGCATTCAATTCAGTGCACCATGAGGATCGATACTGGGGGAAATCATTAGATGCCTGTCTGCTCCCACTCAGCCCCGCCCCCTAGCTGCCCTGCCTGCCCGGCATTTTCATTCCATGCGATCTTTTCCTCAGAGTGCCTGTTAGCGGGCCGCAAGGATTTTGTGGGCAGGGCAGATGAGGCAGCTGAAGCAGCTGAACTAGCTGGGGCAGGTGATGCAGCTGAACTAGCTGGGGCAGGTGGTGCAGCTGAACTAGCTGGGGCAGGTGAAGCAGTCGAGTCAGCTCACAGCAGACCGTATCTCATAAAATACATTGTGTAATACGATCGTTTCTGTACTGCTCCCATCCAGTTTACGGAGTTAAAGATCAACCCAGATTTTTATTTTTGAAAATAATTTTCCCTTGGATCCGTGGAAGCGATGTTTAATGGCCTGTATGTCTGCTAACTTAATTTACCCAAGTGGCACTGTGTGCTTCTCTTAGGCCGGACAGCCAGAGCGAATCGCGAAATTCTCACCTCGATTCGCAAGGCCTTCGTGGGGGCCCTGGATAATTCGATATCAACCGGGGCACAAGCTGCTAATTTACTCCAAGACAGACGGCTGAATCAGCTTGCAATTTGCATTTGTGTGTCTTTGCATTTGCATTATTGAGTTACCCAAGCTGCTGGCCGCAGTAATTTGCATTTTTATTCTTGCACTCATGAGCGAATTCCTAAGCTCCACATATTGATGAGCGAAGCCTGAGTCAGAGCCGCTACCCATGTGCCTGCCGCTCTGACACCCGGGATGCGGCTGCCATTGAAGCCTGAGTCAGAGCCGCTACCCATGTGCCTGCCGCTCTGACACCCGGGATGCGGCTGCCATTGAAGCCTGAGTCAGAGCCGCTACCCATGTGCCTGCCGCTCTGACACCCGGGATGCGGCTGCCATTGAAGCCTGAGTCAGAGCCGCTACCCATGAGCCTGCCGCTCTGACACCCGGGATGCGGCTGCCATTGAAGCCTGAGTCAGAGCCGCTACCCATGTGCCTGCCGCTCTGACACCCGGGATGCGGCTGCCATTGAATCCTGAATCAGAGCCGCTACCCATGTGCCTGCCGCTCTGACACCCGGAATGCGGCTGCCATTGAGTTTTGGGCGCGCTATTTAGAATAAGCCAGGACACAAAGTAATACCACAGAGAATTAATGCAGCTTAAAGTCACAAGGCTGTTCGCAGACAAAGACAATATTATACACCCTTTTGTAATCTTTTTATGTAAGTTTTTGGATTTATTAATCTCAGATGATCCGAGTAGTTCCTGTTCCATTTTGGCTTTGATCGCAGGGAATTGAGAAAGATTTAGTTTAGTACTGATTTAGTTTGTTATTCTGCAGGTGGGTTGAGCACTGGAACAAATCAAAGCGACAGTCGACCCGTAGCTATCGAGGAGGCAAGCAGCCATGCTCATTTTGCTGACCAAAACGCACATGTACGCGCACACTTACATAGGGTGAACTGCGGCCCTAAGTTCCTCGACTCCAGGCTTTTACACAATCTAAGCCTTAGGGATTGGCCCTCATGGGTGAGAATTCCACAAGCCCAGACCAATTTTCGGTCACGTGACCAAAATTAATGCGACCGCTCATGGGATCGAGCATGAGCTCTTTGGCACGAGACGCAGACGCATTAACCTTGCACTTCCCTCCGAAGAATGAGTAGTTGGTGCTCCGGTAGCAAACCCTGCCTCCCCTTTGTGATGCACTTATTTAACTACGAGTAGTAAGCGACCGCTCCTGTTCTCCGACACCCCGTGCGTGGTTTAGCGTACATTGCCTGATCTGAAGGCATTTCTATCTAATGTACATTGCCCAATGCTCAGTATCTACATGGATCAAATATTCAAATAAATGAGCGCACCACCCGTGTGGGAGCTCCAAGTTTTTAATAGCCAGTCCTGCCAAATCATGACTTGAACTCTCGCACCCTTCATCCTCACAGGAGACTCTGGTGGCAATTCTGGACCACCTAAAGCGGGTGGCGCTTCGATCAGACGCCAACAAGATGACCCTTGACCAGCTGGCCACCTGCCTGGGCCCACTGCTGCTCTATCCATCGCCTGACTCAGCCCGGATCATGGAGGCTAGCTTTCTGCAGCTCGGCAGAATGTCGCATGTACTGCAGTACATCCTGGATATCTGGGTGCAAAGCGATAGTGAGTAGCACTGCTCTGGACTTTAACCTGTTGTCAAATCTGTTATCATAGTCTCACCTGCACCAGTCTCACCTGCACCAGTCTCACCTGCACCAGTCTCACCTGCACCAGTCTCACCTGCACCAGTCTCACCTGCACCAGTCTCACCTGCACCAGTCTCACCTGCACCAGTCTCACCTGCACCAGTCTCACCTGCACCAGTCTCACCTGCACCAGTCTCACCTGCACCAGTCTCACCTGCACCAGTCTCACCTGCACCAGTCTCACCTGCACCAGTCTCACCTGCACCAGTCTCACCTGCACCAGTCTCACCTGCACCAGTCTCACCTGCACCAGTCTCACCTGCACCAGTCTCACCTGCACCAGTCTCACCTGCACCAGTCTCGCCTGCAGTTGCAAAAACACTTTGTCGCTCGCCCACAGCCCCGCCTCAACCCAGGCGCGGCTCTGGTGCCAGCCGCAGGTCCAACAGCTCGGCAGCCGCCGCTCACAGGAGGGCCCGCTCGGCCGGCTCGCGTTCCCATAGCAACGACAGACGCAGCTACCATGGCGACACGGATCGGGTCTAGCCACATCTGCGGAACCTCGCTCTAATCCCATTTGTCTCACGCATAATCGCTGCCAGTCTGGCATATAGTATTCTTTTCCTGATTAATCGCTGCACTCCAAGCCTCTATTATTCCTAACGCAAATTATTACTCCATAGAACGGGCCGACTGCCAAAGGCATCTCCCACCTGTTATCATCAGCGCCCCTCACCTCTATTGCTCACAAAATGGTTCAGTGATACGCGTACCTTTAAGAAAGCTTTCGATTTCATCGTTGCATTTTCAGCTTTGCAGCGGGTTGGCTCAGAGAATATTCTCGTATGCGGTGAGTGTTGGCCGCCCTGGCTGTAATCCAGCCGTTTACCACGGGCAGTCAGCTTTCAAATCAAAGCACTGGAGCGAAGTTTGGTACTGAAAGCATTTGATTCGTTCGATTACTCGAAGCTTCTCCAATGCAAAACCATGCATGCTGTAGCTAAAAAATGAATTGATGAATGTTCCACTTCGGCGTCGCTGCTGGCCATCATCTAATACTACGACGTATACTTGCCTGCACAATTACTGAGAATATTATTGTGCGATTCATGATCGTTAGCCATGAGATTAGAACACTGCTGTGATCGTCCCATTGTGTCATTTGTATTGAGTAGCAGAGTCAGCATATAGTTTGAGTAGGTCGGTCCGGGCCAGAGCAGCCGAGGCTGTTGGCGTCCTCAAAGTCAGCTGCGGTCAAGGTGGTGTGATTGAGCTGTGCCTGCAGTTAATGCGATGCGCAGGGGACTCGATGTGAGCAGACAGATAAATTGCCTCCCATTATCTTATCCTCTTTCATCTCCGACTTCAAGCACTCTCAAAAATGATACCGTCAAGTGCGCCATTTTAGTTTCAGTGCAGACCTGCGATGCACTAGCCAATCCTCCTTCCCCTTTCACCTGCAGTAGCATATTATCAAATTCTATTGTGATGAACACCCAGCCTATAGCAATTTAGCTCATATGTTATCTAAATATTTTCTATTTGAGCAGAGCAACAGTGCTTAGCAAATAAAGAAAGCATTTTGCAAACGCGGTTCAATTTGTTTCTGAGTTATTTCTGATTAACCACTTCGCGCCCAAGCTTGGTTCTGTAAGATCGCTTAAAAGCCCAAAGGCCTGCAGAGCAGTCCATAGACAAATTTGTCTTTTTTTCTGAATCGAGTGCACACCCTAAAAGCCCAGAAGTAAAGTATACCACAGAGTTTTTCTGCTAGCTCCTGTTCAAACCTTCCTACTCACAAATGGCTTCTACGCGCCCGAAAAGGACAGCTAAAAGTGATGCCTTGCGCAGACTGGGACTCGATTCCGATTCGGATGACGCTTTATCAAGCGATGAGTCGACGGTTTTTGAGTCAGAAACGGAGTCGGAAAGCATGGATCCAGAAACTGATCAGAGCCAAGATGAGGCGGCCGCGGAATGGGTTGAAGTAGCCCCTGGAAGTGACAACTCGTTTGACCACGACCGGGTGCCGGAATTCCGAGGGTTTTCGACCATCAATCCAAGCATCGATCTGCCAGAAAATCCAGACGAAAGTATGGCGGAATTTTTATCAATCTTCCTGACTGAAGAGTTTCTCACCAGTCTTGTCACATGGACCAATGAGAGAATTTGGTTGTCAGTCAGGGAGTTTCAGCAGGAGAGTGCAGAAACTGGCGAGGAAGAGTTGCCTGCTGGACTGTCTGCTCTTAAACCATGCTGTGTGGCCGAGATGAAAAAGTTTCTGGGCATGGTGTTCTTCATGGGCATCAACAGCAAGCCGACCATACGCCACTACTGGTCCACAGACGTCATGTATCGGAATCCATACTTTCAGCAAGCCGAGAGCCTTCCCCGTTGGCGATTTCTTCAGCTACTGGCCTACTTCCGGTGCTACGACTGCCGAGAGTTCGATATCAACGACCCACTGTGCAAAGTAAGGCCTTTTCTGGACTTGATTAGCCGAATTTGTCGCGAAACCTATCGACCAGAGCAGGGGGTTTTGTTTGGAACCATGCAGTTAAATTTTGTATTTGTTTAAAACTAGTTATACTAATACTAATACTATACTAATACTAATACTAATACTCGTAGGTCAGTAGTGAGGAGATTAAAATTTAATACGACCATAAATTTGTGCATCACCTCATGTTTTCACTGTGCACGCTTATTTCACATTTAACATTTGAGTGAAAACATAACGGAAATGCATAATGCAGGGCTTCTTTAAATTAATCATGACCTGCACAGCAGGCCATACTGGGCACTTGCTTTAGTGACTGGGAGATGGTTTTTCATGCCATAGACATTTTTCAATCTCTGGGTTTTTGAGCCGTTTCGGTATGGCCTGCAGTGCAGGCCTTTGGCTTCCAAATGGTTAAAGTGTAACTCAAAAGCTATAGCTTTAAGTGAAGTAAGTACTAAGTAGGTAAGTAAATACTGAAGTAACCACATGTAATTAATGGCTCGTGCAAGCTTCCTTACATGTAAATTCATATCTCTGCCATCAACACTGCAATTCTACCATGTACAATTAAAATTCGAAAGGCCAATACTGAAAATAAGAATAGTAATTTGAAAAAGACCAGCGGATCCTATTCAACCGTATATATGGTATTCTAACATAACTTCTTTTTTCCGATTTAGGTCGTCCTGTGGTGTTTTCACGTTGCTCTGCAGTGACTTACATTTTTTGATCATCACAAAGTTTCAAAGAGCCGAACTGATCGGCACTCCGAGCTCGGGTTAACCGCGACTCTGACACTTGGGATCAGATCTACACGTATACATGTAAACTCATTGATCAGTGGTGACTTCACTGCTAGTGTTCAACATGAAGTACGGCAGCCACTCCAAACTGATCCAGGTGGTGTTCAACCCAAAAAATAATTACCAAAGACAACTTGATGACCATCAGCACTTTTGCAGTAGGGATTTTGCTGAAAGCAGCCTTCCAAAGCCACATTCACTGCTGAGCTGCATGCTTCTATTTAAGGCAATTTAAGCTAGACAAAAAAAGCGGAGTGGTGATCATAATGTCTAAATCTCAGGCACGGAAAACTAGCAATTAGTAGGAATTATCAGTTTACTTTGAGTTTTTAATTTCATTAAATGAAGAAAATGATAGTAAACACATCTAAAACCCAGTTATAACACGTCAGAAAGTAAAACAAATTAAAGCTTTGCAAGAAGTATTATTACTGGACTGTCCCAAGAGGTAAAATAGATGTATAAAATATTAAAATTCATAAAATTCAAAATTCATAAACTGCGAAGAACATCACTTTATGACCTATCATAAACAGAATGTTTCAGTTAATTACTTTTCTAGTGCAGCTAGCTAGTTTGCGAACACAGCTACTTTGCATTTTCCATTTGATAACCATTATTACTGTGAACTGTAATTTGAGATTAAATTGTTTCAACTTTCAATACTAATTAATAACACTTTACAGATTTAATAAATTGTGCTAAAACCAAATATACCTGGTCGTTTTCTGCTTTGTTTCAAATTTCTTCAACTTTCAATAATTCGTTTCGGTATTGAAAATGTCTTATGCTTATCTTTTTAAGTACATAATCATTGGAGACACAGGTAAGTGCTGTAAAAGTGTTTTTCATAAATTTTCAACATTAAAAACAAATAAAACATGTGTGTAAATCAAAATAATTACTTAAATCACTAAGCATAGTCTCAGACTCTAAGTTAGAGTCTTATTCTTACTTCATGTCTTGCATGTTTCTACTGGAGATGTCTGTTTCCCCGGGGAATTTTTTTATTGGGGAGTGGGGACCCTTGGAAATTTACTGTCATTCCCCGCGGACCCCAGAGAAAAGAAAAAATAAGTAAAAATGGTAGATAAGATAACTTAGATCTTACTTATATAGGCCAGCATTTTTTTAATTTTGATTTAAGATTTAGACTACATGTTTAAGGTACAAGGGTAAAAACTTTAAACAATGCTTATTTAAAACTGTATTTGACAAGGTGGCCTCACCAAATTGTATATGCACCTTTGTCAGAAAAAGTCTAGCCTCTAGAAGTGGAAAATTCATGCTTAGCAGCTATGCTTGTGAGAGGATAATTAATGAATAAGACTGTTTTTATAATTGGAATTTTTATTTCTTGCAGATAAATCACATTTTGTCCTTGTCTAATAGAGAGTATATGTATAACAGTAATGACACCCCCCTACATGTCAGTGATTGATGCAAGATGCAATGTTGCGCTTGCATCAAATGCATTAAGCCATCAATGCAGACAAACATAGTAGTCAAGTAAGGCTTCTTTTTCCTGATAGGTTTCTATATGCAATTTGCTTGATTGAAAGACTCCTAGTGAAAAAACATTCAAATGTGTTAGTTACAAATGCATTTTTTAATATTTTTCTCCCTAGGGTCCCTGGTCCAATTCCCTAGAGAGTATTATTTGACAAGTCCCTGGGGCCCCAGGGAGCACTCTCCAGGGTTTAAATCCCTACTTTCTACTTTTAATTAATATTGTAAGAAATCCTAATTGAAATCTCTATTTGCAAAAATATTATCCTTAAAATGTAGCTGCATAAACTTATCAAAATATGGTTAAAATAGGCTTATACTACTAAATTGAGTATCTTTATAGGCCTAACACATTTATTTTAAATTTCTAGGCAATCTAAATTTCTATAAGGAAATCATATCATTATCAATGTATCAAATTAATTGGTCAATCAATATAAAACTAGAATTTTAAACTTTAAAAGGTTGTTGCTTTGTAGAAAACTAAATTAAAAAATAATGTGTAAAGCCAAGGCAGTGGTTATTTTTTATGCTTGGTTATCAAATACCGTCTATAGGCTAGCCATAAGCATAGTTTGAAACATTCTATTTGTATATATATAATGATAAAATAAGAAGTTTTCAGTTTTTAGCATAAAAAGCCTATCAACTTAAGCTTATAAGTGGAGCCTAAGTAACTTATAATATATATATATATCAACTTGTCAATAGTAGCAGCCAAAGTTGTTGAATTCATGACATGGATATCTAGCCACTTTGAAAATGCATCCATGATGACAAATAGCATGCAGTTGTTTATAGGGCCGACAAAGTTCATATGGACACATTGCCAATGTGTGGCTGAGGCTGGCCACGACAGAAGCAGCACCACAGGCAGATCTAGATATAGTTGCTGGCACTCCATGCAGCCAGTGGCTGACCCCTCAATTTCCTTGTCCATGTTGGGCCACTAGATGCTGCTCCTGGCAAGTGCCTTCATACACTTAGCGTCTGGGAGGCCTTGATAGAGACATTGCAGCAGCTGGTGCCAGCTGGTAAGAGGGATCACTATGCAGCTACCCCAAAGGAGACAGCCATTATACACTAACAGTTCATGAGCCCTGATGCTGAAGGGCAACAACTCAGACAGGACTGGCTCCGGCCAGCGTCCAGATAGGCAGAAGTGGACAACCTGCGACAGCTGCGGATCCCATTGAGTCCATGTACGCACGTCAGCTGAGGAGACAAGAGAGAAGTCCAGGTTGTCTATTACCAGAGCCACCTCTGGAGTGACGGGCATAGCAGCAAGGCACTCGGGCAACGGTAGGCGGCTCAAAGCATTGGCTCTCAGCAGGGAAGAGCCCTTCTGGTGAACCAGGTGGTAGCAGTAGGCCAACAGCAGGAGCGCCCAGCGTTGCACTCTTCCAGACACCAGAGCTGGGATCAGCTTGTCCTGGCCAAGCAGCCCTAGGAGAGGCCTGTGGTTGGTGAGAAGCCCAAACTCTCTGCCAAGCAAGTAGTGATGAAATTTCTTCACCCCAAATACCAGGGCTAGGGCCTCCTTCTCCAGCTAACAGTAGTTGCACTTGGCTGCGCTCAACATTCTAGAAGCATAAGCAATAGGTCTGTTTAAGTTGTCAATGCGGTAGAAGATGACGGCACCCAGGCCATACTTGGAGGCATCACATTCTAAGAAGAGTTCGCGAGATGCGTTGTAGTGCACTAGGACCCCAGGGTCAGACAGCAGACACTTAAACTTGGCAAACGCCTCCTCCTATGGTTGGTCCCAGTGCCACTTAGTGTCCTTGTTGAGCAGCAGGTGCAACAGCCCCAGAGTGTCAGACAGCTGCGGAAAGAATTTGCTATAATAATTGACTAGTTCAAGAAAGCTATACAGTTCTGTAGCTGTGGTGCCGAGATGATTGCTTCCACCTTATCTTGCAGAAGATGCAAGCCTTTAGCATCAATTAGATGGCCAAGGTAGACAGACCACTGAGTTTTGCATAAAGGTACACTTCTTTGTGTCACAAGTGAGTCCCGTGTCCTTAAACACAGTCAGGACTTTTCGCAGGTTCCTCAAATGACTTGCTTCATCTTGACCAGTAACAATAATGTTGTCCATGAAGGCTGCGCAGTGCTTGATGCCAATGAATAGACTGTCCATGACACGTTGGAACATACTAGGAGTCATTGAAACCCCAAACAGCAGTTGTGTATAGCATAGTAGCCCCAGTGAGATAGTGATAGTGCACAACTTTTGTGCAGCCTCGTCCAACAGAAGCTGTTGAAATGCCTGGCTGAGATCGATCTTCGAGAACTTTTTCCTACCTGATAGTTGTGAAAAGAGCTCGTCAATATTTGGCAGCAGGTAGTTGTCCAGTTCTACAGTGGCGTTCATAGTCTGCTTGAAGTTGGCGCACACCTAGAGCCTGCTGTCAGACTTTATCACAGGGACAATCGGCGATGCCTAGTTGGATGACTTTACCAGTTGCAGAATCCTCTGGCTGATCTCCTTGCATAGTTGCTGCTCCACCTTATCTTTCAATGCAAAAGGCATGGTGCAGGCCTTGAAAAACCAAGGACACACTCCTTCCTTGATGGCAATGGATAGAGGGGCCCCGTTGAATGTCCCTAGTTCCCTGAATACCTCGGGGAACACGCGCTGCACTTGTTCGATGTCGGAAGCCATTGAGGACAGTCATTGAACTGACTGCCAGTCCAGGCGCAGGCTGTGCAGCCAGTCCCTGCTAAGGAGATTTGGTCCGCTGCCCATCACAACTAGCAGTGGCAGCTGCAAGTGACTGTCTTGTGCCGCTACTTTGACATTGACAATCAGTCTGCCTAGAATCTCGACAGCTTGGCCTGAATATGTGTTGAGATGGATGTTGGTTGATTCCAGCTGAGGTTCGCTCAAAAGCTTCTGGCAATATGTTTGCTCGGAGACCAATGACATGGAGATGCTAGTGTTGATTTCTATCTTGTAGTCCTTCCCGTCAATCAGCAGACGAGTTGTGTAGTGCAGGACTTTACTTGGCTTCTTTGCATTGCCAATGTGATAGAGGGATTAGGCAGTTCTGGCAACTCCTGATCGCTTCCTTCCTCGACCTGGTGAGATTGCTGATGCTGCTGCTGATGCGGCTGATGCAGTTGCTTGCGTGCCTAGTCTTGTTGCAGTTGAAACAGCGCCTGTTTAGAAATGAACATTGGCTAGGAAGGTGTCAAGATGACAGGCACCTGCTGCACAGCATCATCCGGCTATCTATTTGTCTCTCCAGTCGCGCAGAGAACCTTACAGAAGCCCGCGGCCAACTTGTTAGTGAGTGCAATGTCTGTGGTAGACTGCAGCATCAGAGATGCCTAAGATAGAAGCTAGTGCTGAATCTGCTGGTCATTTATGCCATAGACAAGGGTATCATACAGCATGTTGTCCAGCATGGTGCCAAAGTTGGAGTGCTTGGACAGCTTCCTAAGCTCTGCTATGTACACAGACACAGACTCATCCAACTGACGAATGCAGTTGTAGAACATGAAGCTCTCAGCTGCACAATTTCTAACAGCTTTGGGTTGAAATGTTGTCATTGGCTAGGAAATGTTGCTCAAGGCATTCCTGATACTCAGGCCAGGATTCAACAGCAATGTCAAAAACATCAAATTTAAAAGCCATTAAGATTTCCTCATTGCCACTGTAATAACTCACATGGACTCCACTGGTTAAGTAAGTTAGAACTTCTCAAGAAAACTTGAGCGACTGCTTGTTAGTGCACGCACATATATATTTAATAAGCACAACGTATATTAGTACCCGATATATGTACACGCGAGGATGAGCAATCAATGAGGTGTATATACAAATCAATGTGCCCATGCAACCCGACACCCCCAAGCAACCTCAGATCAGTCCAGTGGCACTTTGCCACATTAAGACTTCTTGAGACAAGAAAAAATGTCAGGATCTTGTCTCGAATCTTGTCTTGTCAAGATATTGCGCATATATATATTTATGACATTTGACTTAGAGAGAGGTATTTGCATAATAAGACATAAGAGGGGTAAATAATTGGAGCATGAAAGCACAAGGAGTATAGAAAATAATAAGGAAAACAAATCAGGATATGCAATGGGGAATAGGTAGGAGATATAACCAGAAGGCAAAGTGTAATAATAAAGATAGGGAGGTAGAAAGATAGCCAATTAGAATGAAAAGAGATAAAAATCAATAAAATGCATAAGAAATAAGTGAGAAAAACATAATAAAAAACAAATAAAGGTGTCTGTTGCTACTTAATTGTGTAGTTATTATCCAATATACAACATGCATATTTAGTTGCTAGGAAATAAGAGTAGATAAGTTTTGTGCAGTTTTGGATTCGAATTTGACCTTTTTGGGACATCTACATTATTATATACATAAAAATAATCTATAGTGGGTTGTGAGATTTGCAGTCCTGATTCCAAAGTATTTCCAGAAATTATCATAGAGTGTAGAGTATGGTTTTTTTGTATTGCACTGCATTGAACAACTTGAATTTTGTAAAGCCAAACCTTAATGAAAATTTCATTAGTTAGACAACCAGTGCATGTTTATTATGTATTTTTATTGGCCTGTCTGAATGCCCAGTGATTTTCCTATTTTCATAGGTTCTGGAAAAACATGCATGACCATGCGATTCACAGATGGAAGATTTCATGCCACAAGAGATTTTACAATGGGTATAGCAGAGTGGGGGATCTTGGGCTTACTAGGCTTGCAGTTTGCTTTGATTGCACATACCTCTGCCACCATGCTCATCTCACCCAAGCTCCTCCACTATTTTCTCTGTCAGGTGTTGGAAAGTCCTGCCTTTTGCTCCAGTTCACTGACAAACGCTTCCAACCAGTGCACGACCTCACCATTGGTATGTTGCCGATGTTGCTCACACGCTGCAGCTAATTTATTTTCCGTCTTTAACCTGCCTTCCTCTCCTGCTTTCAGGCGTTGAATTCGGCGCCCGTATGATCTCAATCGATGGAAAGCAGATCAAGCTGCAGATCTGGGACACTGTAAGTGAATGCTTAAGTGAGGGCTTTGCCACTCTCCTCTCGCTTGTGCCACCCGCTGGAAACTATTGTTACTGCTGCACTCCAATCCCACAGGCTGGCCAGGAGTCTTTCCGCTCTATCACTCGCTCTTACTACCGAGGCGCAGCGGGCGCCCTCTTGGTGTACGACATCACCCGCAGGGACACCTTTAATCACCTGACCACGTGGCTGCAGGACGCCCGGCAGCACAGCAGCTCCAACATGGTCATAATGCTCATTGGCAACAAGAGGTCCGTCTATTCTTCCGGTTTTTAGTTCGTGATCATCGGCCTCCCAGATGCCCAGACTGAGCCACCGGTCTCCCAAATCCCAAGACTGAGCCATCGGTCTCCCAGATCCCCAGACTGAGCCACCGGTGTCCCAGATCCCCAGACTGAGCAACCGGTGTCCCAGATCCCCAGACTGAGCCACCGGTCTCCCAGATCCCCAGACTGAGCCACCGGTCTCCCAGATCCCCAGACTGAGCCACCGGTCTCCCAGCTCCCCAGACTGAGCAACTGGTGTCCCAGATCCCCAGACTGAGCAACCGGTGTCCCAGATGCCCAGACTGAGCCACCGGCCTCCGAGATTCCCAGACTGAGCCACCGGCCTCCCAGCTCCCCAGACTGAGCAACTGGTGTCCCAGATCCCCAGACTGAGCAACCGGTGTCCCAGATGCCCAGACTGAACCACCGGCCTCCGAGATTCCCAGACTGAGCCACCGGCCTCCGAGATTCCCAGACTGAGCCACCGGCCTCCGAGATTCCCAGACTGAGCCACCGGCCTTCGAGATCCCCGGACTTCCCGAACTTCTCGGCACGGATTCCACCCAGCACCACCTGTTCTCCCTTGGTCAACCTTTCAGCGACCTGGACTCCAGGCGGGACGTAAAGCGCGAGGAAGGTGAGGCCTTTGCCAAGGAGCACGGCCTGATCTTCATGGAGACTTCGGCCAAGACCGCCGCAAATGTCGAGGAGGCTTTCATCGACACAGCGAAGGCCATCTACGAGAAGATCCAAGAAGGCGTGCTGGACATCAGCAACGAGGCGAACGGTATCAAGATCGGGCCGCAGCACTCTCCGCACAGTAGCAGCGGCAGCGGCGGTGGCGGCTCCTCCAGCAGCGGTGGCGGCTGCTGCTAATTGTGAATTTTCCACCTGAACGAACTGTTCGGCACCGGCTCTGCTTGTTCAGTTTTGCAGTTCAGACAAAGCACAGTTCCAGGGCTCACAGTTGCCTGCCTGCCGCTCGCATTGCCCGCTCTTCCTTTTTCCTCCAAACTCTACGAAAGTCTGCTAAATTCCTGTGGAAAGAACAGAATTTTCAAATATAAACTTCTAATATCAGGCACGAATTTGATGGCATCAAGCCACTGTACGGCGCAGTGTGGCTTCATTTCTCTCTGCCCACTTCCTCGCAAGCTTCTAGCTGTACGGGCTGGCAGTGAGCACAGCTCAAGCCAATGCTGCTCTACGCTTCTGTGCTTCTATGTCGTTTTTTCTGAGACAGCCATATTCTCGCCATAGGGGCTTCACTGTTTGATTTGACTGCTTCCGCCAACTGGTGTTTGAGATATTGTATTCTTTTACTTGTTAGTTTTATCTGCTTTCTTGTTTCTTGTTGTGCCTGGCCCAGCTGAGCCCAAGCTGCCTGGGTCAATGCATTCCTTCTGTCCTCTCATTTATTCCCAGTTCTTGCTTTAATGCAGTCTCTTGACGTTCCCATGCCTGACCCCTTCGACCAGTCGCTCGAGTATTCGCTGATTTCTGTGACAAAATAAATCTAAGAATTTTTCTGCTTTTACGAGTATCTGTGGACAGAACTGTGTGTTGAAGAATTGCTGCAGTGTTTCTGTCCTCAGTAATGCTTTTTGGCTTTTATTAGGGGGACGAAAAGCAGACTGGAATCTCGCTAGGGGAATTTCGCACACCGCGCTGCAGTCACTGCACCCAGTGCTTGCTGAGTCAGTCCGTCAGCAATTTCACCCTCTTCTCCACTGGGAGCTGCTAAAACAATAAGGCAGTGCAGAGTTTGCTGAGTCACGATCTCGATGATTGATTCGACAGAAATGCGGAATCGATTGGCCCTGCAGAATTTAATCTGGACCATTAAGGCTCCTACAACTGAATATTGTTTTGGCGCCTGAAAATTTCTCTGTTCACAATCGGGGTTTGCAGGCGTGCGCTGCTCGGGCTACATTGGGATTGAACTCTACATTGTAAACTGACAGCACGATTCGCGACCCTCTACTTTGAGTAGGAAGCCAAAAGTAAAAAGACCGAAGCGTAACACGGATCCTTAATGCCAGGAATGTGAATTAAAAGGTGAGAAAATAAGTCTCGTGTAATTGGGGTATTTCAATTTCCGTCGGTTTGAATCAGTTTTGAATGGAGTCAACGTGGCTCATTGTTCGGTGTGTGTGTGTGTGTGCATCAGATCTCTGATCTCGGGTGAGCTGAACTTTAAATCTCCGAGTCTAGCTGCTTCGGCGTCTCATCAGTACCAGAGCCTGAGCCAGGCTGCCGCTTGTCCTTCTTGGATTTCTTTTTCGCTTTTTTTTCATCAGCCTGTCGAGACAGAGATCGCATGAGCAAATTCAAGTTTGACCAGTTACTGAACTTTTAGCTACAGTGCAATTTTGGGATAAATGCAGTACGAATATGCTGAAGTACACGTATTTTAATCATCCAGATCATCCTTAATCATCCTTATTGTGAGCTTTTTCCTTAGTGATCCTTATTGGATTCACTCATGGACGCGCTCGAAGCTGTATTTGACTCTGAGCGCTATCTTTTTGCACACCAAAGCAACTCACCTGCAGTGGTGGCAGAGCCGCAGGCTTCGACGACAGAACGCGCGGGGACCTGCTTGCCCTCCAGGTCGAACAAGCTCCTTTCGACTTTCTATCCACGCCAGCCCAATCCAGACTGCCTAGCAACGGACCTCCCTCGACCCCTGACGTTACGGCTGTCCATCAATCTTTACTCCTGAAGGCCGACTACGACATTCTTCACACACTCTCTAGCGATCATCTGCCCATCATCATCTCGTTGGGTGTGTCCAGTATGGCGACCACCGCGGCTCGTAGATGCTTCATCAATTTTAGGAGGGCAGACTGGGAGCTCTTCACCAATACCCTCGAGAGCTCTCTGGACAACTTCACCGGCACCGGTTCTGCTCATACTCAAGAAGCTGCCTTCCGTAAGCTGATCCTGTCGGCCATGAAGACTGCGATCCCGGAGGGTCGTTTCAAACAGCAGAGCCCGGATCCCTGCTCACCGGAAATTAGTCAACTCTTATCTGCGCGCGACGCTCTTCGCACCAACAACCCGTCGGACCCCGGTATCGCGGACCTTCAAGCACAAATCAACTCAAGTCTGGAAGCGGAGAGACGGGTGCGCTGGAACGAATTTCTCTTAGAGAATGGCAACCAGCCTGCCCCGTCCTCTAGAATCTGGTCCACTCTTAAAAAGCTGACCGGTCGTCCTAACGCGGATAAGAATGTCATTTTAAAGTTTAACGGAAAACAGGCCCTTTCTGGTGCCGAAACTGCGGACCGTCTCAACTGTCAGTTCACGAGGCCGCGCCTTCACTGCTCCAACCCGCAGATGCGCGTCGTTCGTCGACGTCTTAAGGGCCTTGCTCGTGCCGCTGAAGACGCCCCTGTCTTCTCGACTGACGACATCGAAATGGCCATCAAGCGGTCCAAACCCTCCAAGGCCATCGGCCCTGATGGAATCTGCCCGCTCGTCATTAGGCACTTTGGTCCGAAGGCGAAGGCTGTGCTCCGAAACCTCTTCAATCGCTCAATCGCTTACAATGAGATCCCGGCGGTCTGGAAGAAGTCCTTAATCTGTCCCCTTCTGAAGGATGGTAAACCGCAGGACGATGGTGCGTCGTATCGCCCTATCTCCTTTCTCTCGCCGCTCGTCAAAATTCTGGAGAAGATCCTGCTTCCGCTACTGACTGACCACCTCCAGCTCCCGGCCTGGCAACATGGCTTTCGTCCGCATCACTCCACCGTGACCGCCCTCTGCCAACTGGTTGAGCAGATCTGCTCAGGTTTTTGTTTGCCAAAACCGCCGGCCAGGACCGGCGTTAGCGCGATCGACCTTCGGATGGCATTCGACTGCGTTGACCACTACGAATTACTCTCTGATCTCGCCGAGTCTGATCTTCCTAACACTGTTAAGGCCTGGCTTGCCAACTACATTCTTGGTCGTCAAGCTCGGACCGTCATGCGAGACTTTAAGTCGAAGTGGCGGCAGGTTCGCATGGGAGTTCCACAGGGCAGCGCCATCAGCCCGCTTCTTTTTGCCTTTTACTTGGCTAAAGCTCCTGTGCCATCCAATCCGGCCACTAAACTAATTGGTTACGCTGACGATCTTACCGTTGCCGCCTCATCCCCAAACTGTTATTCTATTGAACAACAACTGAACAGCTATCTCGCTGACCTTGCTCCGTTCCTTGAGTCGCGCAAGCTCCAAATTTCTACATCAAAGTGCTCCTCCACTCTGTTCAGTCCGGATCAGCGCGAGTACTCTCGTCAACTGAACGTGTCCATCAACGGCTCATTACTACCGCAAGCCCTCTATCCGAAAATTCTTGGTGTGACTTTCGACCCTAAGCTCTCCTTCGCTAGACACGTTACCACTCTTGCGGAAAAAACCCGGAAAAGGAACTGCCTGCTACGCTGTCTCGCCGGCTCCTCCTGGGGCTGCTGCAAGGAACTTTTGCTGACCACCTTCAAAGCGTTAGGCAGAAGCCTGCTCGACTATGCTGCTCCGGTCTGGGGCCCTATCATCTCCAACTCGTCCTGGACGCGGCTGCAATCGGTCCAGAATGCAGCGATTCGCGGCATCACCGGCTGCACTGCCCTTACCTCTGAAGCGGATCTTCATAGTGAAGTCCAGTTGCTTACCGTCCGCCAGCACAACCGACTTCTTTCGCTCCAGTTCAAGCTTCGCGCTAGACGCCCTGAACTCCCTTGTCACCACCTTTCTGGCCTTCCGCCGCCGCGCAGACTCATGAAAGCCTCCATCTTCACGGCTGAACACTTTAATGCTGATTGGACGCCGGTTCCGGCCCCGGACGTCCTTGACGCTGCTGCCTGGGATCGCGCCAGGCGGGCCCAGCATACGCAGGCAGTACAGGCCATGCTGGACAGCCTGCCACAGAACCGTGTTATTCAAACACAACGGCCAGCGATCCATCGCTCCGAAACTTGCCTCCCCCGCCGCATGCGGTGCATACTGGCGCAGCTCCGCTCCGGTTTCTGCCCGCTTCTCCAAGATTTTCAGTCGAGAATCAAACCAGGCGTCGCCGCGGTCTGTCCTGATTGCGGTCTGGAGCCCCAAACGGTGGTCCATCTTTTCGACTGCCCTGTCTATCCGACGCCGCTCTGCCCTAGTGACCTTTGGAACAACCCAATTGAGACGTCCACCTTCCTGGAGTCGACCTTCCTCGGCGGGCTGGGACCCGAGCCGTAGGTTAATACACACACACACAGAAGGTGCAGGCCGGACCTGGCGCTGTCGCCCAGCGGGTCAAAGCGGAAAGCCGACGCCCCGCTGTCGTCAAGTCCTGGCGGCTGCAAGTCCAGTGCGGTTGACTTGAACCTGGGGATCCAGCCCGGCTCCGCGTCCTCTGTGGCAACGGCGCTCAGCTCACCGGCGTCAACGAGCACCTCATCTCCCGTCTCTTTGGGCGTCCAGACGTAGCTTTCTCCGGTCTCCGGCTTGTCCCTGTTTACCACCGCTAGCTTCATCTTGAGCCCGGGTTGACTGCGGGCCAGGGGAGAAGGGGAGATGTAGGGTTACATGCTCTTTATGTTCGAGAGCACTTTTTATATGTTTGCACGTGTCATTCTGTGGATACTTGCTAATTTGAGCGAACCCGCAAACGCGAACTTTTAACATGCTGTGCTGGAGATACTTTTACGAGCTATGTCTAATTAGTACATCCATAAATACGAGTAGTCTCCGGCTCCAAGAACTGAGCAAGGCTTACTGTCTTTTGCCTTTTTGCCGCCAGAGCTCTCCTCGGCCCCGCCAACGGACTCCTGGCGCCGGTCCTCATTAAGCTGAATCTCGATGTCGTCCTCCGTCACTGCGAAAAGAAATTAGCAGCAGTGAAAGCAACGGATTGTTATGTATCTGATCCTTGAACTTAGGCTCACCCATTCGACGCTTGACAGCGCTGACACTCTTCTGCAGCGCCTCGCCCAGCTCGTCCTTCTTTGACGTAATGCTGGCCATAGTACCCATGAATCTGTAGTTTCGAAAGCATGATTTTGCAGCATAGTGCATTTTGGATTCCAATATGAGGTAAATGAATGATCAAGGCTGGTTAGCCTAGCGACACATGCTGCAAGTATGTAGTTAAAGCCCCAACAGATTGGCACGCAAATACGCCAGACCAGTGCATAGCACACTAACACATGGACCGGACTAATCCATGAACACCACCAGCATACAACATTCCATGTGCTCCAAAACTCTTCGAAGACCAGTTCCTACCAACTACACTTAACACATTCGGGAGTAGGTGCACTTGACCACTTTGCTCACTTGCTCCACATGTGGTTGACAAACTCCTCATCGTAGCTATAGAGGCCGTCGCTGACCACGACGCTGTAGGTGTCTGTGAGGATGGACACGAAGACTGACACCAGAAAAAAGACCGCCAGGCAAGACCAGCCGCCAAAAAAGATGAGGCTGGCAGTCGTGCCCTGGCTGTTGACGAAGATCTGCGTGTAACCCTGAATGCCGAGTGCGGTGGTGAAGAGCGAACGGCAGCTGGACAGCACGGAGGCAAAGCTGGCCTCGGTGAACGAGAACAGGATCGTGCCAGCCGACAGGAAGGCCGCCATGATCAGCACGAAGGCGACGCCGAACGAGGACAACTGGCGGGCGCACTGCTTCACGGTGGCGAGCAGGATGGCGATGTGCTTGTTGAAGCCCAAGAACTTCAGCACCCGGAAGATCGTGAGGAACACACTTAGAGCCATGGCCACGCATGTTGCCTCTACCCACTCAATAACGTTGTCGAAAGCCACGTACATTCCTGTGGGAAAGGGAATTAATACAGCTGTCTGTTGTTCTCCAGCATTTTTTCCCAAGCACTAGTGTATTAAACACGGCAACAACTTAAACTGAGGACTGAAGGGACGCAGGGAAACAACAGCATGCTGAAGGGATGGAATTGTGCTGTTTTAGAACTTCTGTTGAGTTATTGTGACAACAGCGTGTTTTTCCGCCTAGCAAAACAAAAATTTTAAACGCCACGCAGCCAGGAATAGAATTCACAACAAATTCACTAAATCGAGCACCGCCCCTCACCCCTATTGTTCATCATCAGCTCGATGGAGTCGATGGTGATTTTGATGCGGATGCCGTACGTGATCATGATTGTGATGCACAGCAGGATGTTAACGAACTCGATCTTGTTCCACAGGTCATCGAAGTACTTGAGTCGTAGCGTGAGAAGGCTGCGCGTCTCCCGATAGATCTGGTACAGGCAGATGAGGGCGAACAGGCCCTGCATGGCCATGAGGATGATGCCTTTGCCGCCGGTGTAGTTGTACAGGCGGTAGGTGCGGACTCCGTTCTTGTAGGTGAGAATTCCGCCTGCGGCCGGGAACTCCAACAGGATCTGTATGGTGGTGAACAGGTTGGTGTTGGCGTTGTACACCGTGCCCTCCAGGAACATGGCTCGAGTCTTCTCGTCCAACCAGTTGGTGGCCCGCAGCCGGTTGATGATCCACCTGTGGGTCCACGATAGGAAAAAAACGAAAAAAGTTTTAAGGCGTTTGTATGCATTTCGCTTCAAACCAGGGAGAATATGCTTCTTTTTTGCAAGTTTTTCACACCGCCACTTTTCACAAAACTACAGCGTTCAGCAGCGTGAGCGTTTGAGTTTGGGACTCACATGGCCTCAGCACTGTTGAGCCCGAGCGTGGCTGCATAGCCATCACCCGGGTAGGTTGTGAAGGCGCCCTCGAACGGGAAGCTCATCATGGAGTCAGCGCTACGGTACCAAAAGGCTTGTAGAACGATTTCATCCGGCCGCATTCGCTTGATCTGCGACTTTGCCCGCATTTGCAATGACGCATTCCGCACCCAGCCGTTGCTGTCGGGCAGCCACAGCGGACGGTAAACCGCCTGGTCCGCCGCTTGGGGAGAGAAGTCCGATGAGCAGATCCACGATTTCTGGGGGTACGCCTTGAACGGCCACGTTACCGGGCACTTGCCTGTGGGAGATAGGGCTGGTTGCTGCAGCCACCTGCTAAATCCATCCAGTGGCAACCCCAGAAGCAGTGGATCCTATAAGTCCCAAATATTTTCAACTAGGAAAGCCTAGACTCACGTGGATTGACCCTCAGCTGCCTCAGCCTGAATGGTCCCTGCTTGATGCAGTCACACGTGTCGATCGCATCTTTGAGGTCTCCAGTGAGTGGTTCGCCGTTGTATTCGGTGGTTCGGTACAGTCTGGGCACGATGCTGCCATTCAGCCAGTCGAAAACGTGCTTAAAGTCATTGAACCGGGTTGGCGCGGCCGTGAGGAATTGGTCTTTTAAGTTTTGGTTCTGGCGGAAGCTGACCTGGTCACGTGAGTCGTAAGCCAGAGCGACGAGGAGGAACATGTACACCACATAGGACATCACGTCCGTGAATGTCTGCGACATCTTCTGGTTGTTTCGGCGCTCAGCTCGGATTTCCTCCATCCGAGTCGGGTCCGGGGGAGCGTATTCAGTGCCATCCAGGACCTGAAAGTGTGTAAGGTGTGGCATGAGTTGTGGAAGCACCATTTAGATGGCAGCAACTGTTGTGATCGGAGCGAGGACAGACAAATGCCGCATGAAGGAAGATACATCAAAATAGCATTTATTGCTGTAGCTTTTCAAAGATAGCTACAAGAATAGAGATACGGAACTAAATTATCTATAACTACCACCAATTAACATATCGTTTCGGCTCCTCACCTGCTTGAGATCATCATTAATGAGATCATCCAGCTCGAAGACGTTTTCCTCCGACTCTTTCTGGCCGAAGATCTTCTTGGCCACGACGAACACGATAAGCAGGCAGATGGGATCTGTGACCACCACCAACTGCAGGATTCCCAGGAAGAAGCTCTTGAGCCAGCCGTTGGCCTTTTCCTTGCCCCATTCGATGCTGTAAAGGAAGGTGAAGAAGAAACTCAGCCCTACGCCCAGGAGCAGGAGGCCCCAGCCGATGACCAGGAAGCCCTTGGGCAGCCGAATTTCCTTCTTCTTGCTCTCCACATCGTCCTCGCTCCAGCGACGCTGCCATTTCTTTGTTCGGCGGAAGATTTCAGCCGCCGCGAAGATGCAGGGGTAGGTGATGGCCATGGAGAGAATGCCAGAGTACAGCTGGAACCAGGTGACCGAAATCGGGCCGAGGTCGATGCTGAAGTTAGCCTCGGCATCCAGGTCGTCTCCCTTGCCGTACCACATGGCATTGCACACCATTGTGAGGAAGAACATGGCGTTGGCCACACCTGTGCGCTGCAGCCGGGAGTAGTTAGACTGGCCGGTCTTGCGGAAAAGCGCCGTGATCACGTGCTTGTTGACCACCCCGCCCGCCTTGTACCGCAGCATCATCTCCTGGAAGCGCTGGTCCTGCTTCACCTCGGGCAGCACCCGCATGGTACGGCTGTCAAACTTGTTTTCAGCCAGCCACTGATCGCACATGAAGACATAGCTGCAGGTGAGTTTGGGCAAGGAATTTGCAGATTCAGACTGTGTAGCACATTGAACGTCTTGTGCTAAATTGGCTAAATGTTTCGCATTGTCGTAGACTTAGCAATGAACTTAGTGGAAGGCGCAAAAATCGCTAGGCTTTGTACTATTCAAATAAAATTTCCACCTTCTATCCCTAATTCTATCCCTAATTTTGCTTTCTTTACACCCTGATATGCCCAGAATTAAGAGTTATGAAAATAGGCCAGCATTTTAAAGATGTGAAGTTTCCTGAAATAGTGAAATTCGTGGGCATTTAGTGGGTTCCTGTGCATTCCTCGAATCTATGAACCTCCACCGGAATCGCAGTGTTCCGAGGAGAGACTCATGACTAATATGAGCATATACAGATACATCTGAAACGATGATCCAGTTTGAAAGCCACCACACAGTGTTACATGTAAAAGCAACAAACCAGCCAAGCGGCAAAAGGGCGGACATGCTGAACACGAGCTAGACAGGAAGAAAGACAAGAAGAAACTCACTTCTTCTTGGTCTGCAGGTCCTCGATGAGTATCTTCTCCAGGAACCAGCCCGGCTTTTTGCCGCTGTTGTCGTGCCAGACCTTCAGGCCGCGCAACTCGCCGAGAGGAGCCCTGGTGGTCATTGCGAAGTTGCAGACGGAGCCGCGGGAGAAGTTCTGGCGCACTCCGTCAGACAGCTGGCGCTTGCCAGAAGAGCCCCAGGTGCCCGCAAGGTTGATGAACACATTCGAGGTGGTGTCGGCGCCGGACTCGTCCCCGGTGTACACGCTGATGATGAAGGTGTAGTCATTGTCGAACTCGTTGTCCTCCAGGGGCTCATACCGCAGCTGAGTGAGTGGATTGGGTTGAGACCGCATGCTGTGCCAATCATTCCATTTGTTGAAGCATGCAGTGTGTACAAAGATCGGCTACTTAGCTCATAGCCTCGAAATAAAAAGTATAAATCTTGCAGTAAAAACAAAACTCTTCCATCTCAGAGGAACTAGCGCTTGCGTTAACTCTCAAATAAATATGTTAATAGAACACTTAGCCACTGTCCCCTTAGCTCACTCTGGCAATCCAAATCATCCTTAGATCTTTATTATTGCTCAGGCAGCCTTTGTGCACAGCTTAAGGGAATTTATACTGTGTGACTGTACCACATATGTTCAACGTAACACCGACACTGCCTAATAAGGCCTATACATGCGGAGACCCAGTGGCAAGTAATCCAAATTTGCCGTAGTCCCAGCCTGCTGGCACTTACATTGGCAGCCTCCTGTCGGTCCAGTCGCCACATCCAGACGGAGACGACCACGTAGATGCCTATGATGAGACACAGCACCAACAGCGTGACAAAGTTCTCAGCCAGCTTGCCCGCGAAGTTGTTGAAAACGGTGGCAAAATTGATGGTGTTGGGCGCGATGAACATCTTGCCCGAGTACGAGCCGAAGAAGTTGCTCTTGAACACCATCTTTTCGATGCTGGACTCCTCCGCCACCTCTGCGTCCGTGTCCACCCAGCCTCCCAGCAGGTCGCTCCACGCCCTCGGCGTAATGGACGCCACCCCCACCGTCAGGCTCATGTTGGCCGACTCCGTCGTCACGTTGCTGCCGGAGGCTGCCGCCGCCGTCCCGTTGTCCGCGAGCTCCAGCGACATGAAAACGGCGCTGCCCGCCGCCATCTGGCCACCGGGGATGAACACGCTCAGCGTCAGCGGCTTCTCCGGCGAGGCTGTCTCGCGTCGCCGTCGCCGCCGAGCAGCCGCCAAGGCGGTGTCGAACTTCAGCCGGACCTCCAGGCTGCCGTCCGTCTCGATCTTCATGGTTTCGTTGGAGTGCACCCAAGCCGTAAAGTTCGCCTGCTTGCTGAAGTTGGCCGGGACGCCGCCTCGGAACATCATCAGGTAGGAGTCCGAAGATGGCAGCTCCAGTGACGCCTGAGGGGCGGGGCGACAAATTCATTGAAAGGTCCCGCTAATGCATCCCGGCTATCGGTTTTTTCTTCATTTCTTCATCGGAGCTCAGTTAACTTTTCTGCGCACTGTCTCACAGCACGATTTTTCAGACAATGCAGTGAGGCTCGCTGCTGCTCATACCTTGATGGCAGTGTTCGCCGCCTCGAACGTGAACTTCTGCACCATCCGCTTGCCACGCTTCATGGCCACCGGCTGCAGCAGGTTCTCGGTGGTCTCCTGGTTCTGGTTGGGCAGCGATAGCGTTAGCGACACCTTTGAGGCGTTGCTTGGCTTCACCACCTAAAATCAATTGCCATAATGAAATGAATCAGATTTCCAGGAGACATTTTGGGTTCTGGCTCAGCACTGATGGCCGGGAAAAGCCCAACTCACTTCAGTTCCCTGGGCCAGGTTGAGGGAAACAACTGCCGCGGACTGGTCCTTCTTGTCGGCGCCCGGGAAGAAGGTCTTTGGGTCCAGGGCTGAGAACTTCAGACTGGCGTCCTGGCCCTCGACCCCGGTATCTTCTGCGTCGCCCAGCACGATGCCGCCCTTGTCACCGGACTTCATCTCGGAGCCCGCCATGTTGGACGAGTTCACCTTCGACACGCCGACGGAGACGCCCTTGGCGTCGATCATCACAGGCTTACCCACCTCCGCGTTCTTCAGCTGATCTGCCAACAGGTTTGTAATCTTGTTCACCATCTCCTGTGCGGCCTTCATGGACTCCGAGTCCTGCGGGCCAGCGTAGAGAGAAGATGCAGCCGCAATTACAAAATAGGTGCAAAGTAATTGAGCGAAATTGCAACTAGGGGCTCTCCTGCACTTACGGATTTGTTGGTCCCTGAGTTGTTCAGGCCTTTGAGGAATTCGTCAACGAAACTGTTGGCCTTGTCAGCAAGGGTCGCTGCGTATTGAGAGGGTTGAGGTACGAAGTAAATGTGCAATCGCTAATTTATAGGGAGACCAAAGGACCTACGATGGGGTGACTCACATATGCAGGGCTCCATGCTGCAGTTCGCGTACTGAACGTCATCGTCCCAAATTATGAGATCGCCGTCCACCTCATAGTAGTTTCCCTTGTAGGAGCAATTGTCCTCAACGCTCACGTAGTCCTTGACAACAGTTGCCAAAGAGACAGAGGCGTTGTCGGCAGACTCCGGATAGGTAAGGTTTGCGGTGCAGGGCAGGCAAAAGCGGCCACCGTACTGGGGGGCCGGGCTGCTGCAGCTGCGGCTCCGGCTACGGGTTCCATTGCCGCAGGTTACGGAGCAGTTCGAGAACTCGGTCCACTCGCTCCAGCCTCCGTGCACTGTTGATGAGCACATAAAATCGGAAGCGATTCCATGCCACAATATTTTCATACATAGATATATTCATGAAAGACCAAGTCACGTCAGTGGTCAAGGAAACGCACCTGGACAGGGCCCTTGTTGGCAGTCGCGAATGTCTGAGCCGCTGCCTGAGCAGCCCCGGCCACCAAACTGCGGCACAGGGCTCGAGCAGCCGCGCTGCCTGGTCGACTTGCCGGTACCGCAGCTGGTGGAGCAGCCGGACCACTCGCTCCAGGCTGACCAGCCACCGTCAACTGCAGTCGGAGAGGGCGGATGTCTGTGTGACTTGCTTTCAGGTAAAACCCTAAGTTGAAAGCCCGAAGTCAGTCGAGTGGTGCTGAAGACATGAGTAATTTGTGTGGACAAACGAGGGCACTCACTGGGGCAGGGGTCCGTGTTGCACTGCCTGCCGTCACTGGCGGTGCCAACGCAGGCTCCTCCGCCGTTTTGCGGTCTCGGCGAGTCGCACTGACGAGAGCGCAGCTGGTTGCCGCCACCGCAGCTAAGGCTGCAGTCGCCCCACTGGCCCCATGCCCCCCAGCCTCCGTTCACTGGAATTGAATTGGGAATGGAATTGAATTGGCAGGCGGCTCAGTTACACTTCGCTTTTAAGGCAGATTGGCAGAAAGGTAAATCTTTGCGAACGAAAAGGTCAAACAGAATATCAAGAAACAAACTAGTTAACAAAAAGATGGAACAAAAAACTCATGAATTTCTGTGATTCCAGTGACTTTTTGACTCTCGAAAGGCTTCGTGGGTCGGGGCTGCAGAGCCGTTAAACAGCCTGACGACCCGATTAATCAGCTTTAAAAGTCAGCTGGGAGCTGAGGGGTCATCCTGAGCAGTACCCGGTAGAGAGCAGGGAGGGCCTCACCGGGGCAGACGGGGATGTCGCAGGCGGTGTTTGGGGGCAGGGCGGGCCTCACCGGGGCAGACGGGGATGTCGCAGGCGGTGTTTGGGGGCAGGGCGGGCCTCACCGGGGCAGACGGGGATGTCGCAGGCGGTGTTTGGGGCAGGGCGGGCCTCACCGGGGCAGACGGGGATGTCGCAGGCGGTGGATTGGACAGCCTCGCCAGCGCAGTCGTCGCCCCCAAATTCGGGCACAGGGTTGGTGCAGCCGCGGCTGCGCTGCACCAGGCCAGAGCCGCAGCTCCTGGAGCAGCTGCCCCAGGCGCTCCACTGCGCCCAGCCTCCGTTCACTGGGGTGAGGGCGGATATAAAAAATGCATCTGTGAATTCTCTTCAGCATCTCATGATTTCAAGTTTGCGCTTTTTCCAGACCAGAAACAAAAACGAGACAGGAAGGACGATACACCTCAATCGGTTTGGCGACAGCAATTTCAACCCGGTCAAAATATTAGATACTCCCAGAGACACTAAAGCACCATCAACAACGGGCTCTAGCACCAAGGGGGCGCCAGCATCAAGGGGCACCAAGGGCTCACCTTCTGTGAGGGGGCCAAATCAGCAGGTAGGGGACACCACAACTGACGTGAATGGGCTCCAAATCAGTTGCGAAGGGGTGACATGAGTTTTATCAGCGGCACCCTTGTCTCACTGGCTACACCCCTGCTGAAGTCTATGGCCCTGCAGGCATTCTTCTGTCTGGCAACCCAACCGTACACAAACGCAACAGCTTAATATAGATGGAAAATCTTGCTATAGTTGGCAGCGGGGTCATAACTCATATCGCATAGTCTTGTAGGAGACAAGCCAGACCTGGGCAAGGGTCCGTGCCGCAGTCCTGGACGTCACTTCCGCTGCCAACGCAGTCAGCGCCGCCGGCGTGGGGCGGCGGGGAGTCGCACCGCCGAGTGCGGCTGCGCTGGCCGCCCCCACAAGACCTGGAGCAGGCGGTGAATTCCGACCAGGGCGACCAGCCGCCGTTTACTGAAATTCGGGCGATGACGGAGAATTGAAAAAAATAATATGGAAGAAACGGCGGGATGACTGTGAACGGGTGACGGCGTCTGCAAGGTGCAGCTGGATTGACAAACCAGGGGCGGGGAATAGGCGAAAATGGCCCAAGCACAAATGCGCTGAGTACAGGGGAAACGGGAAGCAAGACCATGCGGCAGCACGCACTGGGGCAGTCCTCCGGATGGCAGGGCGTGCTCTCGTTGCCTGCACCACTGCAGCGGCTGCCGCCAAACTGAGGCTCCGGGGAGTCGCAGTGCCGCCTCCTCCAGGCGGTGCCGCTGCCGCAGGTGACGCTGCAGCTCTCCCAGGCGCCCCAGGATCCCCAGAGGCCGTCCACGGGGCACTCAGTGACCAGGCAGGCTCGGTCGCGGGTGGAGTTTCCTGGGCAGTTTTTCCCGCCGAACTGCGGCTCCGGAGCGCTGCAGCTCCGCTGGCTCCACTGGCGACCCCTGCCGCAGGTGAGCGAGCAGGCCGAGTAGTCAGACCAGCTGGTCCAGGCTCCGTCAACTGCGGGAGAGTTCCATGGCATGGCTTGGCTTGAAGCACTGAGATTTAATTGCCATTGCGAGTGCATGGGTTGTCCAGTGCTGCCACGGCTTATTAATTACTGCGCATCCGGACCATGCACTCAATGCTCGTAATAAATTCTGGTCTATTCGAAAGCTAATTAAAAGGTCAAATATGTGAGGAGGTGAGCTGTACGATGAAGAAGTGAGCAGCCAGACCCGAGCCCCGACAAGCGGTAGTCTCACTCGGGCAAGGCTAGGATAGGCAGGGGGAGCAGCGGCTGTCACTCACTCGGGCAGGGTGGGTGGGCAGGGAGAGCAGCGGCTGTCACTCACTCGGGCAGGGTGGGGATGGGCAGGGGGAGCAGCGGCTGTCACTCACTCGGGCAGGTGGGGCTGGGCAGGGAGAGCAGCGGCTGTCACTCACTCGGGCAGGTGGGGCTGGCAGGGAGAGCAGCGGCTGTCACTCACTCGGGCAGGTGGGGCTGGCAGGGAGAGCAGCGGCTGTCACTCACTCGGGCAGGTGGGGCTGGCAGGGAGAGCAGCGGCTGTCACTCACTCGGGCAGGTGGGGCTGGCAGGGAGAGCAGCGGCTGTCACTCACTCGGGCAGGTGGGGATGGGCAGGGGGAGCAGCGGCTGTCACTCACTCGGGCAGGTGGGGCTGGCAGGGAGAGCAGCGGCTGTCACTCACTCGGGCAGGTGGGGCTGGCAGGGGGAGCAGCGGCTGTCACTCACTCGGGCAAGGTCGGGGGTTACAGTTGCCGAATTCGACCGCCTCGCCAGAACAGTTGAGGCCTCCGAACTGCGGCTCCGGGCTGCTGCAGCTGCGCTGGCGGCTGTGGCTGCCGTTGCCGCAGGTGACGCTGCAGTCAGCAAAGGCGGACCAGGCAGACCAGCCGCCGTCCACTGCAGGGAAGTTCAAGAAAATGGCGTCGGATGCAGGGAGGCTGGCTGCTGAGAGAGTCTAAAAGTCATATTATCTTGCCAATGGACACGTGGTCAACCCTTTTACTCGAATGATTCTCTCTACTTTCTCTGGATTTAAGTCTTCGATCAGGAAACTGGTTCCACGCGAAGCACCCACCTGGACAAGGGTTGGTGTTGCACTCGCGGGTCTCGTTGGCTCCGCCGGGGCAGTCGAGACCGCCAAACTGCGGGACCGGGCTGGCGCACTGGCGGCCGCGCCACTGCTTGCCGGAGCCACAGCTGCGACTGCACCCAGAGAAGGTGGACCACTCGCTCCATTGGCCGTCAACTGGAAGGTTTAGGGGTTCGGGATTGGACATCTCGAGTCTCTGCGGGTCTCTCGTGCAGTTTTTATTAAATCCCGATATTCGACCACCATTAAACTGCTGGGAAGCCCCTAGCCACTCACTCGGGCATGGCCTGAGATTGCATGACCTCGAGTCGTTGGCGCTCCCCGGACAAGGCCGCCCGCCGAACTGGGGAGGCGGGTTCGTGCAGGGCCGGTTTCGAATCTCGATGCCGTCGCCGCACGAGCTCGAGCAGCTGGAGAACTCGCCCCAGCTGGACCAGCCGCCGTCGACTGCGGGATGTTCATCGAATTTGCTTTGGGCGATATGGGAAACAACTCATTGGCTATTGTCTGGGATCCGCTGACTGATGGGCCATCAGCTGAGGATCCGCTGACTGATGGGCCATCAGCTGAGGATCCGCTGACTGATGGGCCTACAGCTTAGGATCCACTGACTGATGGGCCATCAGCTTAGGATCCGCTGACTGATGGGCCATCAGCTGAGGATCCTCTGACTGATGGGCATCAGCTGAGGATCCACTGACTTATGGCGAAGAGCAATCTGGTATCAAGATGGCATTTTGTCTCTTGAATCTGAGGTGGCAGCCAGGCTTAATTTATGCAAATTAAAATCGCAGAGTTGCTCTCAGACGCACCCATGCACCAACAGAATGCCACAGAACTGTGTAACTTTGTGAACCTGTGAGTTCGATTGCGAGGGAATCTGGAGATGCAGACGGCTCTGGAGTGGGCATCTCAGTCGCCAGCCATTAGCAATAAAGTAAAGCTGGTCTGGAATGTCGGGCTGTCGGGTTGCAGTTCTTGTTGGGACTGCCATAGCCTGGTGCAGCCGTTCCGGCTCTGTTTATGACTGTTAAAGTGAAGCGTGAGGATTTGTGCCAGAGCTACTGAAGCTGCAGTCCACATTGAGGGCCAGCAGATAATGGACAGAATTGCGTGAGGATTTGTGCCAGAGCTACTGAAGCTGCAGTCCACATTGAGGGCCAGCAGCTCATGGACAGAATTGCGTGAGGATTTGTGCCAGAGCTACTGAAGCTGCAGTCCACATTGAGGGCCAGCAGCTCATGGACAGAATTGCGTGAGGATTTGTGCCAGAGCTACTGAAGCTGCAGTCCACATTGAGGGCCAGCAGATCATGGACAGAATTGCGTGAGGATTTGTGCCAGAGCTACTGAAGCTGCAGTCCACATTGAGGACCAGCAGATCATGGACAGAATTGCGTGAGGATTTGTGCCAGAGCTACTGAAGCTGCAGTCCACATTGAGGGCCAGCAGCTCATGGACAGAATTGCGTGAGGATTTGTGCCAGAGCTACTGAAGCTGCAGTCCACATTGAGGACCAGCAGATCATGGACAGAATTGCGTGAGGATTTGTGCCAGAGCTACTGAAGCTGCAGTCCACATTGAGGGCCAGCAGCTCATGGACAGAATTGCGTGAGGATTTGTGCCAGAGCTACTGAAGCTGCAGTCCACATTGAGGACCAGCAGCTCATGGACAGAATTGCGTGAGGATTTGTGCCAGAGCTACTGAAGCTGCAGTCCACATTGAGGACCAGCAGATCATGGACAGAATTGCGTGAGGATTTGTGCCAGAGCTACTGAAGCTGCAGTCCACATTGAGGGCCAGCAGCTCATGGACAGAATTGCGTGAGGATTTGTGCCAGAGCTACTGGAGCTGCAGTCCACATTGAGGGCCAGCAGATCATGGACAGAATTGTGTGAGGATTTGTGCCAGAGCTACTGAAGCTGCAGTCCACATTGAGGACCAGCAGCTCATGGACAGAATTGCGTGAGGATTTGTGCCAGAGCTACTGGAGCTGCAGTCCACATTGAGGACCAGCAGCTCATGGAAGAAAGGATTTGTGAAATACGAGCTTTAGTGTTGAAGCGATTCTATATGTCTTTTTAACGCTATAAAAAATCGTAAAAATGAGTTTGCGCTGAATAAATTTGAAAGCTTTCATCCAACCACAGCTCAAGCAGGCCTATTCATGCACACAGAGATTTACTGAGATAAATTCGGCACCTTACCTCGGACAATTCCTGGCGACAAGTTGCCGAGGAAACGGCCGCGCTGAAGCCTCGTCCCGACTCCGGCTGCTGCACGCAACGCCCACCCCAGCACTTCGAGTGCGCCACGGACTCAGCGGGTTGGGGCACGGATGGGGCTGTGAGGCTGTGACTTTGCGGTGAATGCTACGGGAGCGTGACTCAACAGGTTTATGTAGGTGATGGTTGCTATGGAAGCCAGCCCAACTCACTGGGACATGGAGTCAGCTCGCAGGTCTTGAGCTCGATTCCGTCGCCCTGGCAGTTCCTGCCGTTGAACTTCGGCTCTGGCGAGTTGCACAGGCGAGCTCGGGTCTGGACTCCGGGGCCGCAGCTGGCGTTGCAGGCGGAGAACGGGGACCAGCTGCCCCACTGGCCATCGACTGCGGGGCGGGTGCGGATCTGCTGGCTTGGGGAGCTCTTGGGGTCGATCTTTCTGCAATATTGGCCGCTTTTTGGCACCCGACACCTGGTCTAACATAGTAAGCTATATTTCCCACAGGGCCAGCCGGCGAAGTAACGGATTGATCAAATCAGGGTTTCCGTGATTGCCAGAGATGAAATCCCAGATGAGGTAACAAGAGTCTGAGCTGCCAGACAGATATAATAAGAAGTTTCCAATACAAGTTACAGAGTTATTTGCTAGCGACTCAGAGTAGTCAGAGTAAGATCTGAGGACGCACTGGGGCAGGGCGACTCGGTGCAGACTCCGGTGTCGCTGGCGGCGCCGACACAGTCCAGTCCGCCGTTTGCGGGCGCCGGGTTCGTACAGGTGCGGCTGCGGCTGCGGCTGCCTTGGGCGCAGCTGACGCTGCAGGCGCTCCAGGGGGACCAGTCGCTCCAGTTGCCATTCACTGTGGAATTTGGGGTGTAAAAATTGACAGGTGGAGTGAGTGGCCGATAGACTCTGTACATGCTGGTAGTGAAATTCTGACTCAATTTTTACCTCAATAAGTTTCGGCCTGGCCAGGTGTTTACTGTTTGAGCTTGAGTTTACTCGACCTAATAATACCCGATATGGCTTCTTGACACCGCTTCATACCTCGGATAAGCAAACTAAATACCACTTACCAAGCTACCCCGTTGCATGCCCAGCTATCCAGTTGCATGTCCAGCTATCCAGTTGCATGTCCAGCTACCCAGTTGCATGTCCAGCTACCTAGTTGCATGTCTAGCTATCCAGTTGCATGTCCAGCTATCCAGTTGCATGTCCAGCTATCCAGTTGCATTCCCAGCTACCCAGTTGCATGCCTAGCTACTGGACCCAGCACCCGAAGCCCAGTCTTACCCGGACAGTCCATTGCCAGTTTGCAGGGCTGCTGCTCGAACTCGGAGCCCTCGCACGCTTTGCCAGAGTTGATCCTGGGCGGGCTGTTCGGGTTGCGGATTCGCATCTGGACCCCACCTGTGGCGCAGGTGCCTTGGCAGGTCATCCAGCTGCTCCAGGCGCTCCAGCCGCAGTTCACTGTAAGTCATTGGGTTATGGTATGTCATAGCAGGGTGCAAGGGCAGCTCAGTTCCAGTGCTCACATGGTTCATGAGAATGTCATAGCATGGAGCAAGGACAGCACAGTGTCGGTGCTCACATGGGTCATGGGAATGTCATAGCATGGAGCAGGAAAGCACAGTGTCGGTGCTCACATGGGTCATGGGAATGTCATAGCATGGAGCAAGGACAGCACAGTGTCGGTGCTCACATGGGTCATGGGAATGTCATAGCATGGAGCAGGAAAGCACAGTGTCGGTGCTCACATGGGTCATGGGAATGTCATAGCATGGAGCAAGGACAATTCGCTGCTCACCGTTGAAGCTGATGTCCTGGGGCTGCCGAACAATGTAGGTCTCGTTGTTGGACACCCTGGTGGTGTCACTGAAGACCACAATCTGAGAGGGCACGTGGAATTGCAGCAAACATAATGATGCATCGCTAACAGAAACATAAAACGCGGTGTAACAGGATTCTAAGGCCTTCCGATTTCGGTTGTTCTTTGCACATCAGCGATACCACTGATGAGGTGGCTGTTAACTGAGAGAGACAACAAAAACTGAACTCGGTCGCGCCAGTCTGGCACTTTCAGTGGCCAAAGGGGCCAAAGGGTATGAGCATAGCACTGCGACTCCTAAATAACTACTTAAAGCAGACAAGCGAGTGCAAGACAACTTACACTTTCGATTTCCCAGCCATTGTAAGAGTCCTGGCTGACCTTCACTGTGCTGATGTAGCCCAGGGCTCCGCGAAATTTGCCTTCGATGACATCCACCCTTGCGAGAGAGAATGGCAGCGACTGTTGCAGATGTTCTCTTGGGAAATGCTCCCCTAACCCAGTGAAGGCTCTCACTTTCCCGGTGTGAACATCCTGTGTGCTCTTGGGAATGCTCCCCTAGCCCAGTGAACTGGGCTCACTTTCCCGGTGTGAACATCCTGTGTGCTCTTGGGAATGCTCCCCTAGCCCAGTGAACTGGGCTCACTTTCCCGGTGTGAACATCCTGTGTGCTCTTGGGAATGCTCCCTTAGCCCAGTGAAGGCACTCACTTTCCCGGTGTGAACATGCTGTGCTCTTGGGAATGCTCCCCTAGCCCAGTGAAGGCACTCACTTTCCCGGTGTGAACATGCTCGTGATAGGCTTGTCGGAGCCATCAAAGTTGATGCTCTGCTGTGGGGAATCGCCCATCTGGCCCTTAAGGCTGAAGAAAACCTTGTTGGTGGTCCCCGTTTTGCCAGTCTTGATCACCAAGGTGTAGGACTCTGAAAAGTTTAAAAAGTAGTGCATATAATTTCTATAAACCTCTCCCAGGTCGTTCCTTAAGAAGTTCTGTGTGCATGTGGTCTGAACACTCCAAAGTTCCTTCGTTGTGGCTCTCCTGATGATCTATGTTGGGAAAAAGAGTTCCTTTGCGCCCCCTCTCTGAGATTCAGGAAAAAATCCCTGGATGGAAACTGCTCCAGCAAAGTAACATTGCTGTTCACCAGATACTGCTTGACACATGTCCCTTGCATCAAAGAAGACAAGTAGCAGGACCTTCACCTTTGATGTCGCAGACTTTGCGATTCTGGTTGCCTCCATTCAAGACTCTGGCACTTAGTTCGAGAGTTAGAGCTAGTTCAAGACTCTGGCACTTAGTTCGAGAGTTAGAGCTAGTTCAAGACTCTGACACTTAGTTCGAGAGTTAGAGCTAGTTCAAGACTCTGGCACTTAGTTCGAGAGTTAGAGCTAGTTCAAGACTCTGACACTTAGTTCGAGAGTTAGAGCTAGTTCAAGACTCTGGCACTTAGTTCGAGAGTTAGAGCTAGTTCAAGACTCTGGCACTTAGTTCGAGAGTTAGAGCTAGTTCAAGACTCTGGCACTTAGTTCGAGAGTTAGAGCTAGTTCAAGACTCTGGCACTTAGTTCGAGAGTTAGAGCTAGTTCAAGACTCTGGCACTTAGTTCGAGAGTTTCAGATTTTAATTTAAAGCTGTGAGCTCGTGAGAGATACTGTCCTATGATGAGAAACTCTAAGTTCTCATATTATTAAGCAAGCTTTAGCGATTTTACTCGGGGGAAATCTTGCCGATTGCCTCACCTTCCTGCGCCTGGCCGCTGACTCCAAGCAGCTGCTGCAGCAGAAGCAGCGGCAGCAGCAGCAGCAAAATCCGCAGCATCACTGAGGTCCTTGAAGCTGGTGCTTGTGAAATGAATCTCACAAATCAGAGCCTGCTGGCGAAGACTTTAAGAAACTTTGAGCGCGAGAGATGCGGGGTCGTTCCGCCGTATTAAATGGTTCTGAGGTGACACTGGGCGCCTCATCAATGATTCAAACGACAAATTGAGCTGTCCCAGCTTCATGAATAATGGAGTCAAAAACGGGTACGGCATTGCTCGCTGCGCTTTGCGTTGGCAACGGTCTGGCGGCTCGCACGAAGCTCAGCAACACCATGGCAACCCATTGCTACGAAGGAAGTGCAGCTCCTTTGTTTTTGAGCAACTGCTTTGGCAACTAGCAGTGCTCATGTCGGGCGAGGCGGTTTGAGAAAATTAATTATTTACGAGTTACAAGGCAGATAAAATCTTGCTAAGGATTTTGTCTGAAATTGGGCGTGAAAGTGCTCAGAGCTCCTCCATGCTGCACTCAAAACTTCGTTTTGCACTCGCCTGCAAAAACTAAATTCTTTTAACTTCATCACAGAGCACTGCATGCAGTTGCTTGGCCGACGCGTGAAGAGATTTCATGTACGGTAACGGTAGCTAATATGATCATATGGGCATGGGCATGCGAAAATTTCGAGAACTGTTGTGACTCGTCAGAGATTTCACGTAAGGTAACGGTAGCTAATATGATCATATGGGCATGGGCATGCGAAAATTTCGAGAACTGTTGTGACTCGTCAGAGATTTCACGTAAGGTAACGGTAGCTAATATGATCATATGGGCATGGGCATGCGAAAATTTCGAGAACTGTTGTGACTCGTCAGAGATTTCACGTAAGGTAACGGTAGCTAATATGATCATATGGGCATGGGCATGCGAAAATTTCGAGAACTGTTGTGACTCGTCAGAGATTTCACGTAAGGTAACGGTAGCTAATATGATCATATGGGCATGGGCATGCGAAAATTTCGAGAACTGTTGTGACTCGTCAGAGATTTCACGTAAGGTAACGGTAGCTAATATGATCACATGGGCATGGGCATGCGAAAATTTCGAGAACTGTTGTGACTCGTCAGAGATTTTATGTAGTGGAGGCTCATGACCGATTGCTGCTTAGCCAAACCTGCATTTATTTTTCATAACTGGAGAGAAGGGGAAGTACTTTGTGTGCCAGGTTTTTGATTTTCAATTTAATAGAAAGTGGGCTTGACGCAAGGCTTTAGCGGGGTGCTAAGGGTGAATGACTTACTTGCAATGTACAATTAAACACATCAGAATAGCTCGTAGAGGCGATAAAGGCACTGGCGTGAAGGGGCAGGTGCAATAGGCGATTATGAGTACGAATATATGAGTACAGATGCACAAGCGATATCAACACAACCTTTACACCTCAAACCACTATATGAGCATACTAACACCTTGTTCATTTATCATCAAGCTAAAAGCCAAATCTAATCTGTACAGCACGAGCTTTGCCAATTTGAAGGCATCGATTCGTCAGATAAGCAAAATAGAGTCAAATAATGTGAGGCCATTTCTTATCCGTTCATGCACGCTAGGAAATGCCAGCATGGCGAGTCCCAGCCTGTGGGCTTTCAGAAAGCCACAAACGGCGGAAATTCGCTGATTTCTGGTAGACCTGATTGACGCGACCAGCAGAACTCTGACCGGCTCCAGGAAACTGGCCTGTTGCGTGATGCAGCCTGGTCGACCTGAACTCAAGGTATAAATAATACTCTGTGCGGAAGACTGCAAGCAGCCGCGCCAACTCATGCGATGCCAGGTACTGCCAAAAAGGTAGGCGGAGGTCTGCTGGCTCTGCTGCTGCTGCTGTTGTTCGGCCGCCACGCCTGGCCTCCTGAGCCGGAGTCGCCAGGATGGGCGGCCGAACTTTTTGACTCCGCCATGGCCGCCTGGGCGAGGCGGGCGAACCCCGGCAGCGACCCGTACAGCGCACCCTGTCTGCTGGCGGCGCAGTCGGGTTGGGTGCAGATGCTACTGCAGCCCGACACCGACTGCGGCCACTGCGCCAACCTCACCAGCCTGCCAGAGCTGCAGGCAGGCGCCGAGGCCATCAGCCCAGCCCGGTTCCGGTCGGAGTTCCTGGAGCGGAACGTGCCTGTTGTCATCCGCGGTGGCGCAGCGGATTGGCCGGCGGTGACCAGGCGCCTCGACCTCGACCTGCTGCGCCGGCTCTATCGGGAGGCCCGGCGGGGCCGGTGGACCAACGAAGGCCACCCAGAGGGCGGCGGTGGAGGGCCAGCGTGCTCTGCCAGATGTTCGACTACAAGAACCAGTTCCCAACGCTTGGCCACTTTTTCCGCTGGTCCAAGGAGCCGGAAAATCTGAGCCGTGACTCCTGGTACGTCGGTTGGTGAGTGACACGACTGCATTTGCACTTCAAGGTGCTCGCATATTAACTGCAGGCCTTGAGAATTGTCAGCATCAAACAGCCACTAACACGCGCTTGCAGGAATGTCTGCAACCAGCGAGTTGCTCGGAGGCTGAGGCGGCTCTACAAAAGGCCGGGATTTCTGGCCAGCGACAGCGAACACGGCGCCACTGAGTGGATTTTCGTCGGCGGACCCGGCAAGGGCGCGCCAGCCCATGTGAGCACAAAGACCTGCTATTCTGGAGTCTTTAGGGCGATTATATTTTCAACGCCTTTCTTAGCCTAAAATTGATCTTAGGTACACAACCGTGATAGGAATTACGATCGATATTTACTTTGGAAAGTTTCAAATGTTTGGCTTTTTATTTCTGTGCAGCTGACAAAATTTATTAATGCATTCGAAAGAACAGATATCGCATTTTAAACAGAAATCAAACCAAGCCAGAACCAGCCAGCACGAAACCGAAGCTGAACCAACTAGTCCTGAAATAAACCCGAACCAACTAGTCCCGAAACCGAACCTGAACCAACTAGTCCCGAAACCGAACCTGAACCAACTAGTCCAGAAACCGAACCTGAACCAACTAGTCCAGAAACCGAACCTGAACCAACTAGTCCCGGAACCGAACCTGAACCAACTAGTCCCGGAACCGAACCTGAACCAACTAGTTCAGAAACCGAACCTGAACCAACTAGTCCCGTAACCGAACCTGAACCAACTAGTCCAGAAACCGAACCTGAACCAACTAGTCCAGAAACCGAACCTGAACCAACTAGTCCCGGAACCGAACCTGAACCAACTAGTCCCGGAACCGAACCTGAACCAACTAGTTCAGAAACCGAACCTGAACCAACTAGTCCAGAAACCGAACCTGAACCAACTAGTCCCGGAACCGAACCTGAACCAACTAGTCCCGGAACCGAACCTGAACCAACTAGTTCAGAAACCGAACCTGAACCAACTAGTCCAGAAACCGAACCTGAACCAACTAGTCCCGGAACCGAACCTGAACCAACTAGTCCCGGAACCGAACCTGAACCAACTAGTCCAGAAACCGAACCTGAACCAACTAGTCCAGAAACCGAACCTGAACCAACTAGTCCAGAAACCGAACCAAGTACAAAAACTAACGTAAAAAACCTGAACCCCACGCAGATCGACGCAGTGTACTACAACACGTGGCAGGCGCAGATTCAGGGCAGCAAGCGGTGGCGCCTGAGGCCGCCTCTGAATTGCTACTATACCTGCCAGCATGTGTATCAAGTCTTGCTGAGACCCGGGGACATGAGTGAGTCGCTACAACATTTAGTTGGCTGCTACAGTTTTCCAGGTTCATGGCTAAATTTTCCCACCAATGTTTTCAGTTGCTTTAAAGACGTCAAAGTGGATTCACGAGACAGAAGTTGAGCCTGGCGAAGTGAGCATCGCGCTGGGCGCCGAGTTCGACTGAGTATGCCTGCCTCTGCACCGCAGTTAAGCTGAACCGCCTGCGAAGCCCAAATGAAACTAAGTGAAAATAAAGCAAGACTGAAGAGGACTCAAATCAGTTATTGAACTGAAGGAGTTGCCGGAATGGCACTCCGCTATTCTGTCTATTTTTTTAAACCTTTGCAATGATAAAATAATCAAAGGGAAATACTTAGCTGGAATAGAATATTTGTGCACAACGAAGTGTTCTGTGAAGATATAAGATATAAAAGTGCAGATATAAAACCTTTCTGGTGGGCGTACAAAGAACAAAGCTAAAAATAGTTGAGACGCAGACTAGTCGTAAACTGCGATCACCAACGAAGCTACAATCTACCTGTAGGATATGTACACTAAAATAACAGTTCGAAGCCAAGTGAAGCAACTGCGCAGGGCAACAAGATAACGTCAGTGATTAACAGTAGCAAAATAGGGGAATCAAAAAGGGAATTAGCGGAAATCACAGTGTCTCATAATAACTGATTAGCATAATCGCTAAGCGTAATGGTAAAGCAATGAATAGCAGAGCCAATTTGGCTTACAGAATCTCAAGTGTCTCCGGCACGGCTCGATAACCAAGTGCTCGCCGAAGGTGCGCAGGGCAAGAAGCAGAATGACTGACCGATGAATAAAAATGGCACACTGAACGTCAGCCCTGGGATTAGCGCAGACCAGCAAGGTTTAACTTCTGCGGGCATTGCACCAGCAATGAGGGATCAAAATCGCAAAACAAGAGCAGAAACTGAACTAGAAATCATGCATACAATTCATTTAGCAGCTGAACTCCTGATTCCCCTGATATCGTCGCTGCTTGCATCCTCTGACGTCTCTGACGACTTAGCGGGTCAGGGACGTGATCACTGCGGCTGCCATCTCGAAGAACTGGATCGTGTAACTGCAGGCGGGCTGGAACACCAGTTGGGAGACTGAGTCACTTAAGTTTAAGTTAGCCAAGTTACTCACAAGTTCAGGATTGGCCAAGTTACTCACAAGTTCAGGATTGGCCGAGTTACTCACAAGTTCAGGATTGGCCGAGTTACTCACAAGTTCAGGATTGGCCAAGTTACTCACAAGTTCAGGATTGGCCAAGTTACTCACAAGTTCAGGATTGGCCAAGTTACTCACAAGTTCAGGATTGGCCAAGTTACTCACAAGTTCAGGATTGGCCAGCCAGTCGATCGCTTCGCCAGAAGTGTCCGTTTCGAAGCTGGAGTTGCTGCAGCCCCGATTGGAGGTGAGCTCGGGAGCCACGAGGCGGAAGTCGAGCAGGAAGCTGCGATCCCGGTCGATGAGGAACAGCTGCAGAGTCATGCGGCATGTCTCCTTGGTTACTGGATTCAGCCTGCGCACGCGCAGATGAAAGTCGTTGACAACTTTCCACTCGAAGTTGTTCTTTGCCAGCGACTTGAACACCTGTGCAAAGTGAAGGTGCAGCCAAACGTGTGTGACTTAACTAAAGGTGGTTGGTGCTGTGGCAAATGGGATTCCCGTTCCCCAGTACCGGGACTCGATTTCAGGTGTACTGCATTTACTTTGCGGGCTCTGTTGCATGAGTAGCCTGGGCCTAAAACCGCTCGGGAACGCGTGAACGTGGGAGACGCTTTGTCATGGCTGGCGGCGGCCTTCGCCAACATATGGGACCCAAACGCAGAAAATGCGAGACTTTTCTGGTGGTTTCAAAATGCGGGGATTGGCCAAGTAATTTTGTCCATGAAGCAAAACGTTAACTGACATAAACTACGATATGCCAGGTCTAAATACTCGTAAGACACCATAGTCTGTGGTGTGGGACAGACCAGCTGAATGAAAGCACCTAAGCTCAGGGCCTAAGTTCAGCATATGCAGGAATGTGCAGAATTACTGTGAATCAGAGAATGTCCAAAACACTGAAGTACAAGTACGCTCGTATGTAATAAGCATAAGCGCCGACATCAACAGCAGAAACCCACCTCAAACATGATGTCGTGAGGACTGCTCTGGCTTCTCAGTCCAAGGTGCCACTTGGCCCGGGCACTTTTGCCGCTAGTTGAGACCTCGAGATTTCGGGTGAAAGCGACACCCTCCTTCATGCGTTCCGGATGGTGCCTGGAAAATTCAGTAAACCAGGCTGAATTGGCCAGCTGTGCACATGAAATGCACTTCACAGCAGGCTGAATTGGCCAGCTGTGCACATGAAATGCACTTCACAGCAGGCTGAATTGGCCAGCTGTGCACATGAAATGCACTTCATAGCAGGCTGAATTGGCCAGCTGTGCACATGAAATGCACTTCATAGCAGGCTGTATTGGCCAGCTGTGCACATGAAATGCACTTCACAGCAGGCTGAATTGGCCAGCTGTGCACATGAAATGCACTTCATAGCAGGCTGAATTGGCCAGCTGTGCACATGAAATGCACTTCATAGCAGGCTGAATTGGCCAGCTGTGCACATGAAATGCACTTCACAGCAGGCTGAATTGGCCAGCTGTGCACATGAAATGCACTTCACAGCAGGCTGAATTGGCCAGCTGTGCACATGAAATGCACTTCATAGCAGGCTGTATTGGCCAGCTGTGCACATGAAATGCACTTCACAGCAGGCTGTATTGGCCAGCTGTGCACATGAAATGCACTTCACAGCAGGCTGAATTGGCCAGCTGTGCACATGAAATGCACTTCATAGCAGGCTGAATTGGCCAGCTGTGCACATGAAATGCACTTCACAGCAGGCTGAATTGGCCAGCTGTGCACATGAAATGCACTTCATAGCAGGCTGAATTGGCCAGCTGTGCACATGAAATGCACTTCATAGCAGGCTGAATTGGCCAGCTGTGCACATGAAATGCACTTCATAGCAGGCTGAATTGGCCAGCTGTGCACATGAAATGCACTTCATAGCAGGCTGAATTGGCCAGCTGTGCACATGAAATGCACTTCACAGCAGGCTGAATTGGCCAGCTGTGCACATGAAATGCACTTCACAGCAGGCTGTATTGGCCAGCTGTGCACATGAAATGCACTTCAAAGCAGGCTGTATTGGCCAGCTGTGCACATGAAATGCACTTCATAGCAGGCTGTACGTAACGCAGCCTGAATTGGCCAGCTCCGCAGATGAAAAGCAGCAAAGCTTTGCAATGGGAAAGCAATAGAACAGCAAAAATTCAGAGCGCCACGAACCGGGAAGACTTGGCGGCAGATGGCGGGCTGGAGGCGACATAAAACTCCTTGACCTGCTCGTGCCTGCTGCCGGAGAACTTGCTGTCCACAATCAGATGGTAGGCGATGGCCAGCTGGTCGTGCGGGTCGCCGCACAGCAGGGACCTGTACACCTCGCGATCGCTCACGCGGCACTTCCTGGCCACCTCATGCACGGCGGCCTTGTCTATCACGGAAGAGTCCTGGCCCGAATCCGCTGGGAACAGGTAGGCCGGCAGATCCACCTTAAACCATTCCTGCTTGCGAATGTCATCTACGGTGGCCCTGCGAGTTGGGTCCACCTTCAGCATCATTCTGGAGTGACAGGAGGGGTTCAGCTCTTCTTGACAGGAAATACTGGATCTCAGAGTGACAGGGGAGATCGGATTGCAGAGACATATGGGATTGCAGAGTGACAGGGGAGATCGGAATGCAGAGACATATGGGATTGCAGAGTGACAGGGGAGATCGGAATGCAGAGACATATGGGATTGCAGAGTGACAGGGGAGATCGGAATGCAGAGACATATGGGATTGCAGAGTGACAGGGGAGATCGGAATGCAGAGACATATGGGATTGCAGAGTGACAGGGGAGATCGGAATGCAGAGACATATGGGATTGCAGAGTGACAGGGGAGATCGGAATGCAGAGACATATGGGATTGCAGAGTGACAGGGGAGATCGGAATGCAGAGACATATGGGATTGCAGAGTGACAGGGGAGATCGGATTGCAGAGACATATGGGATTGCAGAGTGACAGGGGAGATCGGATTGCAGAGACATATGGGATTGCAGAGTGACAGGGGAGATCGGAATGCAGAAAGACACATGGGATTGCAGAGTGACGGGAGATCGGATTGCAGAGTGACGGGAGATCGGATTGCAGAGAGACATATAGGATTGCAGAGTGACAGGGGAGATCGGATTGCAGAGACGTATGGGATTGCAGAGTGACAGGGGAGATCGGATTGTAGAGAGACATGGGATTGCAGAGTGACAGGGGAGATCGGATTTCAGAGACATATGGGATTGCAGAGTGACAGGGGAGATCGGATTGCAGAGTGACGGGAGATCGGATTGCAGAGACATGGGATTGCAGAGAGACATATGGGATTGCAGAGTGACAGGGGAGATCGGATTGCAGAGTGACAGGGGAGATCGGATTTCAGAGACATATGAGATTGCAGAGTGACAGGGGAGATCGGATTTCAGAGACATATGGGATTGCAGAGTGACAGGGGAGATCGGATTTCAGAGACATATGGGATTGCAGAGTGACAGGGGAGATCGGATTTCAGAGACATATGGGATTGCAGAGTGACAGGGGAGATCGGATTTCAGAGACATATGGGATTGCAGAGTGACAGGGGAGATCGGATTGCAGAGTGACGGGAGATCGGATTGCAGAGTGACGGGAGATCGGATTGCAGAGAGACATGGGATTGCAGAGAGACATATGGGATTGCAGAGTGACAGGGGAGATCGGATTGCAGAGTGACGGGAGATCGGATTGCAGAGTGACGGGAGATCGGATTGCAGAGACATATGGGATTGCAGAGTGACAGGGGAAATCGGATTGCAGACACAGGACAGCTTTGACTTGATTGCATAATACAGTCCCGCCCACCTGAGCAGCTCAGTGGCGCCCTGGGACACATAGGCGGGCACCGAGAAGTGTCCAGTTTTGATTTTCTTGAACAGGGTGGGCGCGTGCTGGTCATCAAACGGCAGGGAGCCGCACAGCAGGGCGAACAGAATGACACCAGCCGACCAGATGTCCACCTCGGGTCCGACGTACAGCTTGCCAGATATGACCTCCGGCGCTGCGTAGTTCGGGCTGCCGCAGCTGGTGCGCAAGAGCTCGCCGTCAGCCATGATGTTGGACAGGCCGAAGTCGGCGATCTTCACGTTCTTATGGGCGTCCAGCAGCAGGTTCTCCGGCTTGAGGTCGCGGTGCACGATCATGTGCCTGTGGCAGTAGTCCACCCCAGATATGATCTGCTGGAAGAAGCGCCTGGCGTCCTTCTCTGCCAGGTGGTGGTTTTTCACGATGTGGTCGAACAGCTCGCCGCCGCTCACGTACTCCATGATCATGAAGATGTCGGTGGGTGTGCTGATCACCTGCAGGAAATGTAAAAATTGATTGATTTCTCATCGATCATTATGGGAAAAATTTTATGACCTTAGATTTACCTGATACAGCTTGATAATGTGCGGATGCCGAAATGTCTGCATGTTTTGAATCTCCCGCCGCAACTTGGAGGCCACATCCAGAGTCTTGATTTTCTCTCTGTTGACAATTTTCACAGCAACCTTGTGACCTGTCATGGTGTGCACACCTAGCTTCACCTTGCCGAAAGTGCCGCTGCCCAATGTTTCACACAGGGCATAATTGCCAATCTTTACATTGTGCTTCCCAGCAGCCATGCAGAGGGTGGCTGTGCAAGCATGCAATGACAACAGACAATTGAATAATTGTAAAAGACAGGAAACTAGATTCACCGTAATAATGCGACTTAAAAGGTTCTTTTAACTAGTTGTTTTTTGGAACCTGAGTCCTGAATCTAATCTAAAGTATCTAAATTTAAGCAATTGAAAAGCATAGAGTAGCAATTATATAGCTATGCTGAGAGCTAATGCTGCACGCTCAAAATATCTATGGTCCAAAATAGAAAGTGTAGACATGAAGTTGTTAGTTGTAAGTCAAATATACTGTCCGTCAAAGTTCCGGAACCCTTGCTACGATGTCTTTTAGCGGACATAATTTCAGTCCGTTTCAATTGTAACTTGATTCAAATTAAAGCTGCGGATCTCAGCTCCATGATGTGGTCAAGAAAAAGTTTATTCGAAGGAGCGCGTGTGAACAGGCCAGTGTTATGTACATAAAGGTTAGAGAAAAAGTGAGGAAAAGACAAACAAGCAATTGTCTATGGTTGCTGAGTCTATGGAGCAAACACACATGGGAAGGAATCGGTTTGCGCGCAGTGTTCAGCCTGGCTAACATTAGTATATGGCCAAAACTTGTGTTGAAATCAACAGGCTCTTATGGATTCTTGTGCAGTCAGCTTTCATGGGAGAGTCAATTGCTTGTCTGTCTTTTCCTCACTTTTTTTCTCTAACCTTTATGTACATAACACTGGCCTGTTCACACGCGCTCCTTCGAATAAACTTTTCTTGACCACATCATGGAGCTGAGATCCGCAGCTTTCATTTGAATCAAGTTACAATTGAAACGGACTGAAATTATGTCCGCTAGAAGACATCGTAGCAAGGGTTCCGGAACTTTTGACGGACAGTATAGCAGAAGGTTCATAGCTAGCTAAAGCTCAATGCGCGACTGCGACCAAAAGCATATGGTTTTCATGTTGGATTCAACAACCGGCACTCGTATTGGACTATTGAACATGTTGCAAGGTGACGTTGTTGGAGCTTTGAGTTCCCAGTTAGTTCCCAGCATGCTTGACGATATCATTCAATTGGATGCCGATGAAGTTGAAGCTCCTCCACTGAGATCAATAAAATAAATACTATGCAATTGGGCAATATGCCAGTCTGTTCTAGTGCAAGAAAATTGGTGCTTTGTAAGTTTAGCGAGGTTCTGTCGAGTAAGAGCTACTTCTGCAATCCAGCGACAGCCGATATTCAACATCTAGTCACTGGATTGAGCATCTTCTACACTCTTCTACGCTTACGCAAGATTAATGGCAGTTTTATGCACCTGCACCTGCAAGCTGGTCTATTCTGCTATCTACTTCGTGTCTGTGGAATCAATATCATTGAGGATCAACATTTCGGAAAGGCCAATCTTCAATTCAAAGCCACCACCGCCAATGTTCATCAAGTCAGGTGGCTCCGTGAAACCATCTGTGCTTTGGAGACAGGATTTGGAAAAGTAACGCTGCTACTTTGACTGAAGAACTTTGACTTGGACCAAAATGACCCATTCTTCAACAGAAGGTGTACTACGTGCTTGCTATCTTTTTTTCGCAGGCCTATTGACTGAGTTGAGATTCTGACTTGCTTGGATTTTTGCTGAAGTGTTTTCTCAGTGTGGTTTGGCCATAGACATTTAAAATGTGCAGCAATTTAGCTTCATTGGTAGACCCCTAAAAGCCCTCCAAAATGATACAATGTTTGAGGCTCCATTTAATGGTCACAAGGTAAGCCAAGGAATTCTAAATCTTGCAGAGGATGCAGAGACTTGGCTTTAGGAAAGTCACTCTTAAGACAAAGACAAAATAAGGTGAATGAAGCTGATTCTTCTTAGTGGCAATCTAAGTTGATACGGAAAACAAATCCTATGTCTGTGGCAATTGCAGTAAGCCTCATCTTGTATAAAAAAAGTCTTCACCGCTATTTCAGTTGTCATTCCAGTTGCTAGATTTAGAATTCCTTGGGCGAGCAAAGTGAGCTGAGGACCATTGATTGCAACTGAGGATATTCTAACCATAGACTATGATAAATTAAATGGCATAATCATATATGAAATTTGATTGCTCTGGGACCAATTTTATGAAGCACTACCACTGGTAAATTACTAGCAAACCAATGGTATTTTTCTATCTCTATTTTACAAAGCACTGATTTTTTACCACCTATCAACCATATAAATTTTTTGTGGCAGAGGTGCTGAATCCAATTTTACAAAGCTCTTATCAGTCTACCACTGGTAAAAAATTGTAGATAAAATCAAAATTTATAAATTTTATCCACCTTCAAAGCAGGATAAAAGCCAACTATACTAATAACAGACTAGCATTTCGAGCATAGATCTGCTCCAATTGTGGGAAGTCAATGACAAATGACGCCGGTCTTGTTTATATTGAGAGAGCATTCATGGACAACGATGGCTACTTTGTTCAGTGCTTAGAATGCACTTTGAGGTTTCAATAGTTGAAGCCACAGATTGCATCTATGCTCTAGTCAATGTACACAGTGTGGATAAGATAGAGAGCCAGAGAGAGGGAGTGGAGAGGGTGGGTCCAAGCTGATTCATTTAAGGATTCATGCTTAAGGAAAGGCTTGAGCCTAATGTTGGTCTTTTAGAAGATAGACTACATAAGGAGATAGAAAGATTAACACAGTTTTTTCTAGTGTCTATGGGCCAACTTCCAAATATAGGCTTATATAATAAAATTTACATTTATAATATTTACATACTAGTTGATTAACTATTAGCATCTAGACTGATTTTATCTATGCTTCATAAAATCAAAATTATCAGCACTGGTGCTATTTTTGGTTTTTTATTACTAGTTATTAACCAGTGCTTCATAAAATTGGCCCCTGATTTTGAGGAGATTATATGATATAATATTCCAGTTTTTATCAAAATTACCATGCATAGACAACACATTCTTAGCTTAGAATAATACAATTTTTAACTATTAAATAAGCAATCATATTTTATGTTTAGCAATACAGCCTTATACTTTTCAGTTAGTCATAATGCTCTTCCCAATAGACAATCCTAACCAATAATTTACCACAGATATTTCAGCTACCTTGTTCACTATATTAATATAAATATAAATTCAACTTGTGGCTTAGGAGAACTAATGACAGCACTAATACTTGATTGATTTTGCAAACTCTACTATAGTGTAAATGATAAACTTTATTAACTTATTAACTTTATAAATAGCATCATAGATTCAGAAACTTAGCTTTTATCTTTGTTTCTAATTGTTTAAATATTAAGTTAAACCTAATTCCTAATTCAAACTACTTTATATCCTAGACTTTTTGTTAAAACTGTGGCTATGAGAACTATGGGAATATAGTAATATTGGGGTCCATATGGCTACATAATATAGAGAATTGGAAAAAGCCATAGTTTTGCTTATAGCTATGGCTACTATATATAAACCCCCTTTATAGTGGAACACTAGCAAATAGCCTAATAAGACCTTGTTTAATAGATGTTAAAGTATAAGCCAGCTTATTAAGGACAAATTAATATTGATTAATAAATACTTTTACTTATACTACTTTTGACTTTAAACTTTTTATTTATTAATTTATTAATTATGACTATCTTAATATCAAACAATAGCAAAGAATAATAATTTTGTAGCTAGATAATAGTTCCAGTATCAATAATCATTCTTAAACAAGTTTTTATCATCTAAAATTAACAAAAATTTTTATTTATTAATTTCACTTGGTAAGCAGACCAAAGTGGCCTATGGTTCAAAAAGTGACTATTGTTAGTCTTGTTAGTTCCTTTAAAATATATGCATTTCAAAGTCAAATGCATAGTTAGCTTAGTTTGGACTTATTAAAATTCCTATATATTAAAAATGAGTTATCTAGGTATGTATATGGGTATGCAATTATTTTCAGAAAAAACTGCTAAATCAATTTTCTTCAAATTTGCACCATTCAATCAGAAATTTTCCTGGGATGGTATATGCATGTTGGCTAAGAAATTGCTCAATGTTAAAGGGATTAAATATTTGAAAAACATGCTTTTTGCAAAGGTCAAGCAAAATTTTTGACTTGAAATACATTGTAAGAATGCTAGAGAAAAAACTGACTTTTTGAATTCTGATTCTGAAATAGATTGCATCACAACAAGGTGAAAACAGTGCCAAAGAAATGCACACAAGACTTGATTGAAATTGCATAACCAATATTGCTAATTTTAATTGAGACTGATACTGGCTAACTGAGAAATTGATTATGTCATAACTTTTTACTCTACCCGACTTGCTGTAAGTATTGAATTATAAGGGCCACAAATCATGTTCTCCAATTGAAAAGAGACAGCCTCGATGTGAACAGACTGGACTGCTAATCTAGCAACCTGGGTTTGAATCTTAGTAGTGCAAAAAATTTTTTTATTAAAACACCTTAAAAACACAAAAATGCTAAACATAAAAGAGCCAATATGTCAAACATAATAGAGCCACCATGTCAAACATAAAAAGAGCCAATATGTCAAACATAATAGAGCCACCATGTCAAACATAAAAAGAGCTACCATGTCAAAAATATATGTGACTCCATGTCAAACATTAAAGAGCCACCATGTCAAACATTAAAGAGCCACCATCTTAAACATGAAAGAGCTACCATGTCAAATATTAGAGTCACCATTTCAAACATTAAAGAGCCACCATGTCAAGCATAAAAGAGCTACCATGTCAAGCATAAAAGAGCTACCATGTCAAACATAAAAGAGCCACCATTTCAAACATAAAAATGCTACCAAGTAAGACATAAAAGAGCCACCATGTCAAAAATAAAAGAGCCACCATTTCAACCATTTAAAAGCCACTATGTCGAACATTAAAGAGCCAACATGTCAAACATATATGTGACTCCATGTCAAACATTAAAGAGCTACCATGTCAAACATTAAAGAGCCACCATGTCAAACATAAAAGAGCCACCATTTCAAACATAAAAATGCTACCAAGTAAGACATAAAAGAGCACCATGTCAAAAATAAAAGAGCCACCATGTCAACCATTTAAGAGCCACCATGTCGAACATTAAAGAGCCACCATGTCAAACATATATGTGACTCCATGTCAAACATTAAATAGCCACCATGTCAAACCTCTAGGTGACTTCATGTCAAATGTTAAACACATAAAAGAGACACCATGTCACACAAAGGGGAGCCAACATGTCAAACATAAAAAAGACACCATGTCAAACACAGAAGAGCCACCATGTCAACAATAAAGAGCTACCATGTCAAAAATAGAAGAGCCACCATTTCAAACATAAAAAAGCCACTGTTTCAAACATAAAAAGAAGTGTCATGCCAAACAAAATGGAGCCACTATAAAGCTAAGGAAATTGTTGCACTAGCTACTTGTTCTCTGGTGGATGCTTGCTATTTAAGGATAGATACTTGCTATTAGGGGGATGCTTGCTTTCTGAGGGATGCTTGCTATCTGAGGGATGCTTGCTACTGGGGTTATCTGCTATTGGGAGATGCTTGCTCTTGGGGGGTAGAGGGTACTTGCTATCTGAGAGGGGGTTGCTAGATATCTATAAGGTCTTTTTATCTAGGTTATGTTTGCTATCTGGGGGATGCTTGCTATCTGGGGGATGCTTGCTATCTGGGGGATGCTTGCTATCTGGGGGATGCTTGCTATCTAGGGGATCCTTGCTATCTGGGGGATGCTTGCTATCTGGGGGCCCTATAGGAAAAAGTTGTAAAACCGCAGATGGTGTCTAGTGCACTTTTGAATTTTTTCACGCACGCTGCCCTTTCTTACTGGCTGCTGCTCTAGCAAATACATATACATGGAAATGGGTATAATACCTCTGTTGAAGGGGCTTATACACTTGTAATTTATTAAGCTTAGAGATGTTTTGAAAATTCAATTTCAATTTTCCAAAATTTGAATTTTTTAGAGCAAATTTCAATTTCAAAAAAATTTAGAAGTGAAAATTTTGGTTGTCTAAAAAGTCACTAAAAATAAACTACTTTCTACTGTATATACATGTATTACTTTTTGCTTAAGCAGTAAATTGAAAGTAAAAAAGTGAGTGTTGATCATGCTAAACTTTGTTTTTCTGAATTATGATTTCGGGAAATTTCAATTTTGATTTTGGAAAGTTAGCGAATTTTGATTTTGACGAAACTGCAGATCATTCGGAACATCTCTAATAATCCTAAAGCACGGTAAAATAGTTTGACTCTTTTCTAAAGCGCGCGTCTGCGGGTTTTTAACATTTATTCCAATAGGGTCTGCTAAGGGATCCTTGCTATCTGGGGGATGCTTGCTATCTGGGGATCCTTGCTATCTAGGGGATGCTTGCTATCTGGGGGATGCTTGCTATCTGGGGGATGCTTGCTATTTAGGGATTGATGCTTGAATGCTGTCTGGGAATGTTTGCTATCTTGGGATGTTTTGTTTTTAATATTTTTAAAATTATTTATTAAAATTATTTAATTATTATTATTATTATTATTATTATTAAAATTAAAATTATTATTATTAAAATTATTTAATATTATTTAATAGAAAATAATTTTCTTAAGGTCAATATTAATATTTTGCGTTAATTTGCTTAGTTTTTGTGAAATTTGCCACTGTGAGCTCCTGACGTCACGCCACTAGTTGGCCTAGGCGCTTCCCCATCCAATATAATCGCCTCCATGCTATGCCCCAATCGTTGCCCCATCAAATGTAATGGCCTCCATGCTATGCCCCAATTACTGCCCCAAGTGATGCAATTTCCCTTTTAATAATTTTTTTCTAATATTTTTGCGTAGCAGCCAGTCAAAGATCTCCAAGATGGCAAATCGTTTTCCATTCACTGGATCCACAGGTGTCCCGCCCTCTGGCAAGATGTAATTTTATTATTATTTATACACTGCTGTTTGGAGCCCGTATTTTCATGTGCTCTTTTTTTTCCTCCTTTACATTAGATTTAATTAGTTGTCCTGCATCTGGCATGCTGGACCCATTAGTCAAGGCCATCTCAATTCATTCTCTAATATTTTAGCTATTTGTTTGATAGCAATAATAAACAGCAAATTAATAATCAACTGTTCGTATATTAACCTATAGCTTTATTTTGAGTCATTTGCCCATGGGGCATAAAACAACCCAAAGTTCTCAACTCAAAGAAAGTTTGAGACTTCAACGTTCCATAATACGTAAATTACTGTGGTGGCAACATCTACCTTACTGCTAGTAATCAGCTCAACAAAATGACACAGTAATTTATGGTGTCAGAATTTCCAGTGTCTACCATCTGAACAACTGTGCCACTCTAACGACCGCTCTACTATGATTACGACTACCCTCCCTGGAATTAAGAACCCTGGCAGTCGGAGTAAAACAGGAAAAAAGATTTTGTTGTGATTTGTCTGCACAATTTTTTGGATTCAATTTGTGTGAACTCAATGCCAGCGGCAATTCAGACACAGAATCTGCCCATCTCATTGGTGTCAGCAAAATGTGTGCAACCAAGAAATTCTAAATTTTCTCCGCCCCACCTCAGTGGCACATGCCAGGCTAATTGCCTAAGCTAAATTCTTACTACTATTACACCATTTTACCTCCTATTTTGAACAAAGTCTTGTTCAAAAAGAACAAGCAAAACTTCAATTTAAACACTTTAAGAAATAACAGCCCTTGTGGAAATTCAATTCAAACAAAGTCCCTTTCTATTGAAACAGAAGAACTTCAATTCAGACTGTCTGTGGCCAAAATTGTCCTTGAGTAACGCGCATGCACAGATTTGAAATTTAAAAGAAACAAAATCATATTCTATTTTGACAAAGATTTTTGCATATAGGTACAAGTACATTTTAGTACATTAATCTGATCATCAGTATATGATCATTTGAATGTGTAATGCACATAAAAAATGATCGTGAACCAAAGTCAAAACTAGGTTAACAATAATATTGTAGGCCTATTCCGCCTATGTAATGCATATGTACTTAGAGTAAATGTAATATTGCCAGCTTTAGAGTTTAGTTTGCAATAATTCTAGTAAAGTATGTATGTAGAAGTAATTATAAACCAAAGATGATATTATAAGCTACTAGCTCAAACTTGCTACTTGACAGACAATGACATGTGGGACTATTTGATAGTCTTTCCTATAGCTAGCTTTGGTTTAAAATCATTTTAATGGGAAATGTATATTTAGGTAATTATAGACTGCAAAATAGCAATATATAAGTTACAATAATCTTACTATCCTTTGAAATAAACAAGGTTAGTTTGCCAACTTTTGATTTCTTTTCATTTGAAACTATTGTCAGCTTTTATGTCTTACAACTATTTTAAGTGGTGGTTATCACTGTTTGAAATAATCATGAATCAAAAGAATGCCAGAAAATTTGATCTCCACCACTAATTAGGTCTAAAAACTATGTTAAAGCTAAACGATTAGAATTTGTGTATAGAGCATTAATGATAGTGAGTTTGAAATCAGATTGGCATCTATATAATTTTGAAGCACTTTGTTTTTAGTTTAGGTTTACAGTTAAAGTATTTATTATATTAGTCATTAGATAAAATATGTCTTAGATAGGCCTAGCAGATAGTTTGAGCCAGTGCTCTGCTCCCTAGCCCTAATATACAGGTGCCTTTTTTTCTTCGTAGGACTTCATATGAAATTTTATTCTTTATTAATATTAGGTAAGCCAGTCTATCATGTCAATGCTATCCATATTATATTTGGTAGCCTCTAGATTCCTAGAATACCTACTAGAGTCTAGTATTGTAATATCTAGATAACAAATCTGTCATAGAGTATGCACCACTTGCACAAGAACTTTTTGGCTAAGATAGACATCAATGCTTCATTTAGACCTTTAGTCAGTCTGGCTGGCGGCTGCGCTGCATATGTACGTGATATAAGATGACCGGTTTTTCAGTTTCAGTTCCCAAATCGTACTTTAAAATCCCGCCGTAACGGAATATGTTACAATGCATATTAAAACAAAGGTTTACTGCTTTTAGAATGAAGTTGACATTAATGTTTTTAAAAAAATGAATAAAATACAATATTATTCAAACGTTTTTTTATTTTATTTATATTTTTTGGTGGAAACAAGTAGTATTATAGAGGCGAATATTCAAAAAACCACGGTTCGATCTCGGAGTCAACTCGATCTATCATTATCGTTGTATGTGATAAATGTGACGATAACAATATGAAGTAAGAACTCTTCTAAATATGATAAAAATAAAAAATTAATATGTAGGATGAATAAACAAAGAAACTAGTAGACAATTATAAAAAATGTTTCGTTCTTTTTACACTTGATAAAGACAGTAGTTAACTACAATTAAATTAACTACAATTACTTTGAACTCAAAAATATTGTGGTAAATTAATAAATTAACTAATAGCAATTCAAATAATGGTTTCAATTGACGCTAAAAAATTGTAAAAGTTAAAGGTCCTTATAAAACATGGGTTTTGAATATTTCATGTGAAATAAAAATATTGAGATAAAAATATAAGATACCTGGTAGGATACATGTAATTTATAAGATTATGATGTTACTTCTCCAAAAGAATGCATGTAATTGTCGTAAAAATTCTATCAATAACTTAATACAGACAATACGTAATTTAATCCAACAGTGCACCTTGAATTGATTAATTGTAATTTCTCTACAGACCTTACAAATCTAATTGATCAAATATTAAACATGTAAATATTTTGCACAATTAGATGTAATTCTTAACTTGCATATGATCAGGGGCGTGAGCGCGTCGCTATGGATTTTATGGTGGGGGACAAAGTCAAGAATTCTAAGTGACGAAATTCCTACATTATTTTTTATATCGGTGTTTTTAACACTCAATTTTATTGCCAAACAGACACTCATTTTGTTCGCTTTTTCATAGCTTTCACTCAGACCAGGGGGACATGCACAGTTGTCCCGATGTCAGCCCCTGTCCCGCGCGGTGACGCGGGCCCTTGCATGTGATTATGCATTTGAAGGTACAATTTCGTAAAATGAAACAATGTACAAGCTGAACCTCGGAAAAATAGGAAATTAAAGGAGTTACAACTCCGAGGGGCCGAGACCTTTCACGACTCTGTGAAAGGTCTCGGCCTTTACTCGGCATTTTTTAGGGTTTTTAATTATTATGGCATTTGATTCAGTGCTTAGAGTAACACTTTCTTTTGTCCTACGAACCTGTCGAGTCCCCAGCAGCTACATGTAGTTGACGCCATCATATCGCTGTATGATGATATGTCAGCTCCGCTGGGATATCGGCTCGCTGGTCATGCCAGCGCCTCGGTCTTTCAGCGTGTCGACAAATAGGCCGACGCTTTGATGCCACCTCGATCGCCAACCTTAATCTAGCGCTGTGCGCCATCAACAGTTGAGGACAGGAGTGTGAGGTCGTCGGCGTAGCCCGAACCGCTCAGGCGCTTCTCGTTGTGGCGGCGACCGATGTGTCTGCGCAGCAGGAAGCCGTCGCCTGCTGAAGGGGGTCCGTTCCGAAGCTGCACAATCCATGCCAGGAGCAGCACGAAGAGGAACGGTGCCAGAATGTGTCGCTCTGTGTAGCACTCCTAAACGAAGTTTCAGACAGGTCAGACAAGCCGTCTGCCGTCACCACAGCGTAATGCCGCGGCGCAGACGGGCAGACGACCAACCTCGCGCGCTGTCAGCGGTTCACCTCGACGGTCTGATGCCCAACGTTGAGGACGAAATTCGGCGACGCAGATCTAGATCGAGAGGACTTGCCTGGACGGCCTACCGGTCGATTCGCGCCATCCTTCAGTCCAAAGCGCTGCCCGATCGTCAGAGGGCTCGGCTGTTGAGACCGTGTTGCTCGACAACGCTGCAGAGACGTGGATGTTCAACGGACGCTAGATCTAGAATTCGCGCTACTGGATTTTGCGCTAATTGTCTTCTGCGCACCAGGATTTTGCACGAATCGGATGATTTTAGGCGACTTGAAATTGAATTCGACTGCATCATTTCTCGCGACTTACTTCAAGCGACTAGATTTCGCACGACGTAGAATTTCGTGCGACTGGATTTCGCGCGACTGAATTTCGCCCAACCGGATTTCGATCGACTGGATTTAAATCCAGTCGTGTGAAATCCAGTCGCTAGAAAGAAGTCGCGCGCTTCAATTCCAGGTCGTGCGATTTCCAGTCGCGCAAATGCAGTCGCTCGAATGCCAGATCGCGCGAAATCCAGTCGCGCGAATTCTAGCGTCCCGATGTTAACGGTCACGCTGGAGCAACAGCTAAACAATTTGATCACTCGGCCCGCGGGGCTGCTCCATGCGTTCAGGCTGACAAAAGCGTCCTGTTCAAGGATGTACCATCCTGCAGCGAGACGGCGACTCCACAGGTGCTACGTGATCCGGGCTATTGCCCTAGCCTCTCCAGGACATCCTGCCGCTCACTTTGCTAGAACAGTTCAGGCGGGCTCAAGCGACCGAGGACACAGAGATAGCTGCGTGGACTGCATCCTGAGCAACGTTGGGGCGCCCGACACTGTCGATCAATGGGCCGGACAATTGATTATTCGCCTGCTGGCGCTTCGACATGTCATCTGACGCTCCCTCCACTGACTACTGGGGCGACTGCGTATTTTTTGTTGCTGTTGTTCTATAATTACCTACGAGTATAAGCTGGTTATTTTACAAATTCAAAGTTACAAATCCTTAGTTACGAAATCGTACAGTTTCTGACGTTTCAACATCACGCTATGCAAGATTGGAGACCTGCACTGAAGCAACAGTAAGGTCGGTGAAGCTGTTTTTTTACTTATACACAGATTTCAGATGGTAAATTGCAAAAATAAAATTGGTTATCAGCTGTTGTTGGGTATTTCGTAATTTCGGGGGTAGATTTATTTAGCCTGTATGCGAAATCCTGCAGTTACTGACGTTTCAACATCACGCTATGCAAGATTGGAGACCTGCACTGAAGCAACAGTAAGGTCTGTGAAGCTGATTTTTTATATATACACAGATTTCAGATGGTAAATTTAAAAAATAAAATTGGTTATCAGTTGTTGTTGGGTATTTCGTAGTTCTAGGGGTAGAATGATTTGGCCTGTATGCGAAATTCTGCAGTTACTGACGTTTCAACATCACGCTATGCAAGATTGGAGACCTGCACTGAAGCAACAGTAAGGTCTGTGAAGCTGATTTTTTATATATACACAGATTTCAGATGGTAAATTTAAAAAATAAAATTGGTTATCAGTTGTTGTTGGGTATTTCGTAGTTCTAGGGGTAGAATGATTTGGCCTGTATGCGAAATTCTGCAGTTACTGACGTTTCAACATCACGCTATGCAAGATTGGAGACCTGCACTGAAGCAACAGTAAGGTCTGTGAAGCTGATTTTTTATATATACACAGATTTCAGATGGTAAATTTAAAAAATAAAATTGGTTATCAGTTGTTGTTGGGTATTTCGTAGTTCTAGGGGTAGAATGATTTGGCCTGTATGCGAAATTCTGCAGTTACTGACGTTTCAACATCACGCTATGCAAGATTGGAGACCTGCACTGAAGCAACAGTAAGGTCTGTGAAGCTGATTTTTTATATATACACAGATTTCAGATGGTAAATTGCAAAAATAAAATTGGTTATCAGCTGTTGTTAGGTATTTCGTAGTTCTAGGGGTAGAATGATTTGGCCTGTATGCGACATCGTACAGTTACTGACGTTTCAACATCACGCTATGCAAGATTGGAGACCTGCACTGAAGCAACAGTAAGGTCTGTGAAGCTGATTTTTTACATATACACAGATTTCAGATGGTAAATTGCAAAAATAAAATTGGTTATCAGCTGTTGTTGGGTATTTCGTAGTTCTAGGGGTAGAATGATTTGGCCTGTATGCGAAATTCTGCAGTTACTGACGTTTCAACATCACGCTATGCAAGATTGGAGACCTGCACTGAAGCAACAGTAAGGTCTGTGAAGCAGATTTTTTATATATACACAGATTTCAGATGGTAAATTTGAGTTTCGACTAAAAAATCGTTTTACATTCAAGTGTTTTCTGCTAAATCGATCTCTTCGTTATTTTTATCTTATCGGGAACTGGAACTGAAAAACCGGTAATGATATAAGAAGTATTTTTTTACTCACACACACACAATTAAACTTTGAGCATAAAAATGTAGATTAAAACAAATTATAGAAAGAAGCGTATATTTTTATATATTATATAAGTTTGTAATTTTTTTTAAAAATTATATAACTAGAAAAAATTATATACATGGCATAGAAAATTATTCTATTCAAAAAATATTATAGTGTCTTTCTTGGAATCAAGACAAATTATGTATCAGTATAGCGTAAATCATAAAAAACATAGCACATAATTTTATTGTAGTCTACATTTACTTTACTTAAAAAATTGTAGGAGTTTTCAAACTTATTCAATTAACCTAATTATCTTAAATTATATATATAATACTATATATTATTCATATAGTATTAAGGTAAAAAAACATTTATAGCTATGAGTATGACTATGTATATAATGCCTATGCTAAAAGGTACACAGTTGTAGTCATTTTGTCTGCTACCTTTTTGTCTGCTAGCAGACAAAATGGCTTTTTGTTTGAGAAGAAAAATTAAAGTATAGGCTATAGCTATTATATAGCTAGTAAGGCTAATTTTTCATAGTTAAATATTGCAATTCATGCAAAAAGAGTTAAAATAGGATGTCAGCTTTTCTAATCTAAGCATAATTTTGTTTGTTTACTGTCTGGGGTTGCTTGCTGTCGAGGGATGCTTGCTATCTAGGGTTGTTTGCTATTGGGAGATGCTTGTTGTTTGAGGTACTTACTTTTAGGGGATGTTTATTATCTGAAGGATGATTGCTTTTTGGGTTGCTTGCTAGGCTAGGGCGCATGACCAAGATGGCCACACACCAAGATGGCCACAGCTCTAAGTGTCTTAATAGATAATAATAAGCCCAGGTCTATATATTTCACTTATTTCCTATTGGTAATAATTAGAGAAATAGATGCTAAAAAGATGCTAGGCCTATATTGGAATTGTATTATATTAGGCCCCTATATTATATTTTTAGTCATTCCTTTGGCTTTAGCTTTTATTATAGCTTATAGCTTATATATATATTTATTATTTATTCACTACACCAAGCAAGTAGCCTAACACAAAATAAATACCTTGCCTTGTATATTCATCTTAATTTTTGTATAGGCCCCTAGCATTACTAGTAGCAATAGTTTCCTAATAAACAGATAGTGATAGATTTGATAGATGTAATGATAGGGAATAAATGGGCAAAAACACAGAAAAAGATTAAAGTTTTTGTATTATAGGTAATTAGTTTCAAATCTATTAGGCCTATTGCATCAATATTTATGAATATGATTGATTAAACATAATAATTAATATAACAATAGCTACTATGTTGCTAATTAATGATAAAAAGACAGCACAGACAAAGAGATTCAATGTTGTGGCCATCTTTGTGTGTGGCCATCTTGGTCTTATACCCTTGCTAGGCCTATCTGGGAATGCTTGCTATCTAGGATTGCTTGCTATTAGAGGATACTTGTTGTCTCACTGTCTGGGGTTGCTTGCTATTAGGAAATGCTTACTTACTATTGGGGGATGATTGCTTTCTAGGGTTGCTTGCTATCGGTAGATACTTGCTGTCTGGGGTTGCTTGCTATCTAGGTGATATTTGCCATCTGGGGAATGTTTTCAACTTAGGGAGAACATATATTATTTTTTTGAAGGCTTTATTTTGTTGCATACTTATTTACTTTTAGATAACAAAAGTTTCATAGGCCTAGCAAACATCTTTGTCTATGACAATTTTACTTGAATAAGATAATCTATAAAAGGCTCATTCCATATAAGATGGACATTTTTGGAAAATAGAAAAAAGTCAATATTTTTGCTTGCCATTGCCTTATCAGCCAATTTTTTTACCAAATGTTTTTTATGTGTAATATCTACAATCTAAGAATAAATGAATGATAAAATGTTAGATTAGTATGCTATCAAGTGGCAAAATGTCATTTTTGTAAAAATTTAAACATTTTTCTAAGCAAAAGACATCATTAAGTTTGTGTACCTTTTAAAAACAAATAGAAAGCTTTGGAAGGTTGAAACAAACTATAGATAAAAGTATAGTACTTGCATCATCAGATAAAAGTATTGGTGACCAAATAATCTATTATATTTTTAATATATTGGTACCTCAAAGTTACTAAATTGACAGAAAAAAATATGCTACGACCATAATGTTACGACCATAAGGCTGCCTTTTCTTTTGTATCTTTGTTGCCTTTTTGAGTTTATATATTCTACAAAAAGAGTATGATTACTAAAGATGTTCTTAGTCAAATTTTAAAAAATGTATTGCAAAATATCAAAAATAAAAATGTTATAAGACTTTTACCTTTTAGTTTCTATATGTCAAAAATCCTGTTGTTACGACCATAAGTGCCATTCAAGGTTTAATAGCATCTATACTAATGATGATATCTACATGAAACTCTATAAAAATATTTTTGACAAAATTATCTTTCATTTAAAATATTGGTTTAGTATATTCTATTATTATATTTCATTTTATAAGTAAAAATAGCCTGTCATGTTACGACCATGCTTATATGGAATGAGCCAAAACCAAAAAAGTTGTTTCTCAAGAAAATGTTTCTTTATAGATTTGCATGAGTAATTTTTGCTTCTTGCTTATTGAACACCCCAAAGGATGGCACTACATTGCTAATATGATATAAATTTTAAATATCCATTAAAAAGAAGAACTTACAAAAGCTACAGTTACAATATTAAAGGTATTGTTGTATTTTGTGCTGGGCTTTACAAATGCATTATCAATTTGAATTGTTCCAAACTTCTAAACATAGATACTCACATTTTGGTGCAAGAATCATTGCACACTAGCATTTCTGTTTAAGTGATTATGTACCTTAGTAATACTTGGCTTCAACAATTCAAATTAAATTAAATATATTAAGTATGAGTTTATTATGATTTTATGAATTCATAAAAAGTCAAGGAAAATGAGGTGTACCTTAGACTCATTAAAGCTAAAGAAAAGATACCTAATTGTTAGTGAGCTTGGAGCTTAAAATCAATATATTTATTGTCAATTATCTTGGGTCCATTTACATTTTTATAATTATTTGAATGTGTAAGTGCATTTTTCATTCAAGTTGACTTTAAGTGCTAGGTTGTATATACTAATGATGTACACTATACTAAAATGTATACAATAGTGTAAATAAGATTATATATAAGGTTTTTACATGGCATTTCTTTTATGCTTTACTTGATTCATTTTTAATGTTTTACATGATGCTTCTTTTAAAGTGTTCTTTAGTTTCTTGACAGTAAAGAAGTTTTAATAAAAAACTCTAGACTAAAAATTTGAACCCATTTTGCTACATTAGTAGTTTAGCCTGTTCACCTTTGGGCTATCTTTGTAGCGCTTATAATTCTAAATAATTCAACACTTTCAATACTCAAAGCTAAGAATATATCACACAAAGCAGTTGACAATCAATTTCTCAAGAAGTTGGTATCAGTCTCAATTGAAGTTAACAATGTGTTACTCCATTTAAATCAAGTCTTGTGCTATCTTTCCACACTGTGTTTTCAACACAGTAGCACAATTTAAGTTAAAGTTACAATCCAGTTAGGATGCAATCTTTTTAGAAAAAAAAATTAGCCAGTCAGTTTTTTTTCCAACATTCTTATAATGTATTTCAATTTGAAAAAAATCTACTTGACCTTTGCAAAAAGGCATGCTTTTTATACTTAATCCCTTTAAAATGGAGCAATCTTTTAGCGAAGAGAACTGTACTAATTCATAAGAATTTTTGATTAAAAGTGCAAGCTTGAAAAAATGGTTGGATAAATCTTTTAAAATTGATTATATACATACAATACTTATATATATAGCTCATATATATACATACATAGAAACTTTTCCTATTTAGTTATGTAATATAAAGCAGAATAGATAAAAAATAATAGATAGATACAGGATGATGATATGCACCAGTCTATATTATTATAAGCTAACATTTGTTGAAATATATATTTAGTTATATTGCTATATTTGTCCAATGAAATTACTAAAGTATGTAAATTTTAAGGTGATAAAGACAAAAAAAAATTGTAAACTCTTTATTTTTTTCTAAAATTAAAATATTTAAACTATATTCCAACATAGTCTAATACATAGATTTTTAATTTAAATATGCTTTTTCTTTTATATTTGATATGCTACATTTTAAATATTGCACAGTCTGCATTATGTTATGCCACTATGTTGCAACTATGCCATCTATGCCACATGTGCTGAGAAGCCTGAGAAGGCTTCTGTGCATCAGAATTTTCCTGGCAAAAGGACATCATTGTAAGTATGGATTTTACACAAATTTATAATTGCAACTTTCATTTCTATATCAACTTTAATATCTTTAAAAAAACATGCAATGCAAACAAAAGTTTAAACGAATGTTGTAGGAACTCAACTATAGACTTATAGTAAGTCAATAAGCTAGCAACAAGTAGTGAAAGTAGTTTTGATTGAATGCACTCAGACTTCTTAGATATCTATAGAAAAACTTGAAAAATATAAAACTAGATTCATCTAGAATATCTAGAATATTTCCTAGACTTCAGCTTCCTTGTTTGTTGTTTTTTTTTGCTATATTGTAGTAGTAGTGTTTATTGAGTAAAATAACTACTTTTACCAATTGCAATTGCATTAGAAACAATTGTAATAATAATTTGTAATAATATGTAATAATTTGAAAAGCTGATGCTGTCCTTTTTTGTCCATTTTTACAAACAAGGCAGATTCCATACAGTTCAGTTCTATAATGTACTATATATGCTTACCATAAGTCCAAAAGTCATGCCTAAGAATATGTACAGTGAAATGATAGATAAATTTATATCCTTGAAAATATCTACCAAAACATAGATATAAAAGTTTATAACTACTGATTATCCACATTTATCTTAACAAAAGTAGCAATAATTATAGTTCATAGAAATATAAAAATAGCTTCTTATTTCTAGAAAAAAAATGCTGCTTTTGTACTAAACTATATTTCAAAGGTGATGAGCTGATAGCTATTAGTATAATAACCAGACCTTACTTCTAAATTGTTAAGCAAAAATAAAACTGTATTCAAGCTTACAAACCTGTTCATTTATCTTATGTGTATTCTAAAAAGCTTATAAAGCAATTAAAACATCTTAACTCTACAAATCCCACTACAAGACTAAAGAAATCCTATTGTTATCTTAGCTATACCATTGTACCACTATATCATTTTTGTGCTTTTTTGTAGACAAAATACTTTTTGGTATTTTAAAATATACCTAAAAATGAATAAGCAGAAAAGTACTATAAGGTCAGGTTGTTCTATCAAAGCTTCGAATTTTTTTTTAATTTTAAACAATCATAATTATGCTTTTACTTTTAAAAATTGTGCAAAATTTTGTTGGTACAAGTATATGTATTATGCATATGAAAAATACATTATTTTGTAGACACTTGGATAAATGCATAATAAGACACAATATATTTGTTTTAGAAATTATTCCTAGCCTTTTAACTAAGACTTCCCATAGGCCTTACTACCATTATCTTAGCATATCAACTGTTACCTCATCGACTTTTTTAGGCATCTGGCTTTTTAACAACCCTATTGTTCACTATAAGATACTAAAGACAGTTGGCTTAAACTGAAAATTTTATTTTGCATGCATGACCAGTTTTCTTTGACGTCTTAGCATGCTTTTATATCGAATTTTACCTTTCAACTAGCTTTAAAATTTAAATCAAGTTTTTTAACCCTTCTTTAAGGCCTTTATAGATTTAAAACACTGTACAGCTAAAATTACACTTGGTTGAAACTCTCGTTTCACTTGTAAACTCTTGCTTGCACCAACCAGCAATTCTTGCTTGCAGAAAGCAATGGAGTCACGACCGGCTGATTTGTCATTTGAAAACTGTCTCATGGACACCTCGGGCTGCGAGGACCGCGGCGAACCGCCCTGCATGGCACTGTTCCACTCCATTGAGCCGACCAAGAGTGCCTCAACGCCTCGCCAGGACCTGACGGAATACCTCAGCTCGTCTTCTTGCTCGAATCCCGACCTGGATTTGTCACCGAACGCGGTCGAGCAGGTGGAGTACTGCGACTCTGGCCTGGCTCACTCGGCTGTGCCTCAGCAGCTGGCCGGCCATCAGCAGCAATGGCAGCTGACTGCTGTGCAGGAGCAAGAGCAGGAGTTCTTTGAGACCGTCCAGATGGAGGAGGTCATGTTTACGCGGCGCAAGGAGCTGCAGTTGCTGCGAACAGCGCCGGCAAAGCTGGCCTTCGGTGCCGACGTCTGTCGGGTGCTGCGCTTCGACGATGACGCTAGCGAAACATCTGCGAGCCCCGAGCAGCGGCAGCCGCCCCCGCCCGCTACTCCAGTTGGCCAGTCGGGCCCGCAGGCACCGGAGTTGCTGCTGAGTGTGCGCAGTGAGCAGAGCCACATGTACAGGAACTGCCAGGCCATCCGCTGCCTGTCCGGTTCCAACATCAACCGGTGCACCCCCGAAGGCAGGCGGAAACTCGCCTTGACGCCGGGCCAAGCGCCTCGGCTGATGGACGAACGGCTGCTGAACTCCGACCGGCTTTACACCGAGTTCGACCTCACTGATGAGGACAACACCAGGGCCGTTGCCAGCGGCTCCTTTGGCTTCGTGTTCACCGCCATCAACCGGCTGGACGGCCGGGTGTACTGCCTCAAGACCGCCCTGCCGCAAAAAACTCGTGACGGTCCCAGCGCCTCTGCTCAGGCCAAGGAGGGCATCCAGGTAAGTTTTCTGGAGGTCTGTGACACGCTGAAGGCCAGGTAGTTATCCCATATTGGCATGATTTGCATGCTGGTGGTCACCGGTATGATGGAGGCCAAGTAGTTATCCCTGTGGCATGAGTTGCATTCTGGTGGTCCCTGTGGTATGGTGGAGGCCAGGTAGTTATCCCTGTGGCATGAGTTGCATTCTGGTGGTCCCTGCGGTATGGTGGAGGCCAAGTAGTTATCCCTGTGGCATGAGTTGCATTCTGGTGGTCCCTGCGGTATGGTGGAGGCCAGGTAGTTATCCCTGTGGCATGCAATTCGAACTCGCTCGAATTTTAGGAGGTGTGGGCGATGGCCGGGCTAAGTGAGCGCCATCCCAACATAGTGGAGTACTACGGTTGTTGGGTGCAGTTCGACCGACTGTACATCCAACTGGAGTACTGCAACGGCCTGGCGCTGCGCCAGTACCTCGCCTGCCGCGTCCGCCTGCCCGACGAGCGCCTGCGCCACCTGGTGCGGGACATCGGCAGCGCCCTGGCCTTCATGCACTCTGAGGGCTTGGCCCATCTGGACTGCAGCACAAGCAACATCCTCATCAGGGCACCGAGGGCCAGCCTGCCACCTGCGATGCCGCTGTCGGAGCGGCACGGTAGGCTGGCTGCCATGATGCCTGACCTCCGGGAGCGGCTGCTTTTCAAGCTGGGCGACTTCGGCCATGCCAGGGACACGGCTGACCTGGAGAACCTGGAGGACGGCAACGGCCGCTTCATGCCAATGGACGCCCTGGACCTCGGACGGCACCCGGACCCTCGTCTGGTGGACAATTTCTCCCTGGGTCTGTGCGTGTTCGAGGCCGCGGGCGGTCACGTGCCGGAGTCCACGGACAGCCCCAGTGATGGCGAGGCGCGGCTGCGGCTGCTAGAGCGCGGCGAAGTGGACCGACCGGCCGACATGGACTCCCTGCTGTACCAGTGCGTCACTGCGCTGCTGCATCCGGACCCTCTGCGCAGGCTCAGCCTGCAGCGGCTGCTCCACTGCCTCTGCTATGACCTGCTAGACGCCCACTCTCTTTCTTACCTGGGCTGAGCTGAGCCAAGTTTGCTTTTATATTGCTTCTGAGTTTGCTTGTATTTTTACATTTTGGGTTTCACATGCAGCTCTGTGCACTAACTACTGTTAGTAATCAGTTTCTGGCCCCTGGCAGTCGCATTTATTTTTTATAAGATCTGGGGACTGTCTGTTAGCTCTGTGAGCTCGTGAGTTCATGCGCTTTCATCTGCTGCATTCGCCTTTGTGGCGTGCGGCTGCATTCCTGTTATATTAAAAATTATTCTACCCAAATTATTTTGATTCGCCCACATTTCTCCATGCCAGCTCCCTCCTTCCGCTTCGTTTCGCTTCCAAGAGTTTGTTTTTTTTGTATTGATGAGCAGCACCACTCGCGTTTTTGCACCGCCTTTGCCCCATTGGCCAGTTCTGAACTGCCGTCAGTAGCATTTATATTGTTATAGCCTTTCCCAGTACAGTTATCTGCATTATTTTCTGTGCTTTTTCTGCTTTTGGTATCCCCTTCTTTCTATCGCTTGCTGGCCTGTTTAGCCTGCCTGTGCTAATCTGCCACTTGAATGCCGCATCGAACCTGCTGAGCCCGCTTTGTTCTTGCCTGATTTTTACTTGCTTTTGCCCTTCATTTTCGTGCAACTTTGCTCTTTGTGCTGTGCGCCCTTCTATTGTGCTCGCGCTGGTCCGTTTGCCCTTGCATTTCGCCTTGCGCGGCCTGCATTTTGTCCTGTTTTTAAGCTTCCCGCAAATACACTGGCTGCAATATTGCGTTGCGAATCGCCTCGCTTCGGATTTCATTTAACGTGCGCCGCTGCGCCCGCGTTTTATCGCAATCAATTCCACCTGACGGTGCTATGCTGGCCATTAGTTATTTCTCTTTTGCGACAGTGCTCAGTTCCGGGACCGATTCTCACTGTTCTCAGCAGCTCTAATTGGATTTGCTCAAGTCGCACGCTTCCGCCTCCTCGCACTCGCGCCTTCAGTGCCACACGGCCTGGCCAGTTGCCATGGCTACTGAAATCTGTCCCTGCTTGACTGCCAGCTCGCCCGCTCCTCCTGCTGATTGTGTGGAGCGGCGCTTTGTATTTTCCTGTCTCGCCCCCTGCAGTCGCTCGGCTTAGCAGGAACTGAGTACCTACTGACGCCCTCCTTCCCCCTTTTCTCTATACTCAGGAGAAAATCGATTTCTCTTCCCCTGTATCCCGCGCCCCAATTCTCTGCTAGTTGCCATAGCAACCGGGCGCGCTCCTGCCGATGGCTTCTCTCCGACCTGCCCTTCCCTCCACCCAATTGCTCTCCCCTCTCCCCCAGTCCTTTGCGACGCTTTGAAGGACACTGAGAGTTTTATATTTCCGCCTGCACAGACAGTCCCTCTGCGGGTCTCGGATGTATAAATCGCCACTCACGGATTCCGCGCATCTGCTGCGACTGTAGAAATACCCATCCTGTGGATACATTGATCTGCTTATCTTCCCAGTTTGCCCGCCAGAATGTCCTGGATTGCGCCACCTACCGAGCCGTTTCAATCGTTTCAATCGGAGTCCGTGAACCGTGCTGACTTTCAATACAAGCAAGGCGGTAAGTCGCTTTTCTGCATTTTGATGTCCCAAAGACTTTTGACTATGGAATTAGACTACCTGAAATTCAGTTTAAACAAATCCACCTACACCTTAGGAATGTTTTTAAGACTTGAGAGGGCACAGGATTTTACTAGTAGGGGAAAAGGCTGGGAAAATTGCTCTGTCTAATCTTGATCCGACTAGCTAGGTAGCTAAGCTATATAGGTACGAAGTATGTATAGTGAAAAACGATTCTAGTAAAAGTCTGCGTCTCTTGCACTCCACAGAGCGGCAGCAGCCGATCCGGCCGAAGAACGAGATCGAGCGCGCCGAAGGCCCGTTCAACGGCGAGTCCAGCAGCCGTGATGCCTACAAGGCCTGGCAGGCTCAGCCGCGCTACCGACACCAACAGCCCGCCTACGAGAGGCCAGAGGGTAGCATGGACTTGCGCACCACCTACTCCAACGAGTTCGCCAACAGCGGTCCCCGAGTCCGCCTACCGCCAATCCGGCCAGAGTCGCAGCACCGACAACTGCGAGATCCCAATGCTGCATTCGCAGGCCACTCGGAGCAGACGGAGAGCTTCCCTGGCTACAAGCGAGCCCAGATTTCTGACGCCAAGCCGGCCAGCTTCAAGCCCAACAGGCAGTACCAGCCGCCTGAGGTCCCGTTTGCTGCGCGCTCCTCGTACGCTGGTGACTTTGCCACCACCGCTCCCGGCTCAGAGCGGGCCCGCCCAGTGCGGCACTCGGACCAGTTGCAAATGTCCACCGAGCCCATGGTGAACCGTGGTGCCGGCAGCAACGCCGAGTATGGAGCCGCAGCTGGCGTCGGTGGCGCCGTGGCTGCCAAGCGCCAACCAATTGTGCCGCGCGGGAGCTCAGCATCCCTGCTGGTGCCTTCGCAGCCGAGACCACCCAGAGGGGCGACTTCGCACCGCAGACAAGCCGGCAGCAGTCCCGGCGGGAACCAATTCGACACGCCAGTGAGCTGCAGCTCAACTCAGGCACAGCGGAGCCTTTTTCCGCCCGCACTGTCGCCCAGCAGGACTTCGAAGCGCGGCGTGGCGAGCGGCCGGCACCCGTGAGGCCGAAGGGTGAACTGGAGCTCTCCCGGGAGCCTATGGCTGCCGCCACCACAAACCGGGATGTGTTCACTCCGAAGTCCAGAGACGAACCAGCACCGACGCGCCGTCGGCCTCAGCCACAGCAGCCGCAACAGCAGCAAGTAGCCGCAAGCTGAACATTGGACATTGGGCTGAACCGTGCGGATTAATGGAGCTTTTCGTCCTTGTGATTTTATTTGTCTGGGTTTGCTGTAAGATTGAATGCGCACCTTACTTAACTGCAATGGTCGGTTTCTCTTGGTTTTTGTAGCCGTCCTCTGTACATGTAACTCTACACTGTCCACGGTGCAGAGTGTAGGCAATGAAAATGGACGCTCTCTACAAATTTAGACTATCAACATTAGGAAAGTTTTAAGCGGTAAGAACTTGATGCTGTTGCAAATCGCTAGTTGGAAATTTTTTTTTAAGGGTCTAGCTGTACTCTTCGCAGCGATCGCTCGCAAGAACGGAATTCAGTGTGCGTAAATTTGCCTATTTGCCTATTATTGCACTTCTTGGTGCAAATTTTATCGATGAACTTAATAGCCGCTTAATACTTCTTATTTCGTTTTTACTCATATTTGCCAATTGCCACAAAACACTGAAAAGCAACTTTAAATATGTTACTGCATGCATATGCACTACGTGAAATATTTATAATCCCGACACAAGCACGTGCACAAGCAAAGCATATACTAAGGTCGACTTAAGTCCTTAATGCGATGTTTCCACATTCATGATATCTCCATATACACTGTAAGAATAAAATAATACACATTAATTTTCTCCACGTTTGAGCAAATTTTACACAGAGAGCATACGCTACTGCAATGCAAATGAGTGGTCCAAATGAACTGCTTACTTCGTAAATCGAGGCTCTGCAAAGATCCAGAGTAGCAGTTTTGTCATTTTTTAGCGTTTTAGATTGTTTAGACCGAGACTAAAACCCACTATAGATTTTCGAGTCTGAGACATGAGCAAATAAACTGAAGTTGGACGCTACACTCGCAAATCGCGTTGTAGAGAGTTGAATATTAAATACGTCATGCATACGTTCTTATAATGACCATCCTCCAGCAGCTTACATGTATTTCTAAGAAAGCCGAATGAAGCGTCCTAGCTACGTACACTTTAAGAGCGTTTTTATATTTAGTACGAGCTCGTACATCTACTCGTACATGTTGCCAATTAAAAATATCTATTGTGTTGGGCGCCTTCTTAATTCTAATTTGAGTGCAAATTTACAGTACGGTTAGGGTGAATGAGGGGTGAGGTGGCGTGATCAGTGTATTCACTGATTGAGAAAACTGGAGGGTTGAAGCCGACTATAAGAGTTGGGGCTTGGTGCGAGAGCAAAAAGGGCACGATTGCACAACATTGCTTAGGGCATACTACTAATTAAATTGAGTATCAGAATGTGGATCGTCATGATCAATGAACTATAACTTTTAATGTGCATTATTTAATAATAACTATAAGCTTTTAATCCAGTAACTTGGTGCTGGCCGGAGCATATGGTTCGTCTTTGCAGTTTTAATTAGCACAATTACCAAAATTCGCTTAGTGTTTGTTACAATATGACGAATGACGATTAAATTAGTTGATGAAACAAGGCTAAAACGAGTCAGTTGTGAATATTTTTTTAGTTTTTTTCCAATGCACAGAGCAATCGAAACAAAATACATAGATACAAAAAATATTATCCCTCTAATGCATTTGTTGTATCGCGGCTCGTGTAATTGTTGAAGCGGAAATTTAAAACCAGCGATAATAAAAAGAATTTCAAGTCCAGTTGTAAATGTGACCATTTAGTAGTGGACATATTTTAATATATTTATTATGCATATAATTTGCTAACTACTCATATCTCGCTATCAAACTAAAACCTAAAAGCCCCTCTCCTGCTAGAATTGTTAGATACAATGCCGAACAGAATGGAACACAATATAGCCTGGACAACACTTGGTAATAATATTACTTTCAGCCTATAGCAATAACAATGCATATGATTGTATATGTTATTGCAATTTATTGAAAATTTTAGAAGCTTTTCATTTGTAGATTATTATAAGTTGTTCATTCGTCTTTACAATCCTTTATCAAATTAAAATTACAAAATATAATACAAGGATTCTGATTATGAATACTTAGACCTTATTCGTAGTGTTCTAATCTAATATCATAGTAATTTTGTTGAGAATAATACTATATAATCTCTTACTTTTACCACAAAATCCAACTTTAAATCAAGAATGCACAAATTCTAGTTTCAGATTTCTAACTAGCAAATGTATTATGGTAAAAAAAAAGGAAAAGTAAATTTTAAATTATATAGAAAAATATGATTCGATCTTTAGTTAGATTATATGAACTAGCTTGTGTGAAAGATGTTAAGATATAATGAATTTACAGAAAGATATAATGAAAAAATTAAATTTTATCATAATTAAATTTCCATTGAAATTTCATATATTCTAAATAACATCTAGGTAGTTGGGAGGATTGGAGACATGGGGAGTACAACCAGAAATTTCACAAGCCCAGAGGCAGACCCTGGGGGTAAAGACCAAAAAGTGAGCAGATAGTGATAAGACAGTAGATAGTATTTTACCAAAAAATTGTTAGTCCCATTTTCTAGTCCCTTCTAGTCCCAGCCTCTGCCAAAGTAGTTGTTTCATATGCCCCCAATCTGCTTGTGCCAGCAGTGTAAATAGACAAATACTTTTTTAGTGTCATGCTGGTAGCAATATAATTTAATATATATTAAATATTAGCAGAAACTTAACTAATAAAAATTTGAATACTTTATCTCCAGATTAAGAAACTGCTTTTTTGAACAACAAAAAATGAATTTGATAGGATTTCTTTTACTCAGGTTCTACTGAATAAGATTTTATTAATTTCAATTTTATGGGCTACGATTCCACCAACTGGATTCTATTAAGTATGAGTTCATTAATTAGAATTTTAATAAATTTTAATAGATAGAATTCCATTGACGAAGATTTCAAGGGTTAAGATTCTAAAAAATTGCTAAATTTTGCCTCGATATTTAAGCTATTAGACCATACTTATTTGTGCGTCATTAAATTTATATATTAAATTTAAATTAAATTAAATTAAATTAAATTAAATTTAAATTTAAATTTATATATTTAAATCTATCTTCCTTTGTATCTATCCTTCCTTATCTCTTTACATTCCTTGTTAATAGTTAAAATGTTTTAGATATTTAATTCGAGTTCAAAGTAAACTCATTAAATAAATAATAATTTTCGATGCTTTCATTACTTTAAAACCTTGAGAAATTCAATGAAAGAACAATCAATGCTGCATAAATTATGTTAAAATTTTCTGTTTTTAAGATCTTAGTAACATTTTTTGTGTTTTGTGTTCATGTCAGCCACACTAATCGTATTTCTAGCGCCAATGTCTGAGAACCCTGTTAACAAAAAGTCTGCACCTAGCGGAGTGGTGGCAGCAGTGGCAGAAGCGACAGCCCAAGAAAGCCCGGACGACCAGCACTCAAGAAGGAGATGCGGCTGAGTGACAAGTCGCACAAGAAGCGCCTGGCCTTCGCTGACGACAGGAACGGCCTCCACTCAGTCCGAGCCGCCGCCGTGTCCGACCGCTGGCCGTCGCTGGAGGCAGCGAATCCGCCAAGCGTTGTGTCGAAGAAGAGTCGGCAGCCTCCACAAAGGCGGTGCAGCTGCCGCAGCAGCGGCAGCTGCAACAGCAGTCTCAGCCAGCTTCGTCTC
>NIVC01000495.1:0-147082 GCA_002269645.1 Macrostomum lignano | reverse complement strand
TAATTGCTCATTGTGTCTTTTCAGACAGTGAAGTTCCGGAGTGCTAAAGCCTACCAGCTAGGGTGTTAGACAGAGATGTTACAGGGTGAGCTAAAGCCTACCAGCTAAGGTGTTAGACAGGGATGTTACAGGGTGAGCTAAAGCCTACCAGCTAGGGTGTTAGACAGAGATGTTACAGGGTGAGCTAAAGCCTACCAGCTAGGGTGTTAGACAGTGATGTTACAGGGTGAGCTAAAGCCTACCAGCTAGGGTGCTAGACAGGGATGTTACAGGGTGAGCTAAAGCCTACCAGCTAGGTGTTAGACAGGGATGTTACAGGGTGAGCTAAAGCCTACCAGCTAGGGTGTTAGACAGTGATGTTACAGGGTGAGCTAAAGCCTACCAGCTAGGGTGTTAGACAGGGATGTTACAGGGTGAGCTAAAGCCTACCAGCTAGGGTGTTAGACAGGGATGTTACAGGGTGAGCTAAAGCACCTGTAAGGGTGTTAGATAAGTCAGGCAATGCTATTAACCCACAGGATCCCCGAGTATAACAATGCAAGCAGGACAGCGGCACATCTGGATTTGTAAACGACGCGAAACAGAAAAATTCTGTAGATGGTTAAATAAAATGTATTTATTAAAAATGAAAAAAAAACTTTTCACTAAACACACAGGTGCATTTAAAACAAATTTATTAACGAATGAAGTAGTAATTAATTAATTAATTTTTAGCTGTTCAGCGACAATGACGACAAAAATCAGTCTTCGTATCAGGTTTGAGCACAGATAGATGGGCCACTCTAATTAACTTTCTACTTTCAGTTCAGTAGCAAAGAAGAATACATAAGCTATTTTATAAAAATAAAGGCAGCTGAAGGCAGCTGAAATGACTTTGATAAGTTTAGAAGCCCAAGCTTGCAGGCGTAAACAACTTGCTAATTGGTTCAGCAATAATGTACATTAGACAGTCCACTGAAATGTACATGCCAGCTTTAGGCTGGAATTCCGAGAAAGGCAATAAAAATTGGCGGGTGGGGGGAGGGGGTAGTGTGGAAAGGCGCAGTTGGAGGGTTTAAGTTAGGGAGGGGGTTAAGAGTTAAGAGCTAATATAATGCTTCTGTTTAACATACTACTGAACTAAAAGTAGTTTACACGCAAATGTGCTGAGTGGCCCATCTAGTTAATCTAGTATCTGTGGAGCTAACCAATAACTGAATGAAAAAAAGTAAAAAAAAACAACAGCCAACAAAACCAACGTTTACAATACTAACAAAACACGTTAGAGCCTACTTAGTTAGTAGACGCCGCATTCCACAGACAATTAAAACTGACAGCGCAGTAAATTGATAAAATAATAATTAGATAATAAAAGCAGCTGCTGACGGGTAACACCTGTGCCTTTGTAAATGCTGACTAACAAACCTTTGATTATTATGTCGATAAAAACTATAAAAAACTGGATATACTACTAGTGCTGGCAGTAGAGAGCCAATTAATACGCATTTGTCGTGGTCTTTATGCTGTGAATTTTAACTGCAATTTAATGTCGAGCAGAGCTATAGGTTAACTATAATACATAAACATTATTCTAGCATTAAGTTCAGTAAAATTGAAACACCTATTAACACAACCTTGCTAAAACATTAATAAGATAGTTGAGCACAGTGAGTCCAAATTGTGACGACGTGAAACAGTAAAGTTAAATGGGCTAGCTAGTGTAATTAATAGTTAAAAAAACAAACATTTAAACAACAAAGAACAAAAAGGTATTTGGAATACAGCTGCTCTTACAACAATGAATAATATTGCCTTGTGCCGCTGACTTCACCAGCTGGTGTGTGGGACACTTCTTGCTTGGTTTAATGAGTTCGAATTAATGAGGCCTGATCTGAGGGGAGATTTGTGTCACCTGAGTTCTGAGGCCTGATCTGAGGGGAGATTTGTGTCACCTGAGTTCTGAGGCCTGATCTGAGGGGAGATGTGTGTCACCTGAGTTCTGAGGCCTGATCTGAGGGGAGATGTGTGTCACCTGAGTTCTGAGGCCTGATCTGAGGGGAGATGTGTGTCACCTGAGTTCTGAGGCCTGATCTGAGGGGAGATGTGTGTCACCGGAGTTCTGAGGCCTGATCTGAGGGGAGATGTGTGTCACCTGAGTTCTGAGGCCTGATCTGAGGGGAGATGTGTGTCACCTGAGTTCTGAGGCCTGATCTGAGGGGAGATGTGTGTCACCGGAGTTCTGAGGCCTGATCTGAGGGGAGATGTGTGTCACCTGAGTTCTGAGGCCTGATCTGAGGGGAGATGTGTGTCACCTGAGTTCTGAGGCCTGATCTGAGGGGAGATGTGTGTCACCGGAGTTCTGAGGCCTGATCTGAGGGGAGATGTGTGTCACCTGAGTTCTGAGGCCTGATCTGAGGGGAGATGTGTGTCACCTGAGTTCTGAGGCCTGATCTGAGGGGAGATGTGTGTCACCTGAGTTCTGAGGCCTGAACCCTGATCGTTGCCTGCACTTTCCCACTGATTATGTATAATACCACTCGCACATGTCAGCACGGGCAGCAGCTGGTGCCACCAAATCACCAGAGCTCAAGCAGACGAGCTGACCTCGTCCACCGACTGCCGACTGTTGCTGTTGCTGTCGCCTGGCAGCGCTCGGCGCGACCGCTTCTCCGGCACGGCCTCCTCAGCCTCGTCCTCGTCGAAGTCCTGGTCGCCGACCTCCTCCTCGTCCTCTTCGTCTTCGTTATCCTCAACGCGACGCTTCCGACTGTTGTTGGCAGCGGCCTCGCTTTCGCCATCGCCATCCCCGTAGCCCTCGCCGGGCTCCTCTCCTTCATCCTCCTCAGCGTCGCTCTCGCCCTCGTCCTCGTCATCGTCAGATTCGTTGGCGCGGCTGTTGTCCTCGCCGGCGGCGTCGCCCTCTTCGCCGTTGGCACCTTCGCCCTCGCAGGAATCGTCGGCAAGGTCGTTGGCGGGCTTCTTCAAGTTTAGGTCCCGGTCAACCGAAGCCTCCTGGTCGTTGCTGTTCTCAGTGGACATTATGGCTGGGACTGGCTGCAAATCAAATTAGTGTCAGGACTGGTTGCAAATCAAATTAGTGTCAGGACTGGCTGCAAATCAAATTAGTGTCAGGACTGGTTGCAAATCAAATTAGTGTCAGGACTGGCTGCAAATCAAATTAGTGTCAGGACTGGTTGCAAATCAAATTAGTGTCAGGACTGGCTGCAAATCGAATTAGTGTCAGGACTGGTTGCAAATCAAATTAGTGTCAGGACTGGTTGCAAATCAAATTAGTGTCAGGACTGGTTGCAAATCAAATTAGTGTCAGGACTGGCTGCAAATCGAATTAGTGTCAGGACTGGTTGCAAATCAAATTAGTGTCAGGACTGGTTGCAAATCAAATTAGTGTCAGGACTGGTTGCAAATCAAATCAGTGTCAGGACTGGCTGCAAATCAAATTAGTGTCAGGACTGGCTGCAAATCAAATTAGTGTCAGGACTGGTTGCAAATCAAATCAGTGTCAGGACTGGCTGCAAATCAAATTAGTGTCAGGACTGGTTGCAAATCAAATCAGTGTCAGGACTGGCTGCAAATCAAATTAGTGTCAGGACTGGTTGCAAATCAAATGAGTGTCAGGACTGGCTGCAAATCAAATTAGTGTCAGGACTGGTTGCAAATCAAATTAGTGTCAGGACTGGCTGCAAATTAAATTTGTGTCAAAACTGGCTGCAAATCAAATTAGTGTCAAGACTGGTTGCAAATCAAATTAGTGTCAGGACTGGCTGCAAATCAAATTAGTGTCAGGACTGGCTGCAAATCAAATTAGTGTCAGGACTGGCTGCAAATCAAATTAGTGTCAGGACTGGCTGCAAATCAAATTAGTGTTAGGACTGGCTGCAAATCAAATTAGTGTCAGGACTGGCTGCAAATCAAATTAGTGTCAGGACTGGTTGCAAATCAAATTAGTGTCAGGACTGGCTGCAAATAAAAAATTAACATAGAATCCTAATTTTCTGAACGAAAAGCTTTTTAAATATCGATAGAGCAATAAAAAAGGCACAACATATCAAAAGATGAACACTGGATCTGCCTCCTATCAAACGCAATAACAATTTTTGTGCTGAAAAAATGAAAACTTCCTATCTCCGTAGTGTATTTTTTCGGGAAAAAGTGCCTTCAAAACTTTTCTAAGAAACGAGGTTTCCCGTCCTTCTACTTAAGTCGTCCTTGATTTTTTGCTTATCCACCCGTGTTTGCTTAAAACTAACGAAAGCAGCACGATTTAAGTTTTTTGTTTACGGTATGACAGCATGCTGGTTGCTGTCTCAGCTTGCTGGTTAATCGAAAAATGATTGTTACAATATCAACAAAGCTAGTTAACTTTTTAGCGCCAATAAATGCATTCATGTTTTAGTAGCTTGTTGCAGGACTCTCTTTCTGCTGTGGGTTTCTTGTTAGTTAGTTTTAGACATGCATCATGACGGTAGGCCTAGGCCCTTGCAGCTTAAATTTAAATGCTTTCTACTCGCTGAAGGCACGTGCGTGCGTGCTGCTGGCCGGCAACTAGGAAACTAGGGTCTAAAATCCATGTAGTTCTAAAACTGAGCTGGGGTGAAGGCTGTGTGGCTAAGCCTACACATGACATGCCTAAACTAGGCTTACTACTATAAGGCATTGAATTAGACCTAGGTTGTGCTGTACCTGTAGCTTAGTAGAGATTTTTTAATAAAATAATTGGTTCTAATTCTAAATTCTAATACTATGGTATTAAACGAACTAACAAGTCTGGTTTATTTAAGTGAAGTTAATTGTGTTGTTTAAAAGGTAATCTAGCCACTTGGTATAGGCCTACTCCTACTCCTAGGCCTAGGCCAGCCCCAGTGGGCCTAGCCAGGTAGAAGTTTAGTAGTAGGTAGGCGGTAGGCCTAGTAGTTGAGTGAGTTGAGTTGAGTAGAAAAAAGTAGGGCCTAAGCCTTTGCTTCCCATATAGTCATATGCAAAAAATATCAGTTTTTATTCTAGAGAGTAAGAGAGACTAAGAGTGAGTGCAATTCTAGGTTTAGACCTAATTAGAAAAAATAACCAGATATTGCTATAAAGTAGGCTATAATGCTAATATTGTATTGGCCATTTAAAAAATATTTGACTTTGAAAAAGTTCTTGGCTATAAAGTAGTGTATATTTCATTGCTATATTATAATATTAAATAGGCCGGCTTCCAGACAGTCTGGCGACACAGCCGTGTCCCACTCATGAGGCCATTCTATCCTCGGAAAACATGGCCTTGCAGCCCAGCAATGAATGTAGTGGTGTAGCGCTGCATGTATTTCTAGCTTTATTTTACATTGTATTGAAAACATTTGTGCATATATGCACAAAAAAGTTCTTTCATTGAAACGGTTATACCCTTTTACATTTTACATATATATTGGCAATGCCAATGCCAATGGCTTAATTTAATTTAAGCAGTTCTATACACCTAAAAATATGGGCCCTAAAATTTATGCTTTTTCTTCAGTTAGTGTTATGGTATATAAAAGGCGCATATATCCAAGACCTATCTATATAATATAATGGTATTTCTATATATAAATAGTAATGTTAATTGCTAAATAAAAAATAGAGCTTGACTAGTAAACCATTTGCTAGTATATGACTGGGTTATTATTTTTTATTAACAGAGCCAGATTTGTCTATATTGTTGATATATTTCTAGCCAAAGCATTATAGTATTAGTTGCCTATATTAGCTATTAGCTATGCCTTGCCTAGATATAGTATAGGGCCTTAATTCTATCTAGCCTAGGATAGAACTCTATAGCTTTAAGGACTTAATTTTAATGTAGGCCTATTAAGTTTTTAATCCATTTTACACAAAATTGACTATTTGATTTGATATCAAACCTATTTAATTTAAGCCCTAGGCCTAGCCAAAATAAATCATTGCTAAATAGAATTGAAATTTAAAATTAAATATACTAGGCCTAGCCTACCAAAATTTATATATACCAAGTTATATATAGTGCTAGGCCTAGGGCTAAAGAAAAGTTGAACCCTAATAATACTATTAATTATACTAATGAATTAGTGAGTAAACTTGAAGCCTGCCTACTAGGCCTAATATAAATAATTAAGCATACAAGCAAATATTAGAGATTTAGTATATTTGGTTTGGATTAATATATTCTAATTAGGTCTATATTTGATTCAAAATAGCTAAGCCTACCTAAGCTTTAGCCTAGGCTAAAGATAAAAGCATGAATTTAGCCTTTTTATTGGATTAAAATATGTTTAGTTAGCATGCTTGGGTTGGGTGTAAACCCCTTTTTCATCTTTCTATATCCTATTTTCTTATTCTCTATCTTCTATCCTTATACTCTTTTCTACCCTTTTTACCCTCCCCTTACCTTTTGATCCTATCCTCTTCAACCTATCTCTATCCTTTTCTACTAGGTTCTACCCTTGTTTATAGCTTTACATTTATTTGTGGCTTCATTCTCTTAGCCCTAGCCCTAGCCCCAGCTTAGCCCTAGCTTGAGATCAAGCCCCAGCTCAAGCTCTAGCCACACCACAGCCCTAGCAGCCAGCTCTAGCTTAAGCTCAAGCACTAGCCCAGTCCCAGCCCTATCCCACTCTATCCCAGCCCCTAATCTAGCCCTAACCTTAGCCCTAGCCCTAGTTCCTCCCCTAGCCCTGGCCTTAGCCTTAGTGCTTGTTATCCCTGCCCCAGCTCTGGCCCTATCACTATCCTGCCCTAGCCCTAGCCCTTGCCCTAGCCCCAGCCCTAGCCCCAGCCCCAGCCCTAGCCCCAGCCTTTGCCCTTGCCCTAGCCTTAGCCCAAGCCCAAGCCCCAGCCTTAGCCCCAGCCCCAGCCTTTGCCCTAGCCTTAGCCCAAGCCCAAGCCCTAGCCCTTGCCCCTGCCCTAGCCCCTGCCCTAGCCCTAGCCCCAGCCCTTGCCCTAGCCTTAGCCCTAGCCCTAGCCTTAGCCCAAGCCCAAGCCCTAGCCCAAGCCCTAGCCTAAGCCCTTGCCCCTGCCCCTGCCCCTGCCCCTGCATTTGCCCTAGCCCCAGCCCCAGCCCCTGCCCTTGCCCTAGCCCTAGCCCCAGCCCCTGCCCTTGCCCTAGCCCTAGCCCCAGCCCCACCCCACCCAAGCCCTACCCCACCCCAGCGTCAGTCCTACCCCACCCCATCGCCAGCCCTACCCCACCCTAGCGCCAGCCCTACCCCACTCCAGCCCCAGCCCTACCCCACCCCAGCCCTACCCAGCCCTACCCCACCCCAGCCCTACCCCATCTCAGCGCCAGCCCTACCCCATCCCAGTCTTGGCCCTAGACCCCCAGAACTGGCCCTTTCACTATCCTAGCCCTAACCCCAGCAGAATTCTACTTCTTTGACTCCTGCACCCCTGCACTCCCTACACCCCGTGCACTCCACATGTGCTGTTTGTATTTTTATGAATGCTTTTTTGTTGCTTTAATCATTAATTCCTCCCAGACAGTCCTTCTAGGCTATCTTTCCTAGGCAGCCCCCAGGCAAACCTTTCAAGGCAGCTTTCCCAGGCAAACCCTCCCAGACAGCCCCCTACCCTCCTCTACTCTTCTATCCTCTCCTTACTCTTCTCTACCCTTTATCCTCCTACTCTCCTCTACTATCCTACACACCTCTATCCTTCTCTACCCTCTACCCCTTCTCTACCCTCTTCTACCAGCTCCTCCCCTCCTCTGCAGCTATACCCTTGTCTATTGCCTTAACCTCCGTTACCAGCCTCACCCCTACTCTCCTCTACCAGCTCCTACCCTTCTCTGCCCTTCTACCATTTCCTACCCTCCTACCTTCTACTCTCCCCTGCCCTGCTCTACCCTTCGACACTTTCCCTTCTCTCTTCTACCAGCTCCTACCCTCCTCTACCAACTCTTACCCTCCTAGCCTCCGCCATCAGCTCCTACCCTCCTATAACAGGAGGAATAACAGGATAATGAACCTAGATTAGATTCTATCTACTATACTAGGTTAGTAGCCTATCCTACCTACTAGGCTAGTAAATATAATACCTATCATTCTACCGTCTAGACTTATAGGTGCTAATCTACTTTATAGTCTGTTAGGCTTCGCGGGTCAACCTGCCAGTCTTCTAGGTACTAATCCACTCTATCTACCTGACTAGTAGTTGCTAAACAACTCTGTACCCTACAAGGCTAGTTAGTCCTAATATACCTATCTACGAGCTCGTACTAGGCAAGTTGTGCTAAACTGCCCTACCTTATATGCTAATAGTTGCTCAAATATTCCTTTTAGAAGCTTCTGAGTAGTTGAAGTCAGTTTGCTTAAGGTCTTTCACTCTCCCTTTTTCTCTTTGCTATTCTCCCCTAGCCTTGATATTCTTCTCCTTACCCATCCTTACCCAGCCTAGTAGGTAGGATAGGCTACTAACCTAGTATAGTAGATAGAATCTAATCTAGGTTCATTATCCTGTTATTCCTCCTGTTATAGGAGGGTAGGAGCTGATGGCGGAGGCTAGGAGGGTAAGAGTTGGTAGAGGAGGGTAGGAGCTGGTAGAAGAGAGAAGGGAAAGTGTCGAAGGGTAGAGCAGGGCAGGGGAGAGTAGAAGGTAGGAGGGTAGGAAATGGTAGAAGGGCAGAGAAGGGTAGGAGCTGGTAGAGGAGAGTAGGGGGTGAGGCTGGTAACGGAGGTTAAGGCAATAGACAAGGGTATAGCTGCAGAGGAGGGGAGGAGCTGGTAGAAGAGGGTAGAGAAGGGGTAGAGGGTAGAGAAGGATAGAGGTGTGTAGGATAGTAGAGGAGAGTAGGAGGATAAAGGGTAGAGAAGAGTAAGGAGAGGATAGAAGAGTAGAGGAGGGTAGGGGGGCTGTCTGGGAGGGTTTGCCTGGGAAAGCTGCCTTGAAAGGTTTGCCTGGGGGCTGCCTAGGAAAGATAGCCTAGAAGGACTGTCTGGGAGGAATTAATGATTAAAGCAACAAAAAAGCATTCATAAAAATACAAACAGCACATGTGGAGTGCACGGGGTGTAGGGAGTGCAGGGGTGCAGGAGTCAAAGAAGTAGAATTCTGCTGGGGTTAGGGCTAGGATAGTGAAAGGGCCAGTTCTGGGGTCTAGGGCCAAGACTGGGATGGGGTAGGGCTGGCGCTGAGATGGGGTAGGGCTGGGGTGGGGTAGGGCTGGGGTAGGGCTGGGGTGGGGTAGGGCTGGGGCTGGAGTGGGGTAGGGCTGGCGCTAGGGTGGGGTAGGGCTGGCGATGGGGTGGGGTAGGACTGACGCTGGGGTGGGGTAGGGCTTGGGTGGGGTGGGGCTGGGGCTAGGGCTAGGGCAAGGGCAGGGGCTGGGGCTAGGGCTAGGGCAAGGGCAGGGGCTGGGGCTGGGGCTAGGGCAAATGCAGGGGCAGGGGCAGGGGCAGGGGCAAGGGCTTAGGCTAGGGCTTGGGCTAGGGCTTGGGCTTGGGCTAAGGCTAGGGCTAGGGCTAAGGCTAGGGCAAGGGCTGGGGCTAGGGCTAGGGCAGGGGCTAGGGCAGGGCAAGGGCTAGGGCTTGGGCTTGGGCTAAGGCTAGGGCAAAGGCTGGGGCTGGGGCTAAGGCTGGGGCTTGGGCTTGGGCTAAGGCTAGGGCAAGGGCAAAGGCTGGGGCTAGGGCTGGGGCTGGGGCTAGGGCTGGGGCTAGGGCAAGGGCTAGGGCTAGGGCAGGATAGTGATAGGGCCAGAGCTGGGGCAGGGATAACAAGCACTAAGGCTAAGGCCAGGGCTAGGGGAGGAACTAGGGCTAGGGCTAAGGTTAGGGCTAGATTAGGGGCTGGGATAGAGTGGGATAGGGCTGGGACTGGGCTAGTGCTTGAGCTTAAGCTAGAGCTGGCTGCTAGGGCTGTGGTGTGGCTAGAGCTTGAGCTGGGGCTTGATCTCAAGCTAGGGCTAAGCTGGGGCTAGGGCTAGGGCTAAGAGAATGAAGCCACAAATAAATGTAAAGCTATAAACAAGGGTAGAACCTAGTAGAAAAGGATAGAGATAGGTTGAAGAGGATAGGATCAAAAGGTAAGGGGAGGGTAAAAAGGGTAGAAAAGAGTATAAGGATAGAAGATAGAGAATAAGAAAATAGGATATAGAAAGATGAAAAAGGGGTTTACACCCAACCCAAGCATGCTAACTAAACATATTTTAATCCAATAAAAAGGCTAAATTCATGCTTTTATCTTTAGCCTAGGCTAAAGCTTAGGTAGGCTTAGCTATTTTGAATCAAATATAGACCTAATTAGAATATATTAATCCAAACCAAATATACTAAATCTCTAATATTTGCTTGTATGCTTAATTATTTATATTAGGCCTAGTAGGCAGGCTTCAAGTTTACTCACTAATTCATTAGTATAATTAATAGTATTATTAGGGTTCAACTTTTCTTTAGCCCTAGGCCTAGCACTATATATAACTTGGTATATATAAATTTTGGTAGGCTAGGCCTAGTATATTTAATTTTAAATTTCAATTCTATTTAGCAATGATTTATTTTGGCTAGGCCTAGGGCTTAAATTAAATAGGTTTGATATCAAATCAAATAGTCAATTTTGTGTAAAATGGATTAAAAACTTAATAGGCCTACATTAAAATTAAGTCCTTAAAGCTATAGAGTTCTATCCTAGGCTAGATAGAATTAAGGCCCTATACTATATCTAGGCAAGGCATAGCTAATAGCTAATATAGGCAACTAATACTATAATGCTTTGGCTAGAAATATATCAACAATATAGACAAATCTGGCTCTGTTAATAAAAAATAATAACCCAGTCATATACTAGCAAATGGTTTACTAGTCAAGCTCTATTTTTTATTTAGCAATTAACATTACTATTTATATATAGAAATACCATTATATTATATAGATAGGTCTTGGATATATGCGCCTTTTATATACCATAACACTAACTGAAGAAAAAGCATAAATTTTAGGGCCCATATTTTTAGGTGTATAGAACTGCTTAAATTAAATTAAGCCATTGGCATTGGCATTGCCAATATATATGTAAAATGTAAAAGGGTATAACCGTTTCAATGAAAGAACTTTTTTGTGCATATATGCACAAATGTTTTCAATACAATGTAAAATAAAGCTAGAAATACATGCAGCGCTACACCACTACATTCATTGCTGGGCTGCAAGGCCATGTTTTCCGAGGATAGAATGGCCTCATGAGTGGGACACGGCTGTGTCGCCAGACTGTCTGGAAGCCGGCCTATTTAATATTATAATATAGCAATGAAATATACACTACTTTATAGCCAAGAACTTTTTCAAAGTCAAATATTTTTTTAATGGCCAATACAATATTAGCATTATAGCCTACTTTATAGCAATATCTGGTTATTTTTTCTAATTAGGTCTAAACCTAGAATTGCACTCACTCTTAGTCTCTCTTACTCTCTAGAATAAAAACTGATATTTTTTGCATATGACTATATGGGAAGCAAAGGCTTAGGCCCTACTTTTTTCTACTCAACTCAACTCACTCAACTACTAGGCCTACCGCCTACCTACTACTAAACTTCTACCTGGCTAGGCCCACTGGGGCTGGCCTAGGCCTAGGAGTAGGAGTAGGCCTATACCAAGTGGCTAGATTACCTTTTAAACAACACAATTAACTTCACTTAAATAAACCAGACTTGTTAGTTCGTTTAATACCATAGTATTAGAATTTAGAATTAGAACCAATTATTTTATTAAAAAATCTCTACTAAGCTACAGGTACAGCACAACCTAGGTCTAATTCAATGCCTTATAGTAGTAAGCCTAGTTTAGGCATGTCATGTGTAGGCTTAGCCACACAGCCTTCACCCCAGCTCAGTTTTAGAACTACATGGATTTTAGACCCTAGTTTCCTAGTTGCCGGCCAGCAGCACGCACGCACGTGCCTTCAGCGAGTAGAAAGCATTTAAATTTAAGCTGCAAGGGCCTAGGCCTACCGTCATGATGCATGTCTAAAACTAACTAACAAGAAACCCACAGCAGAAAGAGAGTCCTGCAACAAGCTACTAAAACATGAATGCATTTATTGGCGCTAAAAAGTTAACTAGCTTTGTTGATATTGTAACAATCATTTTTCGATTAACCAGCAAGCTGAGACAGCAACCAGCATGCTGTCATACCGTAAACAAAAAACTTAAATCGTGCTGTTTTCGTTAGTTTTAAGCAAACACGGGTGGTTGATTAGTGACAATATTAAGAACAACAGCATTTAGATGTAGTAAAAAGGTTATTTAAAAAACCTAGATTCATTATATGTGGCTGACTAATTATTATTTATTAGTATTCGAGTAAAAAAAGTCTTTCTAATTTGTTTTATTGGGGAGATTACCGGGTTTTTAAGCAAAGTCCTCGACAGAATGTACTCATACACAGCTATATTCTCTGAAAAATATACTGTATGCGGGAGCGGCAACACTGCTTGCCAAAAGTTTGTTGTTAGAACCGGAAGTGTAATTCCGTCTCATGAGTACGGGTTCGGGTGTTCGGGGGTACTGCACTTTCTCGCTGCCAACTATCGGAGCTCGCACTCCTCCAGCCGGACAGCAGCGAGGCCTTGGCGGCAGGGGCGTCGCCAACGGGGGGGGGACAGGGAGGACATGTCCCCCCGAGTAAAAGATATGGGGGGACACGCCAATGCTTTGTCCCCCACCCCACCTTGTGACTCGTTATGGAAATCATGCAATAATTTTGCTGCAGGTCGACAAACAAAGTGCCTGCGGAGCTAAAATGAGTGGCTGCGGCGCTAAAATGAGTGCCTGCGGCGCTATAATGAGTGCTGACAACACCGATTCTGAAGATATAGCCCCTCCCCCCCCCCACGATAAAAATCCATGGCGACGCCCCTGCTTGGCTTGTTGATTCGGCTTGCTGCATCGGTTGCAGGTCTGGCCTACCGCTTCACTGCAGCTGCGTTGGCAGAAGCTGCCGCAGCGGATGCACTTTTGTATGATCACAGTCTGCGTAGCTGTGATCTCTGCGGCTGATCTGGCGGCGGGCGGGCCTACACGGTCGCAGCGCTGGTCTCCATGAAGCTGGCCTGCGCCTCAGCTGCCTCCATTGCCCTGGCCACCCGAACTGCCTGGCCAAAGTCCACGTTGTCCATTCCCAGCAGCCTCATGCGGAGCTGCTCGGAGCTGCAGCCGGCAATCAGCTGGTCTCTTATCAGCGAATCCCGGAGGCCTTCGAATTTGCAGCAGCAGTCCGCAGTATCGTTGAGCCGCCGCAGGGACTCTCAGTCGTGCAGGGACTCTCCTGTCTGCTGGAAGCAGAGTGAAGGACAGTTAGAATTGACTGATGAAGTGCTCATTGAGATTTCTTGTCGAGCTTGTCGACGTCATCACCGGTGTCGTCAAATCCGGCTGCAATGGCCTGTAGGTTCTCGCCTGCTGTGTAGAGGCGTTGGCGCAGTCGCTTCTGGTCAGAGATATCAACGGCCGCGGCAAACAGCTGGAACTGATCCAACATTTGCTCCACTTTGTATGTGCCGCATGGGGCTCCTCGCGCAAGTTCAAAGTCGGCAGGGTGGGTAGGCCTGCTTTCGATGCCACTGTAGTGCGCTCTTGTAGGTGTAGAATCCGGCCTTTCATGACCGTATACTTGAGCATATAAATGAATATACGAATTTGGTACAGTGAGCGCAGCGTGCCACTGTTGTGTAGCAGTGGAAAGCCGAAAACGCGATGCCAGGGCACGTGGGAGAGAAGGCAATGACGAGAGCAAAAGAGAGAGAGAGAGAGAGAGAGAGAGATCAAACACTCCAATACAGTCATGATACAAGCATGAACGGGATAATTAATAATAAGGTACATAGAGGAATGAGAAACAATTTCTTAAAATGGGACTGCGCTACTCGAGCTCATGGTATTTACGTTAATTTGCTTAGCTACACAGATATCGATTATGCTAATCGCAATCGCAGAGCAGTCCTTAGACCAGCAGTTTTCCTTTTTTCCTTAGGGGACCAGATGCATCGGGATTAAAGTTCTTCGGGACAGCGCAGGATTGGGAGTTGACAGCGGAAGGATATAACATTTGAGGAAGGAGTGAATATCCTTCAATCATGTGTTTTAACAATTGTTGCAGCTGCTATTTGAACAAAACTATGCTTTAGCTATGTGGCTACGCTCGGCATGTATGACGTAGTTTATTTATTGCAAAATTTTCTCTACTAAAAGCAAATTAACAGGCGGAATTTTATTTCATGATCACCAAGATTGCTGCGCCTGGCATTCGCTTGGCACCACAGACAGGTAATTATGCAGCTGTCCTATAGAAACTCCTAAGCAGTCATAAAAAAGTAAGAAAGGGATCCTTTCTTTTCATTTTGGTCATTGATGGCTCATTTCGATTTTTTTCGCAACCAAGTCGGGGCCCCGGGGGGAGGCAAAGCATTGGCATGTGCTCTGGACAATATATACCTATTTAGCTTTTACGTTAGAAACACTTACATTAAAATCCTTTTTACATGTCTTATTCAAGCCACTTTGGTGGGCAGAATGACAATATTCATAAAGTATATTGAAAGCAGTTATTATGCACTGAACAGGAACTCCTACGATACATAATATAACATACCAGAAATCACAAAACTTTTAAACGGACGAAAGGGCTTTGATGCGAATGCTTTAATAGAGGGGATATGAACAAAATGATCAGTGGAATTCGATTTTGGAACGCAGCAGTTACCATGATCAATAACGACTAATGAATAGGCTGCCGATTCTGCACACAAGTTCAATACAACTACTGCCCATGGTTTCCATACGGCAAGGAGGCTGGCAGATTTGGCAGCAACCTGTGGCTTGGGCGCCTCGCCGAGGCTCCTGCTGCAGATGCTGCCGCTCCCGTGGCCTCTCCCGCTGAGATACCGGAGTCATTGGAGGACACGGCCTCAAAGCTTGCTTGGTTCGAAACCTCAGCACCTTCGGATCCAGCGCAGATGCTGATGCGCGCGCAGCCGTTGCCGCCGCTGCCAGCAGTGGTGTCGTCGATGTCACCACCGGCGTCGTGTCGCGAGATGCTCAACTGGTAGTTGAACATCTGTTTCTCTAGGCTGTAGTTCTCCGACTGCAGAGTCGACACTTCCCGGCTGATAGGGACGCGGTAAGGCAGGAGTGGACTCGTTAGTTTTTTGGTCGGTATTGATATTGAGTTACAGGTATGCGTGTAGTTGATTGATCTTATTAGCCCAATCATTCAGTTTAGCCATGATTTTCGATTCTCTAGCATGTACAGCATATATTTGTACTTTTATGTAACTTTAAACTCCTCATCTGTGTGTAAAACATGCATGCTTTTACTCTTTAATCAAACCTCATCTGGTGCTTGTGCAGCCGAACAATATCGTCGTAGTGGTGATAGAAGTCATGGTAAACCAGATGCGAGTGCCGCCACTCGATGTACACCGTCAGGCAGCCAGTCCGCGGCTCTGTGTAGCCGGCGTTGTGGTCGCAGATCTGGGGGAGAAGTTTGGATTGCAAATTCCTTTGGCATCTTTATAAGTTCATCTCAGGCAGTGCAGCGGGTCGCTTGAAACGAACGAGACTCATGTCACCCGGTCATTGGAGCGCTCTCAATACGCAGATACATCTTAGTATCAATAAAAGAAAATTTTCTTGTTTCTTGATAAAAAACTATTTTCTTAAATTCTACATGAAATTCAAGTCAGTTGTAGTCGCGACAATCGGTTGCAGCAAACAGAAAGCTGACAAATTGTGCGACAAGGCGCTCTGAAACTCGCCTCTCTGCTGTGTGTCGATTGAAAAATTGAATGAGACTATGCACGTAGACAGTGCCTGGTAAGCGAAGCGGATAAAGAGGCTTTCCTCCCTCTATCTTTCTAGGAAAGGGCGTCAAAACAAAAGGACGGGACCGATGCTCCTGTGTCCTATTCGCAAGCATCTGCAGGACAATTCGGCTCTCAAAGGCTGTCAAAGAAAAGGTGTTCAACGGATTGACAGGTACAGGTCTTTTAGGGAAAATAAGCGACAAATATAGGAACAAAGGGTATTTATGATCAAAGCCATTTCGGCTCACTGTCGTTCGGATTACTATTATTAATTCAAGGCTGCATGGCAAAAAAGAAAATGAGAGAGAATTAGCGATGACATTCGAAAGTGTTTGTAACCAAGGGACGCCCGATAACTCTCAGTTTAAACTGGTTTGAAGAAACCTTCAAGCAGCTGCAAGCAGCTATTAACTGACTTTTATATGCAATTTTTTGTTCAAAAATATAAGGAACTAAAAATCTATTGTTGCCTTTTACACCTAATAATCGAAAGCCCTTTCCTGGCAACAATAGCTCATTGTTTTCCATCTGTAAATGATTGTTGCCGGATCTAAGATTTCCGGCCACTTCTTGTCCAATGGACAGTGACTGACCAAAAGCCGGCAAAAATTGTTTTAATATAGATTTTTGCAGCCCATTTGGGCTTACGCGCATTGAGTTTAATCCAAGATAGGTTTGCCAATGTACCGGAGCTTTTGTCTATGGTATCAAGGCTGGCAGCGACATTTAATTTGGTCCAACAATAATCAATTTGGTCCATAGCTTCATTTGCAACTGCTGTGGTGGAGTAAGATCAGTCCCAGAATTGTGGACCATATGCTAAGCTGTCGAACGAGTGCCATTGGGCTGTGATCGAAGCACTCAATAAACACCCAAATGACATTGCAAGGCTGCCGAATGTAAAAGAAAAGATGGTTTACAGCATTCATTAGCGCGTTAAAACCACTGCCGGCAGAGGTCGCCTGCAAAAGGGTGTTGGCAATCGCCAAGGCAAGTTGCGAGAGCCTGAGGTCCAACTGCTACTCGATGCAGTTGAGACGAATCCTTTGTTGACGTTGTAGAAGTGCAGCAGAAGTGAAGGAACAGTTTCAGTTGGTTGTCAGATTTCATCATTTCGACTATCAGCAGAGCTCTGGAAAAACGACTGAAAATTGTTGGTACAGACGCCGACATTCCAGCGGTGCGCAACAACCAGCAGACAGTTGCAAGAGGGCAAGAATTTGCCGAATGGCTCACGAGCGTTTGGATCAAATTGATGCTCGTTGGATCAAACTAAATGCCGCTGTGCCAGCCTTGCTACCATAGACAAAAGCCCAGTTACATTGGCAAGCCTATCTTGGATTAAATTCAATGCGCGTAAGCCCAAATGGGCTGTAAAAATCTATAGTAATAGTAATACACGAACGATATATGTCTTGGCCATAGATATTAGAGCGCTAAACACATGCCGTCGTTATAGACATAAAATAGAACAATAATTACCTTAGTATTTTAATGCCCCTCTTCTGGCAGCAGAGCAATTGCATAAGCTGACGCCACGTAACGTACTATAAACATGCTTTATGGTCTGAGTTTTCTGAGCACCCATAATACAGCAACAAGTAACGTTTATTGAGTTGCATAAGATCCTATGAAACTCGGATAAATGAATTCAAATCTTATTCTGAAATGCTAAATGCTAGCTAATTTGTATCTTACAGCACGCACGACTTACACACGGAAATGTCTCACTAAGTGTGCGATAAGATTTGTCCAAAGAGGTTAATCGGATTTCTGTCAAAGCAAGAAGCAAGGACTCAGAGCATCCAGCAGCTCAGCGCATAACCCCTGTGACATTTTTAGCAAGGTGCGTGGGTGGTCCAAGTTTCAGGCCTGGCAAATCGGCTGGGCTGAAGGACTCGGGATGCTCAGTCATCGATGCATAATTATAAAAGAGGCAGATGAGGACTCAGCGGAGGCATTCAAAGATCCCAAAGCGAAATGGGAAGCGAGTGGCATTTATTTTTGTCCCAAGGGCAATATCCGCCTAACATATATAGCATCTCAGTCATTTCCAGTGGATTAGCTTTGCCCGCAGCTTAAGATCGGGCGGCAGGGGGGGGGGGCAAGCAAACAGCAAGTCAGTGCGGGCTTTCTCCGCCTAATTCAGCAATAAACAAATGCGCATGATTTTGCAATCGGGCGAGTCCGGAATGCGGACTGGCAGGTCCCGCAAACTCGCGAGCGTGAGCAGGCAAACTTTGCGATCGCCATGCAGCAACAGACGGCCGAGACTGATGAGGTGCGGGGCAGCCAGCGGGTCAGGAAACTCTGCCGCGAAAGCAGACTGAGAGGCACAGCCTGCATACCTATCCTTCACTAATTAGCAAAAAAAGTGAGATGAGCAGAAGAGGATATTCAGAAAAGACAGGCGAATTCCGCGGACAGAAAGATGCGAGAGTCTGCTGGAATGGGATCGGGCTGGGGAGGGGCTGAAGCGAGAGGGAATTGGAAAATCCGGCCATGGCATCTGCCCACAAAGTGGCTCTCTTGTACACACACAGGCCTTTGTGTGTAAACAAGGCATCTCACTATGTTGCAAATGCTCCACGAATCGCTTTCCCAAATCTGTAAGCAATTCATCAGAAAGCATTCTACAACACCAGGACGCCGCGTTGTGTGCCCCATCAGAATTTTGGCAAAGCCATGAGCGAGAGCGACTCAGATTTAACTCAGTCTGTGTGACAGAGTGGTATTTTCACTTGACGTAGCAGAATTGTACCATAAATAGCTTACCGGAGGACGAAGCGGTGCCTATTTGATAGATTCCAATCGGAATCCTATTAAACCTAAATTCAGGAGTTTCCCACTGAGCTCTGCGGCTGTACGCTTCCTGTCTGACTTTCCGTAGAGACAAGCACTAGAGAGAGAGGAGAGGTCTACCGAATGGCAGCTGAACTAGAACTGCTTTGACATGGTCTCGGACCCCTATGAACTTGCCGCAGAGGCCGATCAATAACTGCAGCTTTATGCAAATCAGGTCTGCATTTGGAAGGCGAGTCTCAAGCCGGATTTCAACGTCAGAATTTGGGGATTGGCGCCGCATTGACTAGAAGTCCTTGGCGCAAAGGAGGAAGCTGAAGTGGCCCCCATATCAAACTAATTAAAAGGCCTCGAGTATGAGGATTTCTGCTCAGTGTCTACAGCACACAGCCAGCCAACCAATTGATTAAAAGCTTGTCAACAGGGCTCTATTATTGACGAGATGTGACCTGGGGAGACAGCAGCCTGGCTTATTCATGCCCGCGTGCTCACAGGCCCTGAGCAACTCCTCGCCTCCTGTTCCCGCCAGTCTCCATGCAGATTACTGATCCGTTCGATTAAGCCTCAGTCGCTTGAGCTCAGCGTCTCGCGACCTGATGGATGAGCGGTGCAGCCGAGCCGTGAATTACTTTTGACGAGGAAGCTCCTTTCGTTTACACAAGAATTAATTACAGATCTGAGAAGTCTTCAAAGATCAAGGATCTTTAATATGAACGCTTTCCCATATTACGAGTGGAGCATCATACCCATTACCATTATCATCTATAATAGCTGAAACGTTTCTACTGCGAAATATTCTATTCTATTGAGTAGAATATGTCGAGGTGAGTTCACTTGCAGTGGAATATATTCAGCTGATTGGGGCCCTTACTATATATAGCATATTTAAAAAAACAGCTCATATTAATTGCACAGCACAGCTACATGTAGAACGCTACCAAATCCCATCTTTAAAGAAGAAAACAAACCCCATCCCGACTTACCTCCTCAACCGGCACCTCCACCTCGACCTCAAAGCCGCCGTCCCCATCCTTCTGCGAGTAATATCCCGTGAAAGGTCCGTTAAGAGCAGAGACAGGCGGCCTGCTCTTGTCTGCAGGCACCACGCAGGCGTTCCAGCTGACCAGACGAGCAAAATGTCGCGGCACATTCTTGACGTCGCTGTAGAACAAGCGCAGCCTAAGCTGTCGACCGAGAATGTCGCTCTCTACCACCCACTGCTGCTTGTCAGTGTCATAGCATCTGGCCGCGCTCTTATTTCTGCTGGTAGGAATCAGATCCACCGGGGTTACTGGCCACACGGACAGCAAGGAGATGCTCAGCCGCAGAGGGGTTCGGGGGCTGAGACTTGCGAATAAACCAGCTGCTGCTTGACCGATTGACTGGGCTGGGCCGTAGCCTTTGGCGTCCAGCAGCTGGTCGATGACCTCCGTGTGGAAGATGTAGCCACCAGCCTGAAAACTGGCCCGGTAACGGATGCGGCACAGGTGATCAAAGCTGTTGTGCCTTTGCATGAGAAGGCTGGGTTGGCAGGGTTGCAGGCGGCCGCATCCGTCAGGCTCGCGGACATTGACGACCATGTTCCAGTCACAGCTGGCGAAGGTAAAATAGGAACTCTCAATGCTTTCGGCATCTAGCTGGCCCCTGACATCCCTGAGCGAAGGAAGAATTTCCTCCTTGAACTCGGTGCTCGCACTGCGCAGCTCAACCTCGACCAATGCGCGGCCATCCGGGAACATGAAGCCTCTCTGCTCCAGATCAGCCACGCACAGGCAGGTGGCTCGGCCCAGCTGAATGCAGGACGGGCCAAACACCATGCCCTTCTCCTGATAGGTCTCGTTACCCGTAAAGTGGTTCCGGTTGAGTACAGTGAAGCTGAAATCGAGGCGTACTTCAGTCCGCTCGGCAGGACTCCGAAGCTCCAGGAAGCAGCCCAGGTGCCGATCGTCCCTGGTGAACACCACGCGCCACTTTTGGTAGGCGTAGACAAAGTCTTTCGAACTGCACTCTGGTAGGTATCCCTTGAGCAGGTGTGGCGGCAGAATGAAAGTAAACACCTGCGTGCTGTGACGGTCATTCAACGACACGCAACGGTGCAGAAATGCAGCTTGCGTTGGTTTTTGAGAACTAGTGTGAGTCATTACAGCAGGTTATACTGTTGAATGCTAGGGTTCGAATGTGGGCTAAAAATTCACTGCAAACTGTATTTTTATTATGATGCAAAAGACAGTGCCAAAAGGCAGTTTTCTTTTTCAAGATTCTGTAAACCCTAATGGAATATCGATGTGGCTAAAGCAACTCTCTTCTCTAAATATTCCCCACAGAGCCAATGAGGATTTAGCTGAGCTTCTTTGGCCAATGGAAGATTCAGCACTGCATTATCTGACAGTAGAAAATCGTTGCGTCTTAAGAGTAGAGATTTTTATACAATTAATAAGCTGAATCCTTAAGGATCGCCCATAGTCCATGCAGCTTCCAAATTGGTTTTAACAGTCTTCTATTGCTTAAAGTTTATAGGCAAGAAAGCGAATTTCCCAACATTGGAGAATCTATACTGAAACTATTCAGTCACAAGCACCAGCCATAAATTTCATGTCAGCACATCGTCATCAAGCCTGCATGCAAAGCTGAACTTGAGTACGGCTAGAGTGCTCGAAGTATTGTACTCGTATTACCATTTTCTTTGAGCGCGGCAGATACATTTTGAAGCTCCGAGAACTTGAAGCCCTGATCTCAGAGATAAGCCGCTTTCTGTGGGAGTGACGGTCGATAATTCACTCAGCTTTTATCCCATAAAAGTACTCGGCCAGTAAAATTTGTGGCTAGCAATCATCAATTTTTCGAAAAATCTTGCTCCCATTGCATAATCAACTCTGCACAAACTGTAGGTGGCCGCGCAGTCCCTCTTTTGCGACTGCAAGTGATCACGAATGCAGATTAAGTTCTCGATGACGGAACTTAAATAGCATGCTCTCTGCAATCGGCATTTATTTTGATTATAAAATTATAACTGAATGGAAATAGATGTACACTCGAACTGCATGTACTAATCAACTAATGCTGCTGCGGCTAAAGTACCTGTAGAAGGCTACTACCCTAGCTAATCGCATGGATTTCTCAGTATATACGTTCGTAGTTTTTTTTGTATCAACAGGAAGACAGTACGAGCGCTCGTAGCCTCAGCACACCGGTGACGATCGTATCGAGAAACTGTTCTGGCCTTAGAGGTTACCTTATAGCTGACTCCTGTCTCAACAATTAATGAACATCCAGCTTTTCCCAACCAACCAGAGCGTTCTGCTCTACATCATGCTTTCGAGTTCTCTCCGTCTAGCTCGCGAAGGCGTATTCAGCATGTCAGTGAAGTATGAGACAGACTGCATGTATCTATCGTCTTTCGAGCCATGATCTGCGATGCTTCACGCCTGTCCCTCTATTCTGCGGGTAAAGACTGCAGGTCTACAAGCCTCAGATCCCCCTACGCTGTCTCGCATGTCGACCTAGGCCTCTCAAATTACTAGCCTTGAAGCCAGCGACCCATCCAGTGGCTACAGCCAAAGTTGGATATACTGACTAGCTCACCCTCTAAAGCCTAAGTGTTTGACAGTGCCGATGGGGCTGGAAGGCCGGAGAGTAGTCCTGTCGCTATAGCTGTCATTTTGTTAACTGGCTATTGGCTTGGGAGTTGGTCAGTTGGGTACTCAACTCGCATAACGAGTAGCTCCACTCCCGCTTTCAGCTATTGGCTTTCTGTCAATTCAAATAAAACTGATATGGTCTCCATCGGTACTCAGCCGCTTCAGATGCTACCTGCACCAGCAGCTCGAACCCAGCCCAACCTGGGCTCAACTGGAGGGCCTACCGCCGACAACCTTGAGCGCAAGTCCAAACATCGGCGCACGGCTAAAGTTCGACGATAGCGCAACATCCGCCGCAACCTTAAGCGGCAGGAGAAGTTTGCGTTGTTGCATCTGCGGAAGGCCAGCAGGCCACGGTTGAGGCCTTCGCAAACCTCCGAGGCTGGAGGCTGAGGCTGGAGACGCGGCTGGGCCGTCAGGAGGCACGGTGTCCTCGAACTCTCCAGGGGGCTACCATGCGAACAACCCACGACCAAAAGACAAAGAATTTCAAAGACAACCCAAGGACTACAGTGGTCCTTGAGACGACCTACGAGACATACGCCTCTAAGGTGAAGTGTATGTCGCTCCAACCCGCTGTGATGATTCTCGGCGAGCATGCTTGGGCGCAGCCTAGGGATTCACCCAACCGTTTCTATTGGCAACACACATACAGTGTATATGTATGTCGCTATTGGACAGAATAGAAGCCACGTGACTGTTCTCAGCCAATATAGCGGCTTACATGTGTGTGTTGCCAATAGAAACGGCCGGGTGATTCCCAAGGACCTCAAGCCCAAACTGCTCTCGACGTAGTGTGGCGCACTATCGACAATGGCCGCGGCTGTTCAACCTGACCCTATGAGGCATCCGTCGTGGAAATCTCCAAGTCAACGAAGACGAACGGGTGAATTCTCCAGTGCTGCAACTCAAAGAAGAGCACACATCTCTGTAAGCGTCTCCTCAAGCTCAACTATAGCACAGAAAACAGCAGCAGCAGTCCAGTCGCCGAGGGAAGGGGGCGCAAAGCGGCCAGGTGTACACACCACCTGCCACAAGGTTTTCAGACTCTTTGGAGGCAGGAAAAGCGGGTGAATCCGAACCAATGGACGTGGGCAACTCAACCCTCACCGATAAGGCGATGGGGGAGGATGAGTTGTTCTTCTCTTCCGCTGGACAATAGGCATGAATGTCTACTAGGGCATCCACTGCTTGCAGACCGGCAGCATAGCATCGATGCATCAGTTAACCTGATGAAGCACACTGACTAGAATATGTCCTCTCCAGCTAACAGTGCTTAACTAAGGCTTGGGAGAACAAACTATGGAACAGTGATTTTTTATAATAGATGAACGCTGAAATGCAGTCACGGCTCTCGCTCGAGCTCAGTTCACAGTCAGTAATGAACAAACTTTCTAGCCTTTTCGCGATCGCATGTGCACAAGTACAGCTCTTTTTACAGCTTTAAGCCAAGCTTAATATTGTAGTTGCCAATGGGAAGCCAAATCGCGATTTTGTCAATCGTAATTTTATTTTCGCACCAGTTTGAATAAAGATTTAAAAATAATTTTCAAGATATATCTTGCGCCGCTTCGCTTCGCTTGCCAAGCCAAGCCATATAAGCCTGACGATCAGACTGTTGCATACTTGCATTAAAAGTATAGCGGAGCAAGAACAACATTTTATTGCTAAAGACTCTGTTTTTGTCAATTATCACTTGTTAGTACTATGGATCAGTTTGATCAGACATTTTTAGAGAAGCTTGGATCTCTAAATGGTACCCAAGCAAGCATTCAGAATTTGTCAAGCTGGTTAATTCAGAATAAAAACAAATGTAAGCACGTAGGGAAATTGTGGTACAAAGAGCTGAAAAAGGGTAAGTATAACTATCATCCTTTAAATTTGAAACAAACTGTCTACTAAAATACAATTTCAGCTATTTTTTAATACTAGGCCAGGTTACAAGTATTTCAAGATTGTACCCTTTTAGCATAGCATGTATTAGGTAACATGTTTACTATAGTAGAATGTCAATAGATGCTGGGCTTAGTTTAATTTAAGTATAAATACTATATATAATATAGTATAAATGGTAAATTAAATTTCTAAATTGACTTTTCTAGGCCTATTTAAAAAATTAGATAAGGCACACAAGATAAGATAAGAAACTTTATATTTATAAAAGTGCTTAAAAAATTCAATAAAGTTCACTTTTAATTATATTTTACAATAATTAAAATATTAATTTTTAGGGGTCTTTTTCTTTTGATTTATTTTAATTTTGAAAGATCTTTACGTATCTAGGTTTTATAGGTTATTATTGTTAAATAGCTTTAGGCTTCATAATTTTTTAAAAGGTAAAGAATATTAAAAGCATTTATAACAGATTCAATATGGTAGGCTGTGCCTATTAAATAAATAAGTATTTTTATTTTAATATATTTATTTTTTTTCTTTAAAATTTACACTTTCTAAGCAATTTAACCTATTAAAATAAGTATAGAATACCTATTAACACATAACAAAGGGCCTAAAATTGTAGCTCAAAGACAAAATACAGCACAGAACATATTAACTTTAGTATTGAATATATGTACAAGCACTAATTAAATGACAAAAAAATTAGCCTTAATTAGACAATCATAGTTACTTTTGCTATTTACCTAAAAACTCTATTTACAATATTTGCTTTGACTCTAGCTTACTAGCTGCAATATGCTATTAGAAAATTCCAAAATTATGACAAAGAGTCATGCTTGGGCGCAATCCTTGGGATTCACTCGGCCGTTTTTATTGGCAACACACACATGTAAGTTGCTATTGGATGGAATAGTAGTCACGCGATTGCTCTTAGCCAATAGAGACTTACATGTGTGTGTTGCCAATAGAAATGGCTGGGTGATACCCAAAGTTGCGCATGTATGTAAACAGTTGGATGTATTTTGTCCATTTATTCCAATAGGGAATTTAAGAGTAAGTACTATAAGGGATGTCCAGAAAGAGTGTTACTTTTACTTGTAGCAGACATTTGATATATTGCATTGATATAAGTTTGGTATTGTTTGAAAATGTTAAGTGGCAAGTCTCTTTAAAAATGATTTAAACTGCAATTGATTTAGATTTGTATTTTAAGAGATATGTGCATTTAAATTAGTGATGGATCCGAATATTCGGATTCGGAATCCAAATCCGAAAAAAAGTCTTACTTTTATAGGAATCCGAATGTTTTGGATTCGGAAATTTTTTTTCTGAATATTTCCGAATGTGCTTCTAAAATCAAAATCTAAAATAAATATTACAAATCAAGAAACCAAAGCATGCAAGTAACCCATTAAATAAAGAAACTAAAAACTAAAAAGAAAGAAATTTAAAAGGCAAAGAGCAAAATCTATCACGTTATTCTTTTTTTCTACGATTGTCTATTTTTGCAGCAATATATGTTTAAAAAAAAGTCAAATAAGTAAATTTACTAAAGCTAGGGACCCGTAAGACAATAAACCTAAAGTTACAGAAATATTTTGATAATTATTGTTTAAGTGTAATAACAGGTTTTTTCAAAATGCAAAATTGCAACTGCACGGGTCACATGGACTGTATGTACAGTACGTACAGTAAAATTATCATAATTGCACTGACTGTATATATATATGTCACTCATTAGCTATAGTCAGTAGTACTAGAATTAGATGTTCATGTAACATGGTAGAAGTAGAACTGAATTTCCTATCTAAGTCTGTCTCTTTAAATTTGTTTTTGCGATAGATATCAGTGAGGTTGGACAAGCAGAAGATTTTGGTCATGCGTGAATTTTTCAAAGCAGGCATGATCGTGATTGTGAATTTATATTAGCATACATGTATATTGAGCTCGTAAGTTACAAGTGTTGAAAATAACAAACAAGAAAAGAAATCATACTCGTATATTGATAATAGCTACTCTGCGGCCGTAATGCTGTCAAGTCAACAAATTTAAAATTTATTAATTCTTTACATATTCGTGTTCATGTTTTTTGCTAAATCAAGTAGAAAAGTTATATTTCTAATAAAAACGTAAGCAGAAATTTACAACCGTTGGAACAGGTTTCAACAAAATCACTATCGTGAAAAAATGGTCCTGAATTCACGATTGTGATCACATCCGACCCCTAAGATAAAAGTACGAGTAGGCTCATTCCATATAAGATGGACATATTTGGAAAATAGAAAAAAGTCAATATTTTTGCTTGCCATTGCCTAATTAGCCTATTTTTTTACCAAATGTTTATATTGTGCAATATATACAATCTAAGAATAAAGGAATGGTAAAATGTTGGATTAGTATATTATCAATTGGCAAAAAGTCATTTTTGTAAAAATTTGGACATTTTTCGAAGCAAAAGACATCATTAAGATTTTGTACCTTTTAAAAACAAATAGAAAGCTTTTGAAGGTTGAAACAAACTATAGATAAAAGTATAGTACTTGCATCATCAGATAAAAGCATTGGTGACCAAATAATCTATTATATTTTTAATGTATTAGTACCTCAAAGTTACTGAATTGACAGAAAAAAATATGTTACGACCATAATGTTACGACCATAAGGCTGCCTTTTCTTTTGTATCTTTGTTGCCTTTTGAGTTTATATATTCTAATAAAAGAGTATGATTTCTAAAGATGTTCTTAGTCAAATTTTAAAAATGTATTGCAAAATATCAAAAATGAAAAATGTTATAAGACTTTTACCTTTTAGTTTCTATATGTCAAAAATCCTGTCGTTACGACCATAAGTGTCATTTAAGGTTTAATAGCATCTATACTAATGATGATATCTATATGAAACTCTATAAATATATTCTAGACAAAATAATCTTTCATTTAAAATATTGGTTTAGTATATTCTATTATTAGATTTCATTTTATAAGTAAAAATAACCTGTCATGTTACGACCATGCTTATATGGAATGAGCCAGTACGAATAATAAGCCCAGGAGAGATGGAATCTTGTCAGTCAATTTACATCGCACTAATTAGATGACAAGACATTTTCGTAAATTAAAAGAGTCATAGTTACTCCCACCGTTTACCTTACACTTTTTGCTTGCATTCGGAAACATTTGGATTCAAATTCGGATTTTTTTTGTACATTCGGATTCGGTTTCAGAAACTTGCAAAAATCCACATTTGGTCTATCACTAATTTAAATAAAAGGAGATTGGTCATAGACTTATAGAACATTAGACACAAGTTTTCTATATAGACAATCTAGCTTTATATCCTCAGTGAGTGAGCTATTAGGGAACCCAATAGGCACTTAGCTTGACATGAATCATCTGCAGACATTTGTAAACTGTGGACTTTAAATAATCTAGTTTATTAGCTATTTTGCAGATGCTTTGGTGGCAGTCTTCATTGATCAATGATCAAGTCAAGAATGCAATCTATTAGGCTGCTACTATCACATCTCATGGTATCCTGACCCTGGCATGTCGCTCACATTAGTTTTTCTACCCTTGAACTCATTCAGTTGCCTGTTCATTATCTCTCTGATAAAATAGTATGACAGATTTTGCAGATGCTTTGGTAGTAGTCTTTATCAATCAAGTCAAGAATGGATCCAAGATGAGGCCACTACTGGCATGGATCTCAGGGTATCCTGACCTTCAGTCAGTTTAGTTCTAGTTCATGTCAGTTCTTCCACCCCTGAACTCATTTACCCACTTGTTCATTGTCATTTTGCTGACAGAATAGTTGCCATGTGTAGTTCAGAGTTGCCTTATGAATATCAGCTGGCATGTTGCTTCCTAGTCTTTGAATGCATGTTCATTTGCCAATTAATGGATCAAAATTAAGCAACAGTAAAGATTTTTTGACCCAACTGGTTTAGTTGAATTCTTTCAAAAAAAGCTTTTTACTGTGCCACATTTGACCATAAAACAACTCATGCATGCAAAAATATTGATTACCATTGAGCAGAATGCTAATTTTAGCAGGTACACTTGTATAGTTGTATTTGATCTTCTGTAAGTCTATGACTGATCTCCCTCTACTTAAATGCATATACCTCTTAAAATCCAAATTCAAATCTATCATGTCTTAAGTCATTTCAAAGAAGAGACTTGTTGCTTTCAAACTACACCAAATTTATGTCAATGCAGCTGTATCAAACATCCGCAACAAGAAAAAGTAACACTATTTTCTGGACACCCTTTGTATAAGTAGAACATATTTATGGAAAGAACAATGGGTTTCAATAGATTGATGATCAACTTTCAACTAGTAAAAAGTCTAGTAAATCATTCTATAATTAATATAAATAAAAACAATGATAAACAATGGTTGTAGCTGCTAGTAAGAGGCCAGCCATGGTTTCAATAATGCACTATAATAATTGAGTTGCACAACTACTTAAGTTATAAGTCTACTGCATCTACCTTACATTGGGCCATATGGTTCATTCCATATAAGATGGACATATTTGGAAAATAGAAAAAGTCAATATTTTTGCTTGCCATTGCCTTATTAGCCTTTTTTATTTTACCAAATGTTTTTTATATGCAATATATACAATCTAAGAATAAAGGAATGGTAAAATGTTGGATTAGTATGTTATCAATTGGCAAAAAGTCATTTTTGTAAAAATTTGGACATTTTTCGAAGCAAAAGACATCATTAAGATTTTGTACCTTTTAAAAACAAATAGAAAGCTTTTGAAGGTTGAAACAAACTATAGATAAAAGTATAGTACTTACATCATCAGATAAAAGCATTGGGGACCAAATAATCTATTATATTTTTAATGTATTAGTACCTCAAAGTTACTGAATTGACAGAAAAAAATATGTTACGACCATAATGTTACGACCATAAGGCTGCCTTTTCTTTTGTATCTTTGTTGCCTTTTTGAGTTTATATATTCTAATTAAAGAGTATGACTTCTAAAGATGTTCTTAGTCAAATTAAAAAAATTTTTTGCAAAATATCAAAAATGAAAAATGTTATAAGACTTTTACCTTTTAGTTTCTATATGTCAAAAATCCTGTCGTTACGACCATAAGTGTCATTTAAGGTTTAATAGCATCTATACTAATGATGATATCTATATGAAACTCTATAAATATATTCTAGACAAAATAATCTTTCATTTAAAATATTGGTTTAGTAAATGCTATTATTAGATTTCATTTTATAAGTAAAAATAGCCTGTCATGTTACGACCATGCTTATATGGAATGAGCCATATGCAGAAAGCTTAGTCCAGACTAGCTAGTTCAGACTTGGGTAGTTCAGTCTATAGTCTATGGTCTAGCTACCCTAGTTCTGTCTATAGTAGATCGGTCTAACTTTCCCGTTGGAAAAGTTATGCACCTGCAGAGGCATAAAAGGTGAGCGAGGTGCACAAAAGAGGCACCTTAGTGGCCCATTTCGTGCATGTTTTGGAAATGCACCTGAGTGCACCTTTTATGCCTAAATGTCACCAATATTTTTGAAAAGAGGCATGAAAGGTGTAAAATCGGTGAAGTGGTCAGGCAGTAGGTGAATTTTTAATTTTGATTGGTTGGGGCGGTAGGGGCAGTAAAGGTGCGTAAGGGGCACTGGAGGTGCGCAAAAGGTGAACAGCAGGCTCACAAGTGAGGCACAGCAGGTGTAGGAAAGGTGCTGAAGGGGCGCAGAAAGTGCACGAAAGGTGAATTAGAGGTTCATAAGGTGTACATGTGCGGCGTAAATATGTATACAGGTGCATTTCCAAAACACGCTCGAAATATACCCCTAAAGTGCCTCTTCTGTGCACCTCGCTCACCTTTCATGCCTATGCACGAATTAGCGCATTAAGAATTCGTAACAAAAAATTAACTGAGAGTTACATACTCGTATATTGCATGCACCGATTGAACATAGAAAAGCTTTGTTTACACCTATACTAATCGCTGCTATCCCCTTCCTGATCCTGACAAACCACGAAAGTAAACATTTCCTATACTGATAAGTTTTAATGACTTTCAAATACTCAGGAAAAGTTCCGAAAAGTGATAAAAAGGTTTGCATTAGTGACGAAAAATTTCGAATAGTGAGAAAAGGTAGCAAAGAACTTCGCCAATTGAAACTTTAACGCCCCTTGCATTGCCTCTACGCCTAAAGTGCCCACTGTGCACCTTTTATTCACCTTTCGTGCCTCCATTGCACACTGTACACTTTTTATGCACCTCCACCGCAGCGCACCTTTTTCACCTTTCACTCCACCAATGCCCCCAATTCCTACTTTGTTCACCTTTTGTGCCTATAATGCACACTGTGCACCTTTTATGCACCTAACTCCCCTACGACACCTGTGCCCCTACCGCCTAGTTCGTGCCTTAAATTCACCTTCTGACCCTGCAGAGGCACTCAGGTGAACGAAAGGTGCACAAGTGGCACAAAATAGGCATAAGAGAGGCGAAAGTCAGGCAGAAGGTGCAAAACTCTTCACCTTTCATGACTACTTTAAAAACTCAAAATCCAACGGGTTTGTGTTTCTGCATACCAAATCCAAGTCCAGACTAGCTTTTCAAGACCAGACTACCCTAGACAGAGCTTTCTGCATATGGCCCATTGACTAAGTCTATCTACCCAATATGAATAGTATTGGTTTTGTCAGCCTAACTGAGAATAAAGCCATCCAAAGTGAGAATCCTGCCTACGCTGACTGCGAAGGGCCTGGCTGCGTGCAGCCTTAGTCTATGGGTCATAGACAATAAAGGACAAGCAAAGTGATAAAAAGCCATCCAATGTGAGAATCGATTGGTCTATGCGTCGTATTCTTTTATTTTGCTTTTACTTTATAGTCTATGGCTCATAGACTAGGCTGCACGCAGCCAGGCCCTTCGCAGTCAGCGTAGGCAGGATTCTCACTTTGGATGGCTTTATTCTCAGTTAGGCTGACAAAACCAATATATAGCTTGTACAAGGATTGTTTGCTAGTGAAGAAGTAAGCCTCAAAAATGTCTGTTTTGATGAAGCATTGGCTATAGAAATAGTAATGTCACATATATGCACTTATGTAATTTAGGCCCACCCCTCACCCATTGACAGTGCACCGAAAGCGGAAGCTGACCCTGCTCTACCTGATGAACGATGTTGTGCAGAACAGCCGCAAGCAGGGCCCTGAGTTCCTACGCGTGTTCAGCGCCGTGCTGTCCCACGCCATGAAGGACTGCGCCAAGGCGGCCGACGCCAAGGTGATGGCCAGCCTGGACCGGCTGGTCCGCATCTGGCACGAGCGGCACGTGTTCGAGCCCGACCAGCTGCAGTGCTGCCGCCAGATGCTGGACAAATTCGCGCCACGCAATGCCGGCCGGCAGAGCGAAGGCAAAACCGCGTCAGCGTCGACCGGCACCGACAGCGCCGCATCGGCAGCAGCTCCGGCGACAGTGGCCGTCGGTGTGGCCGTCGGGCAGGACGATGACGACGATCTGCCGAACGAAGAAGAGGGTGACAGCGACGACAGCGGGCAGGAGGGTCCCGTCAGCCCGGCACTGCGGGACGCCGGCGTCGGCAGCGATGACGATGATGACAACAACGGTGTGGGCGTCGGTTCGGCCATCGCCACCGGCTACGGCGGCGGCGCCGGTGTCGCTGCGTCGGCGTCGGCACTCCGTGCCGGCCTGGCCGAGGCCCGGGAAGCGGCTGCCGCAGCCGCCGAGGCCGAAGCGGTGGAGGAGCAGCCGGACTCGGAGCAGATCCTCGCCGAGCTGCAGTTCCTGGCCGCCGCACCCAGCGGCAGCGCCGAGATGCGGCGTCGAATATCTCGCTTCCCGAAGCACATCGTCGAGGAGGCCTCCGTGGACGCCTGCAAAAACCGGCGAGACTGCCAGCGGCTGCTCCGCGAGGTGACGCAGGCGGACGAAGTCTGCTCCGCCTACAACGCCCAGCTATCCAGCGAGGTGGCGCGGCGCCGCGGCTTCCACTCGGACCTGCGCGCCTACTGCCGCCAGCAGCGTGCCGCCCTGGCCACCGGTCAGCGCCGGCTTGAGGACCAGCGGCGCCGACTGCGGGAGCTGCGCAGCCTGCAGAAGGAGCTGAGCTCCCACCTGGCCAACCTGCCGGACCTGGCCTCCCTGCCCGCTGTGTCCGGCGGCCTGGCGCCCCTGCCCAGTGTTGGCGACCTATTCAGCTGAGCTGGGGTGTCACAGCTGCACAATTTTTAATTTCTTACAGTGTAACTGTTGTGTGTTTCCCTATCGCCTGGTTGCTTGCAAGCATTTCCTGGCTTGGCTCTGATGTCTTTTATGCATTCTTGTCCCTTTGCATTGACCAAATTGTGACTGAGTTGATACCGCCCGTTCCCGGATTACAGAGGGCCGTGTTTCTCTTCCCATTCTGCAATAAAATGAAATAAATTTTGTGTTAATTTGCTGACGTAACGCTCACCGCTGCGTTTATGACCCGATGTTTATTATTATAAATTTACTTTGTTATTATAAAGCTACTCATCAAGAATCATTGCTGCTCTCAGTTCTCAAATATATCCTTTATAGGGTCTACAGTAGTTGAGTCAAAATCCTTTTATTTGTTTTATTTATTCTAACAATTTTTTTCCAATAATACTTGGTCTGTCATTTCCAGCGACACCCCCTGACATGCACAGACGGTTGGAAATTGACGATAATGTTGAGCTCGTGTCAGACGAGAGCGATGACAGTGATAACAGCTTCGATCATCCCGGCATTGAGTCGCTGCTGCACCTGCTGTGAGTTTTATGCTGGCGCTGTTGACCCTTGATTTGTGACCTTGAATGTGCCTTCACTAGTTCACTGTGAGTTTAAATGACCCTTCACTAGTTGACTCGTGACCTTGACCGTCCCTTCACTAGTTGACTCGTGACCTTGACCGTCCCTTCACTAGTTGACTCGTGACCTTGACCGTCCCTTCACTAGTTGACTCATGACCTGAGCTGACCCTTCACTAGTTGACTCGTGACCTGGACTGACCCTTCACTAGTTCACTCGTGACCTGGGCTGACCCCTCAGTTGACTCTCCCCAGCTGATGCCTCACAGCACTCACTGAGCCACCGCCGCTCGCAACCCTCAGCGGTCGCGACAGCGCCTACGCGACCCGCTCCCGCAGCCGCCTGCACGATGCTCCGCCGCGTTTGTCGGCCGACTTCGCAAACAGCCGCCTCCGACACAGCGTTCACCGGCTGCTGCTGGACTCCAGCGGCGGAGCGGCCGAGAGCTGCAGCCACTCGCACGCAGCCGGGCAAAAAGCAGGCGGCATATCCTTCTGCTTCCCCTTCAATTCCTGCACCTCTGCCGCCGGCCCGGCCGAGTCCAGCTCAGCCAGCGATGCGTCCGCTCGCGGAGGCGGCGCCTCTCGAGTTTCCGTGGCAAACGTGGCGCTGAACCGGTGTCTCAGTTTTGGCGCCAAGCAGCGCTACCACCTGGCACATCAGCACCTGCCCAACAACACCCGGGTAGTGCTGAAGGGTCGCAGCTTCTTCTTTTGCGGCCTGTTCTCCGAGCCAGGCGATGTGTTCATGTGCGCGGCGCAGGGCACCAACTCGCCAATCCGGCTGTTCGACACGCGTGAAGGAAATTTTCGGCCGCTCAAGTCGGTGAGTCGAAATTTCGGACTTGAAATGCTGCTTTTCTACTTTCAGTAGCAAGCAAGAATGGGAAAGCTTTTTTATATGAAAAGAATAACAATTCAAGTGACTTTGACGGGTGGGTAATCTAAGGGGATCGGGGGGCCAATAAACGAGTCTGTCTTTAAATGAAAAAGTACTTATATTAAACTCACTCCTGAACTGCAGGTGACTTACACGCAAATGTGCTGAGTGGCCCATGGTTAAAATTGCCATTTTTTTACTTAATTTTCGACATCGAAGGCAAATTTTCAGCAACTATACAATTAATTACTCAGCAACAAAGCTCAGACAGACTTCCATAAGTCCCAGTTTTGAACCCCAGGTTCCAGCTAAGCAACTGGATTTATAATTACAACTAAAACAAAATCCCAGCGACCGGGATCGTACGTGCACTTTTATTGGCGTGTCGTGTTGGTGCTTAACTTTCGCTAGAGATGTGAGTCTAATTCATCAAGCGACTCCAGCACGCCTCAAATACGACTCTACGGCCCCAGAGTCGCTTTACCGTCGCGCCAGTGTCACTTGCGTCGCCCAAGACTTTGCAACGACTTTGAAACGACTTTTGGGCGACGCAAGTGACACTGGGGCGCCTACTGGCCTCGGTAGGTACCGTTTTCACTGGGGAGGCTGGTACGCACTCGAATCTCTCAATTCTGGAGCATCAAATGGAATTTTCAAGGTGGAATTTCACTTCTCAGCTGTTTAGTCAAATTTGTCATTTCCATCCTGTGTCAGGTGCTCGCCCGGGACGTTGGCTGGAGCGTACTTGACCTGTCTTTGAGTCCGACCGGCCATCACCTGGTGTACAGTAGCTGGTCTCACTGTCTGCAGCTGGTTGGCGTTCACTCCGACCTGCACGAGCCGCTGTCACTGCTCAGCGCTGACGATGCGGACGAAGGCGCCTACAGGTGTGTGCGGGTCTTGCAGCTTAGCACCTGGGATTGATCATCTTTTATTTGCTTGATTTTCACTTTCTTATTCTCCACTTTTGAAATCATCCCAATTTCCCAATCCCAATCATCCCTATTTCCCGAATCCCAATCGTCCCATTTCCCCAATCCCAATCATCCGGATTTCCCAATCCCAATCATCCGGATTTCCCAATCCCAATCATCCGGATTTCCCAATCCCAATCATCCCTATTTCCCGAATCCCAATCGTCCCATTTCCCCAATCCCAATCATCCGGATTTCCCAATCCCAATCATCCGGATTTCCCAATCCCAATCATCCGGATTTCCCAATCCCAATCATCCCTATTTCCCGAATCCCAATCGTCCCATTTCCCCAATCCCAATCATCCGGATTTCCCAATCCCAATCATCCCTATTTCCCCAATCCCAATCATCCCGATTTCCCCAATCCCAATCATCCGGATTTCCCAATCCCAATCATCCCTATTTCCCCAATCCCAATCATCCCTATTTCCCCAATCCCAATCATCCCTATTTCCCGAATCCCAATCGTCCCATTTCCCCAATCCCAATCATCCGGATTTCCCAATCCCAATCATCCCTATTTCCCCAATCCCAATCATCCCGATTTCCCCAATCCCAATCATCCGGATTTCCCAATCCCAATCATCCCTATTTCCCCAATCCCAATCATCCCGATTTCCCCAATCCCAATCATCCGGATTTCCCAATCCCAATCATCCCTATTTCCCCAATCCCAATCATCCCTATTTCCCCAATCCCAATCATCCCGATTTCCCCAATCCCAATCATCCGGATTTCCCAATCCCAATCATCCCTATTTCCCCAATCCCAATCATCCCTATTTCCCCAATCCCAATCATCCCGAATTCCCCAATCCCAATCATCCCGAATTCCCCAATCCCAATCATCCCGAATTTCCCAATCCCAATCATCCCGATTTCCCCAATCCCAATCATCCCGAATTCCCCAATCCCAATCATCCCTATTTCCCCAATCCCAATCATCCCGAATTCCCCAATCCCAATCATCCCGAATTCCCCAATCCCAATCATCCCGATTTCCCCAATCCCAATCATCCCGAATTCCCCAATCCCAATCATCCCGAATTCCCCAATCCCAATCATCCCGATTTCCCCAATCCCAATCATCCCGATTTCCCCAATCCCAATCATCCCGATTTCCCCAATCCCAATCGTCCCATTTCCCCAATCCCAATCATCCCGATTTCCCCAATCCCAATCATCCCGATTTCCCCAATCCCAATCATCCCGATTTCCCCAATCCCAATCATCCCGAATTCCCTGTTTGAAATTCAATCATCCTAAATTTCAGATTCCATCATCCTCCAATCTCAATATCCCGAATTTCACTTTCATAATCCAAAACCCGCATGCTTAGGCTCAGGCATGCCGAGCTACTCTCAGAGTGTCCGCAATAAATCCCAATTCCACACCCCTGGGCCCAGCAGGGGCATGTTCTGCCACCGCTGGTCCTCCTGCGGCGACCTGCTCGTTGTGGGATGCAACGGCGGCTCCCTCTGCCTGTACGACCTGGCCATGCGCCGGCCCATGTGGTACCCGGCCAGGCATCACAACGATGTCAACACCGTCTGCTGGGCCGACGGCGGCCGGGGCTCGAATCTGCTGCTCAGCTCCGGCGACGACGGCATCATCAAATTGTGGGACCTGCGCTGCCTCCGGTCCGCGTCAACTGCGCCTCCGGCCGCCATGTTCAGCGGGCACCAATGCGGAGTTGTCTATCTGGACAGCAGGCAGGACGGCCGGCACTTCCTCAGCAACAGCAAGGATCAGAGCATCAAGCTGTGGGATCTGCGGCGCCCGGCCTCCAACAATTTCACTAACGAGTGTCGCAGAAAAGTGGCTGGGTAAGGCGTGGCTTTGAGTATCTGCATGGATGAAGTTGAATTTGAGAGCATCTGGGAGGGTGCAGTTGAGTTTGAGAGCATCTGGGAGGGTGCAGTTGAGTTTGAGAGCATCTGGGAGGGTGCAGTTGAGTTTGAGAGCATCTGGGAGGGTGCAGTTGAGTTAGAGAGCATCTGGGAGGGTGCAGTTGAGTTTGAGAGCATCTGGGAGGGTGCAGTTGAGTTTGAGAGCATCTGGGAGGGTGCAGTTGAGTTTGAGAGCATCTGGGAGGGTGCAGTTGAGTTTGAGAGCATCTGGGAGGGTGCAGTTGAGTTTGAGAGCATCTGGGAGGGTGCGATTGAGTTTGAGAGCATCTGGGAGGGTGCAGTTGAGTTCAAGAATCAACTGGACCGAACCAAACCGCTCCCGCCCCAGCCACCAGTTCGACTACCGCTACCAGTCCGTGCCGCAATTCGACTCGACGCCGCTGTCAGACGACCCGAGCCTGGCCACCCTCACCGGCCACGTGGTGTCCCGCACCCTGCTGAGGGCCCGCTTCTCTCCCCAGGCCACCACCGGCCAGCGCTACGTGTACGCGGGCTCAGCCAACGGCGACGTGCTGATCTGGGACTGCCTGAGCGGCCGCCTGCTTCGCCGTTTGCCTGGCGCCCACGGCAACGCGCCAGTCCGCGACGTCAGCTGGCATCCGTTCGACTCGCAGCGCCTGCTGTCCGCCGGCTGGGACGCCAAGGTGCGCTGCTCCTATTACCAGGGGCCCAAGGACTGATTCGAGTTGCTGCTCTAGAAGTCTGCGTTCGCCTGCTGCCTGAATTGAATGCGGGTTGAAACCCCGCGACTTGTGTTGTTGTTTTGTTTTTACTTGTAGATGCAAGCTGTAATTTCGCGTCCCTGGACTGCCATGGCTTACATTTTTCTGCTTTCAAAATGCTCTGCAAAGCGCTAGTTTCCGATTTCGATAACTGTTAAATTTAGAAATTTTATGGATTAAGGTAACTTCTTATTCATGCCTGCGTTGTGTACATGTATACATGTATGGATGTCCCTTCATCTACTGTAGATCCGCTGCAACAGATGTGGTTATTATGTTCGTGTACGTCGATCTTATTAGACTTTATTAAAATCATAATTATCTTATTATGTTATTTGCGCCTATCTACCTGTATTAGCATCTAAAATTTTTGCAATCTTTCAAACCGACTGCTTAGCAAAATTTCTATTATTTTTTTAGTTCGGCGCGGCTGCACTCCAACTACTCTACTTACAAGTAGCGCTGGTTGCGAAAGAGCCGCTGGCATGTACATAAACTAAAGTTTGGGCTCTGCAAATCTGTTGGCACCTGAGTTTTTCGTCCGGCCAAACTCTTTTGTTTTCTTGCAGAATTGTTTAAATATTCAATAAATTTTATCGATTCGCTGCTCACTGATTCCAGTTACCGCACTCTGATAAAATATTCTTAGAGTGAGCTTATTAATATCATATTATATTATTACTGTGTGCCTTGTGAAAGAAGTCGAAACAATGAATTTCAACTTTTCGTGAGTTTTTTTACCTTATTAGAGTTATAGCAGTTTAAAATACTGATAGAAAGATGGGCATACTGACAGACAGACAGACAGACAGTCAAGCAGACAGACCGGCACTAAGGCAGACTGGCAGGCACTAAGACAGGCAGGCAGACCGGCACTAAAGCAAGCTGGCAGACTAGCAGACACTAAGACAGACAGACAGGCAAGCAGACAGACAGACCGGCACTAAGGCAGACTGGCAGGCACTAAGACAGACAGACAGGCAAGCAGACAGACAGACCGGCACTAAGGCATGCTGGCAGACTAGCAGACACTAAGACAGACAGACAGGCAAGCAGACAGACAGACCGGCACTAAGGCATGCTGGCAGACTAGCAGACACTAAGACAGACAGACAGGCAAGCAGACAGACAGACCGGCACTAAGGCATGCTGGCAGACTAGCAGACACTAAGACAGACAGACAGGCAAGCAGACAGACAGACCGGCACTAAGGCATGCTGGCAGACTAGCAGACACTAAGACAGACAGACAGGCAAGCAGACAGACAGACCGGCACTAAGGCATGCTGGCAAACCGACACTGTTGTGTTTGAATTGAGCTTCAATGATTTGTTAATAGAGAGTTGCTATTTGAGTTGCTCGCGATTTGCTATATACTCGTATTTATACTAGCGTACTGCATGTTAACAAGTTAGCACGTTGTAATCGCGTACGATAAAAATAACCCCAATGCTGTACGATGAGAGATGAGTCTGTGGATGACGCAATCAGACTGAGAGTGAATGACAATTAGATGGGTGACGCATAGCGTACTTTAAATTAACCCGCTAACCCACAGCGGCACCAAGGCAGGCTGGCAGACAGACAGAGAGGCGGGCAGACTAGCAGACACTAAGACAGACAAACAGACAGATCGGCACTAAGACAGACAGACAGGCGCCACTGCAATGATGTCCCTCTGCTTCCAGACCTTTCGGAACCTTAACTGCCTGCATACGAGTATAGTAATATTTTTCCCTATACACAAAGCTTCTCGACTGTACAATGTGTCCGGTAAATTCAGATTTTATTCGTAAACATTTCATTTGGGTTGCTCAATCATTTTCCTGTTGGAGTCGCTCAAGGAAAATGCCTGCTGCTCTGCCCCGTGACAACAAGCTTTCCGTATTGAAAAGATCAGTTTTCAGACTCTATTCAGTTCAATTTAATTGAGGGTACTCAAGTTTGTTGGCACGCGAGACCTAATCAATCTCTTGTTAAACAGTCTCCGTGTTCTGCGGGCTCCTTAATCAGCAAAGGTCGCGCGTCGCAATGACCGGTCGGCCTACTTTTCTTAGGCCGTTCAATCCGGCTAACCCGCCTTCTTCCCGGATTAGCGAGTTGTAGGCGCGGCTGGAAAGAGACCCTTTCAACAAACCGGCTGCGCTTTCAAAGGTCTTCTTTCCTCAGTTCTCTCGCACATCTCCCTGACTCTCCATCTGCCTCTCTATCCGACTTACTACGAGTCTGCCCCGATATAATTGGCCGTTGTACAAATTTTGCCAGTTTCTGCATTCGCTTGGCCTGACCTGACCAGTGGAGTGAGGCGGGCTGGGCCGCTGGATAGAGCTATATTTGCTAAATGCCTGATCCGGTTTAGGGCGGGTTTGGGGTTGCTGGCTGGCCTGCTGCGAGGACGGGTGGGTGAGACAGTGAATGAGGGGCGGCTGCTCACCCACCTCAGCCAGCCAAGCCTGTCTAACCCCTGCAGTCCGGTGCTCAGTTGAGCTGCCACTGTGACAGGGTTGCTGAGTGCTTGCCGTGTTATTGTTGTCACAACTGTTTGGCTCTGTCTGAATCTGCGGGAGGGGGGGGGGGCGAGCAACTGGACAATCGCTTTCAAATTCTGCTTTTGCTGCAGCAGTAGATGTATAGAAAATCTTCCAAATGACGACACGTGTGGCAGTTCCGTTTTTCCTTGCTCCTCATCTGCTTATCAGCTCCCCCGTTTTTCTGTCACCTGATCCTGATCCACTCCCTAGATGCAGAAATGCAGCCACGTGTTTTTGTGAGCAACCTATAGCTTAAGTTTTAATCGATTTTTTGAGCTTAGGAATTTCATTGAGCTGTGCATGGAGTCGGTTTGACCTTACGATTGCTCCCAAGTCGGTCCGGCCCGGAATAGGCTTGTTGAACCTTAAATGTTTTGCATGGGTCTGCTCCTGTCGTGGGTAGCAATGAAGAGCTGGAACACCGCAACAAGGGGAAGACGGATAAAAGTCCGTCCGCTGTCTTGATGGGTCTTCCCAGTTCCCAGCGAAAGTTCAACCCTTCTACAAGTGCGCGCTATGGGAGCCCCTCCTCTTATGGGAAGGCGGCAGTCCTATTACCTCGATTTCCCTTTTGCCCATCCTGTCTTTTTTTGGGAAGGTGTCTATCTAGCGGGAAATCCAGCCGCAGCAGACTGCAGTATCGCCTGACATTATTTGTCCCCCATCCAGCTAGCCTTTCAGCATACATCTGTCGCATGTGAAAAGTATCCGCGCTATCTAAGCATCCGTGCTATACATGGCTAGCGGAGGTAACTGAAACTCATTATCTCCGTCGGAGATAAGGCGTTATATTCGGGTCGCACACGCCGTGGATTACAGACAAAGAATCGCCTGATACGAGGAGATAAGCCATACAGAATCTCCGAGCTTCGCTCAGTACAAAGCAGACAAAGTAATGGCAGCAGTTCTATTATTCTACAAGTGGGGCCATGCACCCACCATCGGTCCGCAAGCAGACTCACTTAACTGACGCCACTGAACCGCCTGCCAGACTAAACTAAAAAGCATGCAAAATAGAAGGAAAGCTTCTCTGGAAGGAGCATGGTTAAAAGTGCAACAGCACTTATAGTACATTGCAGCGGGAGAGATGAAGGGGAGAGCGGGGAAGAGGTGGGCGCGGGACAGTTCAGGGCATGCACGCTGTTTGTCCTTCACATGTTCCGCCCCGTCCCTGACGCGTATTTCAGGTCTATTTTTCTCTCTTCACCAGCATTACTCACTTGCGCGCGTGTGTACGATTGTATAGTGCAGGCCTCGCCTACCCAGCCCGCCTAGCATTGGCCGGTGGGTTTTCTGGGCGCCGCCTCCCCGCCTCCGCTGTTTGCGGCGCACCCACCCCCCACCCCCCATTCCCGGCGGACCCGCGAATCCGCCCAGCCAGTTGAGCCAGCCAGTTTGGCACACAAACTGCATGTATATACAGACAGACAGCCGCGGGCACCCCAGCTAGTGGCAACCCCCCGTTTCGGACCCCCGCTCTGCCATTCTTTATCCCTGGCGTTGGATTCTCTTATTTTCGCACTCGTCCATCTCGACATCGAGCTATTCCGCAGGCGACGGCGGCACATGTAAAACTGTATTTGGACCGGACTTTATAAGTTACATAAGATTATTACTGCCCTAAATCAGCCATGTCGCTATGGGACAGCGATCCGAATAGGTAATTATAAAAATATCGACTTATATAAATTTGTTTTTATAAGCTCCATTTCAACTATCACTGATCTTTGTCCATGTTTTTGGTTGCGGGCTCGTCTGCAGGGGCCGTTTTTGCATAGCTAGTGTCGCTATCTTCATCTTCCAAGCTCATATTGTTGCTGATTTGTAGGTTAGAGAGCGATGGTAAGTCTTTAGCAGACACAAGAGGACTAAGTTAAAGCTCCAAAGATCGTCTTTGCTCACCAGTCACAGTCAGTCACACTTTCGGCCCATAGACTGGGAGCAGCAGTTGTCTGGAGACTTGAGTGCATCTTTCTACCCCTCTGGATTTAGTCAACTGCCCTGCTGCCCATAAGCTCAAACCGATAGCAAAAAGCTATATCATGCCACATTGTATTTTCTTATATACTATTGATAGAAATTATAGACATTACAGTTGATTTTCAAATCCATTGGCACGTCTACTATAAGTAGTTTAATAGTAATTGTTAATATAATTGTGCAAATGATACCATAAATATAATAAAATAAGCAAATAATGAATATCGTAACCACTAAAAGCACAAAAAGAAAGAGTTGAACTAATTGTTAATTAAACTCAATCTTCAGCTTCGTTGAACTGGAAGAGGTTACCGATGATATCTATTGGCCACAGCAAGTCCAGCACCAGCAGTACCAGCACCAACAACAGAACCAGCACCAGCAGCCTGCCCGGCGAAGCCGCCAGCCGGTTCTGTCTGGCGACGCCGAGTGCCTGGTCTGCCAGCTGGCCGCCTCGGGCAACAACTTCGGCGTGGCCACGTGCGAGTCGTGCAAAACCTTTTTCAGGCGGAATGCCAAGCGAGAGGTAGGCAGGGCCGATTGGAAGCAGTGAGGGGAGACAGTGAGGGAGACAGTGAGGGAGACGGTGAGGGGAGACAGTGAGGGAGACGGTGAGGGGAGACAGTGAGGGGACAGTGAGGGAGACAGTGAGGGAGACAGTGAGGGAGACAGTGAGGGGAGATTATGAGGGAGACAGTGAGGGAGACAGTGAGGGGAGACAGTGAGGGAGACGGTGAGGGAGACAGTGAGGGAGACGGTGAGGGAGACAGTGGGGGAGACAGTGAGGGGAGATTATGAGGGAGACAGTGAGGGAGACAGTGAGGGGAGACAGTGAGGGGAGACAGTGAGGGGAGACAGTGAGGGGAGACAGTGAGGGAGACGGTGAGGGAGACGGTGAGGGAGACATTTAGGGAGACGGTGAGGGTAGACGGTGAGGGAGACAGTGGGGGAGACAGTGAGGGAAGATTATGAGGGAGACAGTGAGGGAGACAGTGAGGGGAGACAGTGAGGGGAGACAGTGAGGGGAGACAGTGAGGGGAGACAGTGAGGGAGACAGTGAGGGGAGACAGTGAGGGGAGACAGTGAGGGAGACGGTGAGGGTAGACGGTGAGGGAGACAGTGGGGGAGACAGTGAGGGGAGATTATGAGGGAGACAGTGAGGGGAGACAGTGAGGGGAGACAGTGAGGGAGACGGTGAGGGAGACGGTGAGGGAGACGGTGAGGGAGACGGTGAGGGAGATGGTGAGGGGAGACAGTGAGGGAGACAGTGAGGGAGACAGTGAGGGTAGACGGTGAGGGAGACAGTGAGGGAGACAGTGAGGGGAGACGGTGAGGATCCTGATAAATCCTGTTGTGCCAATCAGTCACCTAGCAACACCCACTGTCCGCCGTCTCGCAGCCGTCGCAAATCCGCTGCCTGCACTACAACAACTGCAACGTGTTGCGCGAGTACCGCCGCTCCTGCACGGCCTGCCGGCTGAGGAAGTGCTTCGCTGTGGGCATGCGGAAGGAGCTCATCTTGTGTGAGTAGAAGCCTTCCGATGAATGTGACTCTTTGCTGCCTCTCACACCGCCCGGGATTAACTGGGAAATTTTAGCTTCTAATTGAAACTGGATGTTGTTATCCCCTGGCTTAAACCACTACAACTCTGCATTTGTATTCAGATTTAAGCAGCCTTTCTGATGCACGATTCTGACAACTCTCTCTCTCTATTCTATCTACTCTGACCCTACCATTCTGCTTACTATGCCACCTCCGTGCAGCCGACGAGAAGCTTCGTAGCCGGGCCCGGCCGACCTTCAAGAAGCCGCGTTACCGCTGGTGTCGAATCCCGGCTAGCGTGGACATCAACCAGCTGCTCGCCGCGCTGCCCCTCGCCAGCGTCAGCGGCAGCCGCAGCAGCATCAGCGACGAAGCCCCGTCAGGCTCCGGCAGATCCCAGTCGCAGCCCTCGCCGCCGCACCAGCTGCGCGTAAAGGAGGAGGCCGCCGACTTTGCCGATACAGACGAAGATGATGAAGATGACGAAGAGAAGGAGGACGCCGCAGAGTCGCCCAGCGAGCCGGAGCTCAGCCCTGACAGCAAGCAGCTCGAGGCCAGCCCGAAGTTCAGCGCGCTGTCCAGCTGCGTCCGCGAATACCGAGAACCGCAGGACAGAAAGTCGGCTGGCGCCCTGCTGATGAAGATTTTGTACCTGGAGGACGGGTTCGCCTGCATGGACAACCCCATCCGCAAGATGATCCGCCTGATCCCGCAGCTGCCCTACTTTGACCAGCTGGACAAGGCTCTGCTTGGCCGCATCGTCAAGGTGAGGCTGGGTGCCTTTTGGCTCTGTAGCTTTTGTGGCGGGACAAGTCTGGACAGGATTTGGCCATGCTCGCCATCGGGACATTCATTAAGGACTAGTGTTACATCCTAAAGACACGTATGAGCCACCGGCTACAGAGACACTTTTATCAATACTTGAGAAAGTCTTCATAATGTCGGGATTTGAGATTTCGTTGGGATCCTATCCCCTCTAAATCTCGGAGCTCCCGCCCCCATCCACCCCGCCAGTTTCGAGTGTTCGGCGCCCTGCAAATCATCAGCCAGCTGAACTACGAACCGGACAGGGACGCGTGGGTCTATTCGGTGGACAGCGGCCGGCCGGTACTGGACGAGGCCGTCATACCGGCCAGGGATGGCGTTTACAGCACCTTTATGTGCCTCACCAAGCGCTGTCTGACGGACGGCCGGGCGCTGTACACCCCAGCAGACGTGGAGCGAATGTACAACGCATTGATCGGCTTCTATCGAGAGATGCAGCGCCTGTTTCGCGAGCGCTGCCACCTGGCAGCCGTGGTGCTCATGGCCCTGTACCTGCTTGAGGAGGATGTTCCGCTGGCCCTCACGGATGCCGAGAAGTCCAGCCTGCGCCAGGTGCAGTGGAACTACCTGAACTACCTGGACGATATTGCGGCTGGCAGCTGCAAACTGGACGGCCAGGTGGCCAGGTACACCAGCAAGAAGGCGCTGCTGCTGCTGGTGCAGATTCGCTGGCTGGACACCTGCTACAGCGACGCGGCCAAGGCGCTGGAATTGGCCAAGGTGCCGCCCCTGATGCAGGAGCTGGTCAGCGAGTAAGCCACGTCTTTGGTGGCTTCCACGGCCTTCTTTTATGACATTCCACCGCATTCAGTGGGTGCCGCGTTGCTTGATGCCCGAAGCGGCTCTCGAATGCCAGAGGCCGTCCTGACCAGCCGCGCTGATCTCAGACGATACTATTAATACCACTTATTGCGATCTGCTCTGCGTTGTGAGCCCCCCGTATGTCTGGTCCGCCCGCTGGCGGCCAGGCGCGTATCGCGTCCAGCCTTGGCCGTGCATTTCAGCCAGCGCTCGAACGATTGCTTTAGCTGTACTCTCGCACGTACTACTCGTATGTACTTCTCTTAGTAGCACTGGCGCGCACAGAGCAATATTTATAGATGTATGCGTGTTTTTCTATGAGTTTATATTTTAGTCGAATGTTTAGAATGGAGTCGCACTACACTGTAGCAGAGCGAGATTTGATGTGAAAGCAAGATTGCTAGGATAGGGAGAAATCTGGATGCGGAGTGTCGGTCTCCAGACGAAGCATTCGAAGCATTGCGTGATTAACTCTTTAATTCATTAACGCCATGTATGTTACTGTCGCAGCTTACAGCTTGCACCTCTCTTGTTTTGGCGACTTCAAAATCAGTGTAGCAGATGTTTGTTGATATAAACTCCCTGATTTCCTGTGCTCGACTTCATTGTATTTTGTTGCATCATCCTACGCACTAATTGTTTCCGATTAACCTGTAATCTGTGTGCCACCACCTGCGGCGCTTCTGTGCAGTTGCTGCTTAACCTGATGTGTCAGATGTTTCCAATTATTGTTCTCTTGCGTACTATAAGACCAGGATTCGTATTGTGCTCGTGCGAATGTAATATAAATAGCTAACTGTATTTCAACGATGTGCTGCATGCGTAGATTGTAACGCGTTCTATCGTGCTATGGAGCAGAGAAACTTAAATATATCTGATCGAATATTACTCTCTTGCTTTACTTGTCTGAAAGTGCCGATCTTCGAATTTTATTTACTGACATTTCTCGGTGACCAGTGGTTTTGAGTTTTAGCTTTGAACCTGCTGAGTCCCAATTTTCAATCACTACTTCTATTGAGAGATTGCACATTGAGATGGGGCTTTAGAATTTGTCACAATTAGTTTTAAAGTTTTGATTAAAAACTTTACTGGAAACCATTTACGTATGAGGCGCTTACAGTAAATCAAAACTCTCTTCACCTATCAAGTTCCTATCTTGCCCTATCAAATCTCTCATTTGCCCTATCAAATCCCTCTCTTGCCCTATCAAATCCCTCTCTTGCCATATCAAATCTCTCATTTGCCCCATCAAATCCCTCTCTTGCCATATCAAATCTCTCATTTGCCTTATCAAATCCCTCTCTTGCCATATCAAATCTCTCATTTGCCTTATCAAATCCCTCTCTTGCCATATCAAATCTCTCATTTGCCTTATCAAATCCCTCTTGCCATATCAAATCTCATTTGCCTTATCAAATCCCTCTCTTGCCATATCAAATCTCTCATTTGCCTTATCAAATCCCTCTCTTGCCATATCAAATCTCTCATTTGCCTTATCAAATCCCTCTCTTGCCATATCAAATCTCATTTGCCTTATCAAATCCCTCTCTTGCCATATCAAATCTCTCATTTGCCCCATCAAATCCCTCTCTTGCCATATCAAATCTCTCATTTGCCTTATCAAATCCCTCTCTTGCCATATCAAATCTCTCATTTGCCTTATCAAATCCCTCTCTTGCCATATCAAATCTCATTTGCCTTATCAAATCCCTCTCTTGCCATATCAAATCTCTCATTTGCCCCATCAAATCCCTCTCTTGCCATATCAAATCTCTCATTTGCCTTATCAAATCCCTCTCTTGCCATATCAAATCTCATTTGCCTTATCAAATCCCTCTCTTGCCATACGCTCGTATCAAATCTCTCATTTGCCTTATCAAATCCCTCTCTTGCCATATCAAATCTCTCATTTGCCTTATCAAATCCCTCTCTTGCCATATCAAATCTCATTTGCCTTATCAAATCCCTCTCTTGCCATATCAAATCTCTCTTTTGCCCTATCAAATCCCTCTCTTGCCCTATCAAGTTCCTATCTTCACCTATCAAATCCCTCTCTTGCCCTATCAAATTCCTATCTTCACCTATCAAATCCCGCTCTTGCCCTATCAAGTTCCTATCTTCGCCTATCAAATCCCTCTCTGAGTCTGGCTACTCGTACTCTTCTCCGCCCCAAAGTTGTCTCGGGCAGTAAAGCATGGTGAAGATAATCATAAAAGCAGTCCATCCTTTCCACTGTCTGTACCATGCAGTGCAGATTTAGTAGCTCGCAGCTTATTTCTAAATATAGTTTCCGTAGAAGTTCAGTTTAATTCCTCAACCTGTCCTTCCAGTGCAGACTTTTATAGCGGGAGAATCGGCAAAAGCGGCTCACGTGCCCGAGCTGCCACCATGTCTATCAAAACCGTTACAGCGAAACGCCCTGTCGCGTTGACCTCAGCGGCGTGACTGGCTGCCAATGCGAACGGAAAGTTCCATCACAAAAGGCCCCTCGATAAGAAAACTTCTTCTGGAAAACTTGGTCAACAAATTCCGCTAGTTTAGCATTTCCTTTCGATTTAAGAACTGGGACACTCGGCAGGTTAATCTGGTCGGCTGGCTCTGCAATTCACGTGTATGCATTCAGCCACAATTCAACTGTCTCGCCTTGCTTGTCTTCAGACCTCAAGCTTCCACTCGAAAATTGAAAAAAAAACAATAAAAGTTCATTGCAGACTTGCTTATTACTTATCCAAGAACCGCTAGAAGTTAACGCTGTTATACGATAGTAACTTCTAGTGGTCCTGGGGCGCATGCTCATAAGCGATTGTGACTACAAGCTAAAAAAGCGCTCTCTGAAGGCGCTACTACAACAGCCTTCAAACTCAGATCTAAGCCAAGCGACGCACAACAGAATGAAACGACTAGAAGCACACCGAACTGACTAGCTTGACGGGGTGTCAGCATGAATGACGGCAAAAGCAGAGTAGCTCGTCGCTAGGCTGGACCTCGACCTTGCAGAACAAAATCCCAGTGTCGACACTGTTAATGTAGAATTTTTTCATCAAATTTCAGTCAGCCGGACTCTGCACTCCAGCCGTGTGACAGATCGCGGCGGTGGCAGTCAGCTGGAGTCCAGCTTCGTCGGCGATCGTCTCTTTCCCGTTGCCACGTCGGCTGGTGCTTCCGCCGGCGCTGCCGATGCCGCCTCCGACAACGCCGCCGGCGCTGCAGGCGCTTCCGGGTGTTCGACTTCGGCGCAGGCGATGGCGGGCAAGCAGGCGGCTGAGGGTGGCCTGGACCTGCATGGGATTGAAACAGGGGGAGGGGGGTAGTATGGTGGGTGTTGCGGCCACAAATATAGCTCGTACCTTGACCTGAAGCGAGTAAGCAACCAAGCAGCCATGCCTGTTTTGCTGACCGCTAAGCCTTCTTATCTTCCTTAAGCATGTGTACCCTGTGCCCTCTGGCTGAGATCTGATAAAAATCTCAGCTTGATCTCACTTTGATCCACCGCTATTCCAGTACTGAGCTCGCGTCTCACCTCCTTGTCCAGGAAGCAGTACATGAGTGCCAGAAACAGGCCCTGGAAGCTCAGCAGGCAGGATTTCAGCGTCGTGACGACGATGAAGTTGACTGTTTTGACCGGGTCGGGCACCGTGCAGATCACGTTGGTGATGCCCAGCAGGGGCAGCAGGAGGAAGGCGGCGCGGAGCGCTTTCCTAGAAACGTTTCAATGGAAATTCTTGCCGAAGTTTGAGATAGTTCGGCCTAGGAGTAACTATAAAAAGGTTTTATAGTCGCTATAAGTAGTATTAATAGCAGTTTGTCACCATTCAGAACTAAAAATTACCCACCGGCCACCCACCTCATCTGCTGGGTCTCATTGGAGCGAATCTCTCGCAGACGCATCACCAGAACTCGAAGTACGTTGAGCAAGAAGCCAATGTTGATCTGAGTGAGTTGAGGACAATCGGCATCAGTTTGCAAGCGATTGGTGGATCGTTAGAAGTTTTCAAGAGTTGAACATTTTTTTAGCTCACAGCAAAGGTAAAAATTCGACAGGCGCTCAGAATCCAGTAGAAATTCGAGAAAAATGACTCCTTCCAGCACCTGAAAGTTTTGCGGTCAAGTTTAGAGGTGGGTGTCGCAGAGGACATTTTCAGCAGTTGGACTCACGAAAACTGATGATATTTCACTTAGACTTACTTATTCGGGTTGTGCTCATTGTGCCACAGAACAACACCAGACCAGACGATGGTTGGAACCACGGGCAGACCTGTGGGATGCACCAGGGCAAACTGGGAAACTGGGATGCCGAATGAGAATCATTTAGGACTCACCGCATTCCGGAGCTCCCGATAGAACCCTCAGGACTGACCGCATCCAAAAGCACCATCAGGACCCAGGAGTCACACGTGGCGCACCGCATCCAGGACCAGCATCAAGCGCCACTCAGGACTCACCGCATCCAGGACCACCATCAAGCGCCACTCAGGACTCACAGGCGCCACTCAGGACTCACCGCATCCAGGACCACCATCAAGCGCCACTCAGGACTCACAGGCGCCACTCAGGACTCACCGCATCCAGGACCACCATCAAGCGCCACTCAGGACTCACCGCATCCAGGACCACCATCAAGCGCCACTCAGGACTCACCGCATCCAGGACCACCATCAAGCGCCACTCAGGACTCACCGCATCAAAGACCAGCATCAGGCGCCAACCAGGACTCACTGCATCCAAGACCAGCATCAGGAGCCAACCAGCAGGACTCACTGCATCAAGACCAGCATCAGGAGCCACCCAGGAGGACTCACTGCATCTAAGAACAGCATCAGGAGCCACCCAGGACTCACTGCATCCCAGAGCAGCATCAGGAGCCACCCGCAGGACTCACTGCATCCCAGAGCAGCATCAGGAGCCACCCGCAGGACTCACTGCATCAAGACCAGCATCAAGAGCCACCCGTAGGACTCACCATATCCCAGCAGGTAGTTGCGCCACATTCCGGTGTTGGTCTGGAACACGGTGACCGCGATCCTATCGTGAATATTAATCCCCTCGGCCAGCATCCACGCGAAGATGGAGGTTCGCGTGGTTTCCCAGATGCACTTGAGCAGAATGCAGAGATACGGCTGTTGGTTGCGGTTTTTTAGTAGTTTATAATTTAAGTTTGTAGACACGCGAGAGAGATAGTACATTATAGCACATAGAAAACTGTTTCGGTAGTTTGAAAATGACGGATGGACTGAATGACCAGACGACCCAGGGGCTCGGAAGAATGGCGGCGTTCCCGCTTATCGCTTTTTTCAACGACAGCTTCCTTGACAGGGAATAGCGATCCATCCTGATGCCTAATTCCAAACTATCATGATTGAAGGGAAAAAGTGTACCCAAGTACTACACAGTATTCCCCCCAAGTCCCCAAGGGAGGTAGGCGAATTCTGCAGAGATCCCGGATCTGCCGATCTGGACATCGTGAGCAGCCTGCAGAACTCTAATTAACGCAGCCGGTGAAGTGAATCTGCCATTAAAGTGGGACTTGCCCCCCCCCCCCCAACCCGGCCACCCGCCAGCAAAATGGTAATCGGCGGGCCCTCTATTCTATTTAGCCTCTGGGTTTAAAGCAGTCTTAGCCGTCTCGTCCACTCGCGCAAATCAATAAAACAGCTGTCCGCAAGGGAGTGAGCGGCCTCCCCGGCAAACCGGGTCGGGTAGGCGCCATATTGCAGCTGCCATTGGACTGGCTCAGTGGCTGTGGAATCCGAGCAAAGCATTTATACTAGATTGATTATGCAAATTTTTTCTTCATAATAAATTCATACTCACTTGTCGTGGGCTTCTAGTGCCGATTTATTCTCAATTCGAATTCGCGTCAAAAAAGGAGGATTGCACATATATTGGGTGCGTTTGAGTGGCCTAGAATGATTTATATTTCTTAGAGAGTCTTAGAGAGTCTTAGAAAGGCTTAGAGAAGCTTAGAGAGGCTTAGAAAGGCTTAGAGAGGCTTAGAGAGGCTTAGAGAGGCTTAGAGAGGCTTAGAGAGGCTTAGAGAGGCTTAGAAAGGCTTAGAGAGGCTTAGAAAGGCTTAGAGAGTCTTAGAGAGGCTTAGAAAGGCTTAGAGTAGCTTAGAGTAGCTTAGAGTAGCTTAGAGTAGCTTAGAGTAGCTTAGAGTAGCTTAGAGTGGCTTAGAGAGGCTTAGAGAGGCTTAGAGAGGCTTAGAGTGGCTTAGAGAGGCTTAGAATGGCCTATAGAGGCTTGGAGTGGCTTAGAGAGGCTTAGAGTGGCTTAGAGAGGCTTAGAGAGGCTTAGAGAGGCTTAGAGAGGCTTAGAGTAGCTTAGAGTAGCTTAGAGTAGCTTAGAGTAGCTTAGAGTAGCTTAGAGTAGCTTAGAGTAGCTTAGAGTAGCTTAGAGTAGCTTAGAGTAGCTTAGAGTAGCTTAGAGTAGCTTAGAGTAGCTTAGAGTAGCTTAGAGTAGCTTAGAGTAGCTTAGAATAGCTTAGAGTGGCTTAGAGAGGCTTAGAGTGGCTTAGAGAGGCTTAGAGTGGCTTAGAGAGGCTTAGAATGGCCTATAGAGGCTTGGAGTGGCTTAGAGAGGCTTAGAGTGGCTTAGAGAGGCTTAGAGAGGCTTAGAGAGGCTTAGAGAGGCTTAGAGTAGCTTAGAGTAGCTTAGAGTAGCTTAGAGTAGCTTAGAGTAGCTTAGAGTAGCTTAGAGTAGCTTAGAGTAGCTTAGAGTAGCTTAGAGTAGCTTAGAGTAGCTTAGAGTAGCTTAGAGTAGCTTAGAGAGGCTTGGAGAGGCTTGAGTGGCTTAGAGAGGCTTAGAGAGGCTTAGAGAGGCTTGGAGTGGCTTAGAGAGGCTTAGAGAGGCTTAGAGAGGCTTGGAGTGGCTTAGAGAGGCTTAGAGAGGCTTAGAGAGGCTTGGAGTGGCTTAGAGAGGCTTAGAGAGGCTTAGAGAGGCTTGGAGTGGCTTAGAGAGGCTTAGAGAGGCTTAGAGAGGCTTGGAGTGGCTTAGAGAGGCTTAGAGAGGCTTAGAGAGGCTTGGAGTGGCTTAGAGAGGCTTAGAGAGGCTTAGAGAGGCTTAGAGAGGCTTAGAGAGGCTTGGAGTGGCTTAGAGAGGCTTGGAGAGGCTTGAGTGGCTTAGAGAGGCTTAGAGAGGCTTGGAGTGGCTTAGAGAGGCTTAGAGAGGCTTAGAGAGGCTTGGAGTGGCTTAGAGAGGCTTAGAGAGGCTTAGAGTAGCTTAGAGTAGCTTAGAGTAGCTTAGAGTAGCTTAGAGTAGCTTAGAGTAGCTTAGAGTAGCTTAGAGTAGCTTAGAGTAGCTTAGAGTAGCTTAGAGTAGCTTAGAGTAGCTTAGAGTAGCTTAGAGAGGCTTGGAGAGGCTTGAGTGGCTTAGAGAGGCTTAGAGAGGCTTGGAGTGGCTTAGAGAGGCTTAGAGAGGCTTAGAGAGGCTTGGAGTGGCTTAGAGAGGTTTAGAGAGGCTTAGAGAGGCTTGGAGAGGCTTAGAGAGGCTTAGAGAGGCTCAGAGAGGCTTGGAGTGGCTTAGAGAGGCTTAGAGAGGCTTAGAGAGGCTTGGAGTGGCTTAGAGAGGCTTGGAGTGGCTTAGAGAGGCTTGGAGAGGCTTGAGTGGCTTAGAGAGGCTTAGAGAGGCTTGGAGAGGCTTGGAGTGGCTTAGAGAGGCTTGGAGAGGCTTGAGTGGCTTAGAGAGGCTTAGAGAGGCTTGGAGTGGCTTAGAGAGGCTTAGAGAGGCTTAGAGAGGCTTGGAGTGGCTTAGAGAGGCTTAGAGAGGCTTAGAGAGGCTTGGAGTGGCTTAGAGAGGCTTAGAGAGGCTTAGAGAGGCTTGGAGTGGCTTAGAGAGGCTTGGAGAGGCTTGAGTGGCTTAGAGAGGCTTAGAGAGGCTTGGAGTGGCTTAGAGAGGCTTAGAGAGACTTAGAGAGGCTTGGAGTGGCTTAGAGAGGCTTAGAGAGTGCTTAGAGAGGCTTGGAGTGGCTTAGAGAGGCTTAGAGAGGCTTGGAGAGGCTTGGAGAGGCTTAGAGAGGCTTAGAGAGGCTTGGAGAGGCTTGAGAGGCTTGAGTGGCTTAGAGAGGCTTGGAGTGGCTTAGAGAGGCTTAGAGAGGCTTGAGTGGCTTAGAGAGGCTAAGAGGCTTAGAGAGGCTTGAGAGGCTTGGAGTGGCTTAGAGAGGCTTGGAGAGGCTTGAGTGGCTTAGAGAGGCTTGGAGGCTTGAGTGGCTTAGAGAGGCTTAGAGAGGCTTGAGAGGCTTGGAGAGGCTTAGAGAGGCTTAGAGAGGCTTAGAGAGGCTTGGAGGGCTTAGAGAGGCTTGGAGAGGCTTAGAGAGGCTTAGAGAGGCTTAGAGAGGCTTGGAGAGGCTTGAGAGGCTTAGAGTGGCTTAGAGAGGCTTGGAGTGGCTTAGAGAGGCTTGAGAGGCTTGAGTGGCTTAGAGAGGCTTAGAGAGGCTTGAGTGGCTTAGAGAGGCTTAGAGAGGCTTAGAGAGGCTTAGAGAGGCTTAGAGTGGCTTAGAGAGGCTTAGAGAGGCTTGAGTGGCTTAGAGAGGCTTAGAGAGGCTTGGAGTGGCTTAGAGAGGCTTAGAGAGGCTTAGAGAGGCTTGGAGTGGCTTAGAGAGGCTTAGAGAGGCTTAGAGAGGCTTGGAGTGGCTTAGAGAGGCTTAGAGAGGCTTAGAGAGGCTTGGAGTGGCTTAGAGAGGCTTAGAGAGGCTTAGAGAGGCTTGGAGGCTTGAGTGGCTTAGAGAGGCTTAGAGAGGCTTGGAGAGGCTTGAGTGGCTTAGAGAGGCTTGAGAGGCTTAGAGAGGCTTGGAGTGGCTTAGAGAGGCTTGAGTGGCTTAGAGAGGCTTGGAGAGGCTTGAGAGGCTTGAGTGGCTTAGAGAGGCTTGAGAGGCTTAGAGAGGCTTAGAGAGGCTTGAGTGGCTTAGAGAGGCTTGAGAGGCTTAGAGAGGCTTGAGAGGCTTGAGTGGCTTAAGAGAGGCTTAGAGAGGCTTGGAGAGGCTTAGAGAGGCTTAGAGAGGCTTAGAGAGGCTTAGAGAGGCTTAGAGAGGCTTGGAGTGGCTTAGAGAGGCTTAGAGAGGCTTAGAGAGGCTTGGAGTGGCTTAGAGAGGCTTAGAGAGGCTTAGAGAGGCTTGGAGTGGCTTAGAGAGGCTTAGAGAGGCTTAGAGAGGCTTGGAGTGGCTTAGAGAGGCTTAGAGAGGCTTAGAGAGGCTTGGAGGCTTAGAGAGGCTTAGAGAGGCTTAGAGAGGCTTAGAGAGGCTTAGAGAGGCTTAGAGAGGCTTAGAGAGGCTTGGAGTGGCTTAGAGAGGCTTAGAGAGGCTTAGAGAGGCTTGGAGTGGCTTAGAGAGGCTTAGAGAGGCTTAGAGAGGCTTGGAGTGGCTTAGAGAGGCTTAGAGAGGCTTAGAGAGGCTTGGAGTGGCTTAGAGAGGCTTAGAGAGGCTTGGAGTGGCTTAGAGAGGCTTAGAGAGGCTTGAGTGGCTTAGAGAGGCTTAGAGAGGCTTGGAGTGGCTTAGAGAGGCTTAGAGAGGCTTGAGAGTGGCTTAGAGAGGCTTAGAGAGGCTTGGAGTGGCTTAGAGAGGCTTAGAGAGGCTTGGAGTGGCTTAGAGAGGCTTAGAGAGGCTTAGAGAGGCTTAGGAGTGCTTAGAGAGGCTTAGAGAGGCTTAGAGTAGCTTAGAGTAGGCTTAGAGTAGCTTAGAGTAGCTTAGAGTAGCTTAGAGTAGCTTAGAGTAGCTTAGAGTAGCTTAGAGTAGCTTAGAGTAGCTTAGAGTAGCTTAGAGTAGCTTAGAGTAGCTTAGAGAGGCTTGGAGAGGCTTGAGTGGCTTAGAGAGGCTTAGAGAGGCTTGGAGTGGCTTAGAGAGGCTTAGAGAGGCTTAGAGAGGCTTGGAGTGGCTTAGAGAGGCTTAGAGAGGCTTAGAGAGGCTTGGAGTGGCTTAGAGAGGCTTAGAGAGGCTTAGAGAGGCTTGGAGTGGCTTAGAGAGGCTTAGAGAGGCTTAGAGAGGCTTGGAGTGGCTTAGAGAGGCTTAGAGAGGCTTAGAGAGGCTTGGAGAGGCTTGAGTGGCTTAGAGAGGCTTAGAGAGGCTTGGAGAGGCTTGGAGTGGCTTAGAGAGGCTTGGAGAGGCTTGAGAGGCTTAGAGAGGCTTAGAGAGGCTTGGAGTGGCTTAGAGAGGCTTAGAGAGGCTTAGAGAGGCTTGGAGTGGCTTAGAGAGGCTTAGAGAGGCTTAGAGAGGCTTGGAGTGGCTTAGAGAGGCTTAGAGAGGCTTAGAGAGGCTTGGAGTGGCTTAGAGAGGCTTAGAGAGGCTTAGAGAGGCTTAGAGAGGCTTAGAGAGGCTTGGAGTGGCTTAGAGAGGCTTAGAGAGGCTTAGAGAGGCTTGGAGTGGCTTAGAGAGGCTTAGAGAGGCTTGAGTGGCTTAGAGAGGCTTGGAGTGGCTTAGAGAGGCTTAGAGAGGCTTAGAGAGGCTTGGAGTGGCTTAGAGAGGCTTAGAGAGGCTTGGAGAGGCTTGGAGAGGCTTGAGTGGCTTAGAGAGGCTTGGAGTGGCTTGAGAGGCTTGAGTGGCTTAGAGAGGCTTAGAGAGGCTTGGAGAGGCTTAGAGAGGCTTGAGTGGCTTAGAGAGGCTAAGAGTGGCTTAGAGAGGCTTGGAGAGGCTTGAGTGGCTTAGAGAGGCTTGGAGAGGCTTGAGTGGCTTAGAGAGGCTTAGAGAGGCTTGGAGTGGCTTAGAGAGGCTTAGAGAGGCTTGAGAGGCTTGGAGAGGCTTAGAGAGGCTTAGAGTGGCTTAGAGAGGCTTGGAGGGCTTAGAGAGGCTTGGAGAGGCTTGAGTGGCTTAGAGAGGCTTAGAGAGGCTTGGAGAGGCTTGGAGAGGCTTAGAGTGGCTTAGAGAGGCTTGGAGTGGCTTAGAGAGGCTTGGAGAGGCTTGAGTGGCTTAGAGAGGCTTAGAGAGGCTTGGAGTGGCTTAGAGAGGCTTAGAGAGGCTTAGAGAGGCTTAGAGAGGCTTGGAGTGGCTTAGAGAGGCTTGGAGAGGCTTGAGTGGCTTAGAGAGGCTTAGAGAGGCTTGGAGTGGCTTAGAGAGGCTTAGAGAGGCTTAGAGAGGCTTGGAGTGGCTTAGAGAGGCTTAGAGAGGCTTAGAGAGGCTTGGAGTGGCTTAGAGAGGCTTAGAGAGGCTTAGAGAGGCTTGGAGTGGCTTAGAGAGGCTTGGAGAGGCTTGAGTGGCTTAGAGAGGCTTAGAGAGGCTTGGAGTGGCTTAGAGAGGCTTAGAGAGGCTTAGAGAGGCTTAGAGAGGCTTAGAGAGGCTTAGAGAGGCTTGGAGTGGCTTAGAGAGGCTTAGAGAGGCTTGGAGAGGCTTGGAGAGGCTTGAGTGGCTTAGAGAGGCTTGGAGTGGCTTAGAGAGGCTTGAGTGGCTTAGAGAGGCTTAGAGAGGCTTGGAGAGGCTTAGAGAGGCTTGAGTGGCTTAGAGAGGCTAAGAGAGGCTTAGAGAGGCTTGGAGAGGCTTGAGTGGCTTAAAGAGGCTTAGAGAGGCTTGGAGTGGCTTAGAGAGGCTTGGAGAGGCTTGAGTGGCTTAGAGAGGCTTAGAGAGGCTTGGAGTGGCTTAGAGAGGCTTAGAGAGGCTTAGAGAGGCTTGGAGTGGCTTAGAGAGGCTTAGAGAGGCTTAGAGAGGCTTGGAGTGGCTTAGAGAGGCTTAGAGAGGCTTAGAGAGGCTTGGAGTGGCTTAGAGAGGCTTAGAGAGGCTTAGAGAGGCTTAGAGAGGCTTAGAGAGGCTTGGAGTGGCTTAGAGAGGCTTGGAGAGGCTTGAGTGGCTTAGAGAGGCTTAGAGAGGCTTGGAGTGGCTTAGAGAGGCTTAGAGAGGCTTAGAGAGGCTTGGAGTGGCTTAGAGAGGCTTAGAGAGGCTTAGAGAGGCTTGGAGTGGCTTAGAGAGGCTTAGAGAGGCTTAGAGAGGCTTGGAGTGGCTTAGAGAGGCTTGGAGAGGCTTGAGTGGCTTAGAGAGGCTTAGAGAGGCTTGGAGTGGCTTAGAGAGGCTTAGAGAGGCTTGGAGTGGCTTAGAGAGGCTTAGAGAGGCTTAGAGAGGCTTGGAGTGGCTTAGAGAGGCTTAGAGAGGCTTGGAGAGGCTTGGAGAGGCTTGAGTGGCTTAAAGAGGCTTAGAGTGGCTTAGAGAGGCTTGAGTGGCTTAGAGAGGCTTAGAGAGGCTTGGAGAGGCTTAGAGAGGCTTGAGTGGCTTAGAGAGGCTAAGAGTGGCTTAGAGAGGCTTGGAGAGGCTTGAGTGGCTTAAAGAGGCTTAGAGAGGCTTGGAGTGGCTTAGAGAGGCTTGGAGAGGCTTGAGTGGCTTAGAGAGGCTTAGAGAGGCTTGAGTGGCTTAGAGAGGCTTAGAGAGGCTTGGAGTGGCTTAGAGAGGCTTAGAGAGGCTTAGAGAGGCTTGGAGTGGCTTAGAGAGGCTTAGAGAGGCTTAGAGAGGCTTGGAGTGGCTTAGAGAGGCTTAGAGAGGCTTAGAGAGGCTTGGAGTGGCTTAGAGAGGCTTGGAGAGGCTTGAGTGGCTTAGAGAGGCTTAGAGAGGCTTGGAGTGGCTTAGAGAGGCTTAGAGAGGCTTGGAGTGGCTTAGAGAGGCTTAGAGAGGCTTAGAGAGGCTTGGAGTGGCTTAGAGAGGCTTAGAGAGGCTTGGAGAGGCTTGGAGAGGCTTGAGTGGCTTAGAGAGGCTTGGAGTGGCTTAGAGAGGCTTGAGTGGCTTAGAGAGGCTTAGAGAGGCTTGGAGAGGCTTAGAGAGGCTTGAGTGGCTTAGAGAGGCTAAGAGTGGCTTAGAGAGGCTTGGAGAGGCTTGAGTGGCTTAAAGAGGCTTAGAGAGGCTTGGAGTGGCTTAGAGAGGCTTGGAGAGGCTTGAGTGGCTTAGAGAGGCTTAGAGAGGCTTGGAGTGGCTTAGAGAGGCTTAGAGAGGCTTGGAGAGGCTTGGAGAGGCTTGAGTGGCTTAGAATGGCTCAGAACGGCTCATCCAATGTGTTCTTTAAAACAGTTTTAACTCAGCAAAGAAGGACAAAAATGTAAAAAAATGTTTGACTTGTTTATGTTTGAATGCATCAATAAACTAACTACCCATATTCCCTGAATTTGGCAGTGTGGCAGTAGCACGTGGCAGTGTATCGCTCTGCTCTTTTCCGTACTAATTAGTTTACTACTTTTTTCTGCCCGTCGAATTACCAAGGGGAAAGGGTTTCCATAGTCACCTGGTGCCACCTGTTGAAGGTCCAGAAGCTCCGCCTGAGTGAAGGCCAGTTACCAACGAAGTCATAGCTGATGCAGACACATGTGATCGACGTGCTGATGAAATTTGGAGGCTTGGCAAGGCTGCACTGAGGCGCAGTGCTGATTGGCGCACAGGATTGTACTGAATACACTGGCGCTTATGGAAAAGAAATCCGACCTTCTGGCAGAATTTCGTGTCTTGAAACTCCTTGAAACTTGAATGTCTTATGCTACTAATATATTACAATTACAATTCTAAGCTTACTAGAACGTAAAAAATTCTCTTTCTAACAAATGAACTCTTCATTGAACAACTACTGAATGCTACTTCGGTTCAGTTGAACAGTCTTCTCACCAGAGCCTTCAAGCCGCTAGCAGCCGGGCTGCCAGTGGCCCTGCTCAGCACGATCTCCCTACTCGCCAGGAGCAAGTGCAGCAGCGTCTGAGCCAGCATTGCCAGAAATAGGTTGCGGTGAATCTTGGTGCGCTGGTTCCGGAGGCAGCTGCAATCAAAGGTAGTTTAATAGTTCCCTGCACCGATTCTGATATGGCATGAAACATTTATTAAGGATAGATTCCTTCCCTGGTGTACATTCTCGGCTTCTCCAACGTACATGTACACAGCCTTCCTAAGACTCCTTCCCTGATGTACATACCCGGCTTCTTCCTCAGAGTACACAGCCTTCCTAAGACTCCTTCCCTGATGTACATACCCGGCTTCTTCCTCAGAGTACACAGCCTTCCTAAGACTCCTTCCCTGATGTACATACCCGGCTTCTTCCTCAGAGTACACAGCCTTCCTAAGACTCCTTCCCTGATGTACATACCCGGCTTCTTCCTCAGAGTACACAGCCTTCCTAAGACTCCTTCCCTGATGTACATACCCGGCTTCTTCCTCAGCGTACACAGCCTTCCTAAGACTCCTTCCCTGATGTACATACCCGGCTTCTTCCTCAGAGTACACAGCCTTCCTAAGACTCCTTCCCTGATGTACATACCCGGCTTCTTCCTCAGAGTACACAGCCTTCCTAAGACTCCTTCCCTGATGTACATACCCGGCTTCTTCCTCAGAGTACACAGCCTTCCTAAGACTCCTTCTCTGATGTACATACCCGGCTTCTTCCTCAGAGTACACAGCCCTCCTAAGACTCCTTCCCTGATGTACATACCCGGCTTCTTCCTCAGAGTACACAGCCTTCCTAAGACTCCTTCCCTGATGTACATACCCGGCTTCTTCCTCAGAGTACACAGCCCTCCTAAGACTCCTTCCCTGATGTACATACCCGGCTTCTTCCTCAGAGTACACAGCCTTCCTAAGACTCCTTCCCTGATGTACATACCCGGCTTCTTCCTCAGAGTACACAGCCTTCCTAAGACTCCTTCCCTGATGTACATACCCGGCTTCTTCCTCAGAGTACACAGCCTTCCTAAGACTCCTTCTCTGATGTACATACCTGGCTTATTACGCAGAGTACACAGCCTTCCTAAGACTCCTTCCCTGATGTACATACCCGGCTTCTTCCTCAGCGTACACAGCCTTCCTAAGACTCCTTCCCTGATGTACATACCCGGCTTATTACCCAGAGTACACAGCCTTTCTAAGACTCCTTCCCTGATGTACATACCTGGCTTATTAAGCAGAGTACACAGCCTTTCTAAGACTCCTTCCCTGATGTACATACCTGGCTTCTTACCCAGAGTACACAGCCTGTCCATAAACCCTGAGAGCTCGCACTGCCTGGTTCAGCCATTCATTGCCTACCCACTGATGGACTGCAAGTTCGACAAGTACGCAGTCAGGTGGATAGCGACACGACACGACATGACAACCAAAGGACAAATTGCAAACGAGAGGCAGAGATGGAAGTGGAATACTGATTGCTCAATTTCTGATGATTGCTCCGACCCATTCGCAATGATTGACACGAACTTTCACCCCGATAATTACCGTGATTAATTCCTCGAGTTAATTAGCTCACCTGCAGCGGAAGAAGATGAGAATTGCGCTGGCGAGAAACACGCAGGAGAGAATATCGCCGACAATTTCCACGACTTCGTTGACTCGAACGGCCATGTCAATCAACTGCGGAGGCGGACCGCGAGACGGTTTATCTTTCCTATTTTACTTTTATCAAAACCTATGCGTAGAGCTGTCAATCACATCAAAGCTACAGCTGTCAATCACATCAAAGCTACAGCTGTCAATCACATCAAAGCTACAGCTGTCAATCACATCAAAGCTACAGCTGTCAATCACACAAAGCTACAGCTGTCAATCACACCAAAGCTACAGCTGTCAATCACACCAAAGCTATAGCTGTCAATCACACCAAAGCTACAGCTGTCAATCACTTCAGAGCTACAGCTGTCAATCACACAATGCTACAGCTGTCAATCACACCAAAGCTACAGCTGTCAATCACACCAAAGCTATAGCTGTCAATCACACCAAAGCTACAGCTGTCAATCACATCAAAGCTACAGCTGTCAATCACACCAGAGCTACAGCTGTCAATCACACCAGAGCTACAGCTGTCAATCACTTCAAAGCTACAGCTGTCAATCACACAATGCTACAGCTGTCAATCACATCAAAGCTACAGCTGTCAATCACACCAGAGCTACAGCTGTCAATCACTTCAAAGCTACAGCTGTCAATCACATCAAAGCTACAGCTGTCAATCACACAAAGCTACAGCTGTCAATCACTTCAAAGCTACAGCTGTCAATCACACCAAAGCTACAGCTGTCAATCACTTCAGAGCTACAGCTGTCAATCACACAATGCTACAGCTGTCAATCACATCAAAGCTACAGCTGTCAATCACACCAGAGCTACAGCTGTCAATCACTTCAAAGCTACAGCTGTCAATCACATCAAAGCTACAGCTGTCAATCACATCAAAGCTACAGCTGTCAATCACATCAAAGCTACAGCTGTCAATCACACCAAAGCTACAGCTGTCAATCACTTCAGAGCTACAGCTGTCAATCACATCAAAGCTACAGCTGTCAATCACACCAAAGCTATAGCTGTCAATCACATCAAAGCTACAGCTGTCAATCACACCAGAGCTACAGCTGTCAATCACATCAAAGCTACAGCTGTCAATCACTTCAAAGCTACAGTTGTCAATCATATCAAAGCTATAGCTGTCAATCACACCAAAGCTACAGCTGTCAATCACACCAAAGCTACAGCTGTCAATCACATCAAAGCTACAGCTGTCAATCACATCAAAGCTACAGCTGTCAATCACATCAAAGCTACAGCTGTCAATCACTTCAAAGCTACAGCTGTCAATCACACCAGAGCTACAGCTGTCAATCACATCAAAGCTACAGCTGTCAGTCACACAAGAACCAATGCTTCTATTCCAAGTCAGCGGCGCAGCTTATCGGCCTCACAAAGATCTCCCTGACGGATTTATTCTTGACGAAGGCCGCCGAGAACTGCGTGATGCAGGCCGAGTAGTTGGAGTAAGAGTTCTCGGCGCTGGCCGCCGGCCGCCCGTCCGGGCCCAGCCAGCGCCCCGAACTGTGGCAGACCCGAAAGGCGAATGTGTCGGCGCCTGTGGATGAGTCCGTCGGGATGGGCGGATTAACAAATAAATGAATGGTAAATGACTGGCAAATCGCTGGTAAATGACTGGCTAATGTCTGGTAAATGGCTGGTTAATGTCTGGTAAATGGCTGGTACATTACTGGCAAATGCCTGGTAAATGACTGGCAAACGGCAGGTAAATGACTAGCAAACGGCAGGTAAATGACTAGCAAACGGCAGGTAAATGACTAGCAAACGGCAGGTAAATGACTGGCAAACGGCAGGTAAATTACTGGCAAACGGCAGGTAAATGACTGGCAAACGGCAGGTAAATGACTGGCAAACGGCAGGTAAATTACTGGCAAACGGCAGGTAAATTACTGGCAAACGGCAGGTAAATGACTAGCAAACGGCAGGTAAATTACTGGCAAACGGCAGGTAAATTACTGGCAAACGGCAGGTAAATGACTAGCAAACGGCAGGTAAATGACTGGCAAACGGCAGGTAAATGATTAGCAAACGGCAGGTAAATTACTTTGGCATTCACTTGGACTGCTGCGCCCCTCCCTTGTTATAGTCGAATTCTAGATAGAAAAAGCAAAATCTAGAAATCAAAATACAGCTATAAATTTCCAGTTAAAATCCGGCGGCAGCGGGGGAAGTCGGACTTGCGGATCGAGTGAATCCCCCCCCCCCGAGCTGAGAGCGGGCCAGTGTCTCATTTATTGTGCCAGATAGCGAATTCGACGCTTTGCATGAGGATTTTTGCCGATTTTGCACTTTTGCGCGTGGTTCGAAACTGGAAATTTGGGACTTCCAACAACAAAAACATCTTCTCATGTTTGGAGAGAGGCACGTGAGCGGGAAAGCGTGTTCAGATGCTTATTAAATTTTGTAATGCCTGAAAATGACGCTTGTTGTCTTTACTGAGAAAGAGTTTTATTAATTTATGCGACGGTTCTTAGAACAGAGTCTTCGGTGAGATGCTTTGATGCGTGGTGATGTCAAAGGCGTGGTGATGTCAAAGGTGAGTCGTGAGTCGCGTTAATAATGAACTTAGAATAATTCGATAAAAACGAGAGCTCAATAAAATATGGTGGATAAAAATTCGCTCCCAGGGAATGAGTTTGAGTAAATAATTAGGCAAAGACACCTGATAGTTTTTCTTAATTTCTTTGTTTATTAATTACCTTTTGTTTACCTTATCTCCTCTCATTGTAGGGTAGCCATCATTACAGAATGCAAGTTAAGCAGATTCAGAGTGGTTAGTACACAAATGAATACATAGAGTTGCGATAACCCCCAAGGTCGCCCTTGTGAGGGGGAGTTAAGCGGTCATGCCGAGCGGAGTAACTCTATCATCTGTGTGCATGTACCAGTCTAGCACAGACCCAAGATCCCCGCGCCGCACGCCATGCAGTCCTCACCTTCGTAGCAGGGCAGCCGGACAGTGGAGCCGTTGGCGGCGGCCCGCCAGCAGCGGATGCCGTCAAAGAAGGCGGGACAAATCCGCGGGCTGGACTGGTTCGGGCTGAGCTCGGCTGGAATTGGGGGGCGGGAGGGGCGGTGCCAGCGGTGAGTGTCCGTAGAGAGCTGGTAGATTGGTAGGAGAGGCGGTAGAGAGCGGGTAGATTGGTAGGAGAGGCGGTAGAGAGCGGGTAGATTGGTAGGAGAGGCGGTAGAGAGCTGGTAGATTGGTAGGAGAGGCGGTAGAGAGCGGGTAGATTGGTAGGAGAGGCGGTAGAGAGCTGGTAGATTGGTAGGAGAGGCGGTAGAGAGCGGGTAGATTGGTAGGAGAGGCGGTAGAGAGCGGGTAGATAGATGATAGTGATGGTAGAGAGCGGGTAGATGAGAGTGGCGGTAGAGAGCGGGTAGATAAATGAGAGTGGTGGTAGAGAGCGTGATGTTAGAGAGGTAGAGAGGTAGATGAGAGTGGCGGTAGAGAGCGGGTAGATGAGAGTGGTGCTAGAGAGCGGTAGATAGATGAGAGTGGTGCTAGAGAGCGGTAGATAGATGAGAGTGGTGCTAGAGAGCGGTAGATAGATGAGAGTGGTGCTAGAGAGCGGTAGATAGATGAGAGTGGTGCTAGAGAGCGGGTAGATAGATGGGAGTGTTTGTAGAGAGCGGTTAGATAGATAAGAGTGGGGTAGAGAGCAGGTGGATGAGAGTGGTGGTAGAGAGCGGGTAGATAGATGATAGTGATGGTAGAGAGCGGGTAGATAAATGAGAGTGGCGGTAGAGAGCAGGTGGATGAGAGTGATGGTAGAGAGCAGGTGGCTGAGAGTGGTGGTAGAAGCAGCAGCTGGACAAAGTAGAAGACGTGATTCCGAAAGGATATTTGATTAGTTAAATCGGGTTAGTGATCTTGCTTGCAGAATATATTTCAATTTTTTGTTTGACTCAATAAATTCAGGCAGCTTGCAAGGGCAACATTGGTTGTAACATGAAAACATAGTCGCGTTTTTAAGAGGTGGCCAACAGGCAACCCTAGGCAGCGTCCCGTGTTTTTCTATTCCTTTGGCCTCAGCGCGCTCAATAATTTATGACCGGGTTGCTAGCAGCCGCTCGCAGAATTTGAGAAGTGATTCGCCTTCTCACAAAATTTGCTGCTTGAGCAAACACACTGCTTGACTCGCAGGCTTCCAGTTGAGTCAATCTTGAGCCTAGAATTCTCCGGCGGGAATCTGTGTGAGGCTCCTCTGCATGCGAAGTCGAATATGATTTATTCAGGTCGCGTGTCCTGCTGAGGTGTCAATAATTGACAAGAATTTTTCTGACAAATTCACTGGAAACTTTGTTTATGCATCTTCATCCTGAGGCCCTGTGAAAAGTTCTTGAAGGTGTGGGACTATCTTCCCCACGTTGCCGTGTCCTGCATACTGGCATACTAGCTGTCCTATACAGGCTCTCTTCGATCAGCTCTGCTCTGTTCAACCCCCATTCAGGTTGCCCTGAGGCCAGAGCGCTCCGTGTAATCTGTATGCATTTACAATTAACCTGAGAGACAGCTCGGGGAAACGGAAATCAATGCATCTTATTCACCGTTCAATCATTCCGTTCTTCCAGAGCTGCAGCACCAGCACCAGAGAGTTGATGAAGGAAATTCTGGCAGCTGGACATGACAGCCCGGCAACAATACATCAGCTGCCGGTTTTTCTGCTGGCTGGTGCAGCTCGTGCCGGCCGCCCTAATGGGAGCGTCTGGGGCGGAAGCGAATCCCCCAAGCGGCTTTCCCTTGGGAAGGCTGTCCGACCAGTGTCAGTTGCAGCCATGGGGTTGCAATGGGAATTAGCGAATGGAGATATCGGCGCTTGGAGACTGGAGGGGAAGAATGCAAATATTTACCGGGCCAGCCGGTCTTATGCAGGTGCGCAGAAGCTTGCAGAGTTTCAAAACAGTTCCAAGATTCACGTCTGGATTGATTTGGGGACGTCATTTGTAAGTTTTGCTGGAAGGAATAAGTCTTCTGCTATGCTACCATTGAGCAGTGGCGCCAGAAATTAGGTTTGGGTTTTGGGTTAGAGTTAGGGTTCAGGTTATGGTTTGGTTTTTAGGTTAGAGTTTGGGATTAGTATAAGTTTAATGTTAGAGTCAAGGACTTTATAGACTAGTTTAACTATTATAGTAGTTGGTCCTTGGTTAGAGTTACATTGTAGAGCTTGGCTAGATTGGCAGTCAAATGTCACTGGCAGTCCAATGTCACTGACAGTCAAATGTCACTGGAAGTCAAATGTCACTGACAGTCAAATGTCACTGGCAGTCAAATATCACTGGCAGTCAAATGTCACTGGCAGTCAAATGTCACTGGCAGTCAAATGTCACTGGCAGTCAAATGTCACTGGCAGTCAAATGTCACTGGGAGTCAGATGTCATTGGCAGTCAAATTGCGGCAGTCAAATGTCACTGGCAGTCAAATGTCACTGGAAGTCAAATGTCACTGACAGTCAAATGTCACTGGCAGTCAAATATCACTGGCAGTCAAATGTCACTGGCAGTCAAATGTCACTGGCAGTCAAATGTCACTGGCAGTCAAATGTCACTGGCAGTCAAATGTCACTGGCAGACAAATGTCACTGGCAGTCAGATGTCACTGGCTGTCAAATTGCGGCAGTCAAATGTCACTGGCAGTCAAATGTCACTGGAAGTCAAATGTCACTGACAGTCAAATGTCACTGGCAGTCAAATATCACTGGCAGTCAAATGTCACTGGCAGTCAAATGTCACTGGCAGTCAAATGTCACTGGCAGTCAAATGTCACTGGCAGTCAAATGTCACTGGCAGACAAATGTCACTGGCAGTCAGATGTCACTGGCTGTCAAATTGCGGCAGTCAAAATGTCACTGGCAGTCAAATGTCACTGGCAGACAAATGTCACTGGCAGTCAAATGTCACTGGCAGTCAAATGTCACTGGCTGTCAAATTGCGGCAGTCAAAATGTCATTGGCAGTCAAATGTCACTGGCAGACAAATGTCACTGGCAGTCAAATGTCACTGGCAGTCAAATGTCACTGGGAGTCAGATGTCACTGACAGTCAAATGTCAATGGCAGTCAAATGTCACTGGCAGTCAGATGTCACTGGCTGTCAAATTGCGGCAGTCAAAATGTCACTGGCAGTCAAATGTCACTGGCAGACAAATGTCACTGGTAGTCAAATGTCACTGGCAGTCAAATGTCACTGGGAGTCAAGTGTCACTGGCAGTCAAATGTCACTGACAGTCAATTGTCACTGGCAGTCAAATGTCGCTGGCAGTCAAAATGCGGCAGTCAAATGTCACTGGCAGTCAAATGTCCCTGACAGTCAAATGGCACTGGCAGTCAAATGTCACTGGCAGTCAAATGTCACTGGCAGTCAAATTGCGGCAGTCAAGTGTCGTAGACTCGTGAGCTGACTCAGGCTGTCAAGGAGTTTGTGTGCATCAACAGTGAGCTGACTGTGAGCTGTTGTCATCCAGTCTGAATGCATACAAACATTGACCTTACTTACTCTTGATTGGCAAGCGAGTCAGTCTGTAGTTCCGGAGCAAGCGATGCTAATCGCTGTTTGGGAATCCCCCCTCTGGCATCTACGAGTATCAGCGAGTTCACAAGAGATTGGCACGGGAAATTGGCTCAACTGAATGGAGCAGCCTTAGAGTTGGCTGGGTTGATTCAATTCGTCTGCAAAGTCATTTTCGCCGTCTCACACACCGATTGTCTTTGCTTGAGCCGAACTGAACCAGCCTCGCTGGTTTTGGCAATTTAAGAGTATAGTCTTTATGAGGCAACCCATTTCAAACTTTCTGCACACAAATTCAACAAAAAGTTGTTTGTACAAAATTCTGAAAGCGCCTCTCAACCCCCTCTGTAGCTGGCATCCCCTCTGTAGCTGGCACCCCCTCTGTAGCTGGCATCCCCTCTGTAGCTGGCATCCCCTCTGTAGCTGGCATCCCCTCTGTAGCTGGCATCCCCTCTGTAGCTGGCATCCCCTCTGTAGCTGGCATCTCCTCTGTAGCTGGCATACCGTCGGTAGCTGGCAGCCCCTTTCTGTAGCTGGCGCCCCTCTGTAGCTGGCGTCCCCTCTGTAGCTGGCGTCCCCTCTGTAGCTGGCATCCCCTCTGTAGCTGGCGTCCCCTCTGTAGCTGGCGTCCCCTCTGTAGCTGGCATCCCCTCTGTAGCTGGCGTCCCCTCTGTAGCTGGCGTCCCCTCTGTAGCTGGCGTCCCCTCTGTAGCTGGCATCTCCTCTGTAGCTGGCATACCGTCGGTAGCTGGCAACCCCTTTCTGTAGCTGGCGCCCCTCTGTAGCTGGCGTCCCCTCTGTAGCTGGCGTCCCCTCTGTAGCTGGCGTCCCCTCTGTAGCTGGCATCCCCTCTGTAGCTGGCATCCCCTCTGTAGCTGGCATCCCCTCTGTAGCTGGCATCCCCTCTGTAGCTGGCATCCCCTCTGTAGCTGGCATCCCCTCTGTAGCTGGCATCCCCTCTGTAGCTGGCATCCCCTCTGTAGCTGGCATCCCCTCTGTAGCTGGCCTCCCATCTGTAGCTGGCATCCCCTCTGTAGCTGGCATCCCCTCTGTAGCTGGCATCCCCTCTGTAGCTGGCATCCCCTCTGTAGCTGGCATCCCCTCTGTAGCTGGCATCCCCTCTGTAGCTGGCATCCCCTCTGTAGCTGGCATCCCCTCTGTAGCTGGCATCCCCTCTGTAGCTGGCATCCCCTCTGTAGCTGGCATCCCCTCTGTAGCTGGCATCCCCTCTGTAGCTGGCATCCCCTCTGTAGCTGGCCTCCCATCTGTAGCTGGCATCCCCTCTGTAGCTGGCGTCCCCTCTGTAGCTGGCGTCCCCTCTGTAGCTGGCATCCCCTCTCTGTAGCTGTTGCCCCTGGGTTTGGAAATCCCAAAACTGGAACTTCGATGGCAGGTGAAGCTCGGCTGGCAAATTCACATGGACTCGTTCTCACTAATGGGGTATTGCAGCTGTCAAGGTGATTTGGCCGCTTCTTGTCCTGACAGTTTCGGGCTAGATACTCGTAGTATATAAAACAGTAGACAAGTTTTCAACTCACAGCCCATGGCCTCGGCGGTGTCTGCACACTTGTTGTCGGCTTCCATTGTTGACTCGAAATTGGCTGCAGCTGCTCAAGCGTTTTTATCCAGCGACAGCTCGCAATCTGCTCCTACCTCTGCTGCATTTGCTTCTCTTCATTATATCGCGGCGAGTTTTGCATTGCCCATCCCTGATTGGGTGGCCCGGGAGCGCCTGCATCAAACATCTGTCAGGCCTCCGCAGTTCCAACCCTGCAGTCTGGCCATCTGGCCTATAATCCAAGTTTGAAGGGTCCGCTTCAATCTCGAGATCTGCTGCATGATGAATAAAACATTAGCGTTGCTTCAAGCTGTCACGGTATATTTTCTTAGGGACGTCAGCAGCTTTATTGAATATTAAAGATAAACTTGTGTACAATTTCTGGTTAAACTTGCCAAATCTACATGTTATGCAAATCCATGAGTTTAAATCGCTTCAGTTACACAGTTGGTTCGGAGCTTCGGAGTTCGGAGAAATCCCTTTTTTGCACTATTCGAGCTTATCTGCTGCATTGTATTAAATTTTGGCTTCTCTTACGCGGACTATTGGCCGTACCAAGAGGTTATTAGCACGGAAATCAGTGTGTTAGTGTACACAACCAAATAGGGTTGCTTTCACAAGCTCGAAATTTCACAACCTCGAAATTTAAAAAAAATCAAAAAAGCCATCGAAGCTCAGTACAACAAGCATGTGTACTTTATTGAACTATAACCCTTTTACACTTTCGAGTTTGTGAAATTTCGAGCTTGTGAAGCGACCCCAACCTAATTTTTTTAAACTACATATGGTTTGTGTTAGCTTTTCTAAAATCAATTTTGCAGCCATATTTGCCCTCTCATTTACATGTAGATCATGCATGTACACAAGCATACATTGCAGGGAGTTGCTGGTGCACATAACAAAGGACTTCAATTTCTCCACTAGTGGACTTTGAAGACAGATGCCAATTAAACTCGAGCATCCACAGCTGGAATAAGCATCAAAATAATGTCGATTCCAAGTCAATTATTTTTCAATGTCGATTCAAACAAACAGAAATTCCGACTCCGGCAAGTCTTGAGGAATATACAGCATGCTAGATCACTACTTACTATGTATTAATTACATATACAGAAAATATGCACGTATATAAATTTAGCATCAATTAACTAATGAATCAATCAATTTAACGATTGATTCTGCTGGTGAGAGGCTCACCACTTGAATTTTATAGTTTCTGAAAAAATAAATTTGCATGTTTACACGTCTAATATAGGATACATGTATTTACACTCGTACTTTACTATTTAAACTTCTGGACTTGTACTTATCAGTTTTTCAAAGATGTCTTGATGAATAATCATACGTTCGGCAGGTCTAAATTTAGTTTTACTGTTTTACTTCCCGGAAAAATCAAATTTGGAACCCGATAATCGTTAAGATTCACTTTCTATGCGGGAGACTAACTACTGAATTCACCGGCACTTGGGTTCACCGGATTTTTAACTTTATTTTTAAGGCTTAAAAATATACATAATCGATAGCGCAAGTAAAACTAGAGATGCGCCTAGATTTTTGGCTCTGCGCGTTGCCCCTGGACATCAGGAGGGCGATTTTTGTTATTTTTTGGGGGGTGAAACCGGCGGTGAACCCAATAAATCCTTCCAGAGAGCTGAAAACCTGTCATGCAATATTTCAAAGCAAAATATAGGCAGATTTCGACGTGCGCATAAAATTTCAGCGTTGCGCGTTGCTCCTGAACTGCAGGAGAACGTTTTTTTGTTAAATTCCGGTGTTGAATGACTGCCGCTGAACTCCGCGGTGAACGAAATTAAGTGCGTTTCCCGAGTCGAAAAATAGTAAATTTTCCTATTAAAAAAGTTATCAAATTAAAGTTTTATCACTTTCATCAGCATTTTTGCACTCAATTTTGTGTTGACTGTTAAGCTATTTATTTTAATGCAAAGCGAAAACATTAAAAAATATTTCGAACTGCGAGTCTTTATTGCGCAACGTGGCAGCAGGCAGTTACAGCGCACTTGCGCATAAAAAATACATTATATTTATACGCCGTGTGGTATTTTTGTGGCCATACTTAATAATGAAGCCTTTTATGCTGTTTTACTTCCTATATTTTTAGATTTATTTTTCAATTACGTCTTGAAACATGCAGTCAAAGTGTTAATATCAGTATAGGCAATAAAATAAAATTGGCATTTCTTGGCTTGATGCTTTTTACAACTTGTTAAAACCTCTATTTTAATATTTCTTCTCTTCTAATAAGTCAAATTATAAACATAATATCTATTTAAGATTCCATAGTGCTTTTCCATTAAGTATAAATTCAATTATATCAGGCAGGCACTTAGTATACTTTTATAAAATAATAACTATAACATGCAATAAAAATATTGACTATACTAGCCTATTTAATTACTTGTAATTTTATGTAATATTACTAGCCAATAAATATTTTTATATTTGATTTCATTGTAATTATAAAAAATTTAAAAAATTCTGTATATTTATAACATTGTTGACTCATAAAATTATTTCTTGTTTTTTCTCCTAACCATAATTAATATTTAAAAAAATATACATCAAGAATTATTAATTTTTCTTGATTTGTAAATAAAAATATTACCCTGCAATTTTCAATATTTTTCATGTATTTTATGTAAAATGCGCAATTTCATGTGTTTTTTGTGTTTCCATCAGTTTAGCTTGGGCTAACTAGAAACTGCAGACTGACAGAATGCATTTCTTTCTCCGGGATATTGCTTCTTTCTAAGTTAAAGAGACCAATATGCTCATTAGGAGTAGCTTTATGCCCAGAAGCACAGTACGCACAATAAATTGTGTTTTTTGTGTTTCCATCAGTTTAGCCTGTTATTGGGCTATCTAGAAACTGAAGACTGACAGAATGTATTCCTTTTTCAGGGATACTGTTTCTTTCCAAGTTAAAGAGACGAATCTGCTTCATACCAACGTCTTAATCGCTAAAATCACAGTAACACAATAAATTCGGTACCCACTTTCCCTTTTTACTCGCGTTTATTAACGATGCGTACACTGTTTTCGAAGCGCAAGGTCCTCTACCTGCGAATGCTGCTTTTTGTCGGCGTTTGAGTTGAGTTGATGTTCAAGAAGCGACAGCTCTAGGACCAGATGGACAAGATGTCTATGCCACGTTTCCTACTGCGGAAGTGAAAAAGTACGAGGATTTGATCAAGAAGTTTGATGTCTACTGCCAGCCTCTCTCCAACGAGACATTTGAAAGCTATCAGCTGCGCACCAGAATGCAAGGAGAAGCGGAGGACTTCGACCAGTTCATGGGTTCTCTACGCCAGCTCGTGAAGCGCTGCAACTACAGCAAACCTGACAACGACGAGATCAAGAACAGCATCTTCGATATCTTCGATAGCTTACAGCCTGTCCTTCTGGCTGTTGGGGTGAAGCGCGAGAAGCGCGGGCCCGCTCACGATACGCCCGAAGGTTCTTGGCCTGGTCCAGCGCGCGCTGGATCAGGCCGGACCTCCGGGTGCTCCTGGCGGGTCTGCGATTGCGATTTCCGGTTTCAGCAGCGCGAACTGCCCTACCAGGCATAGGATCGGCCGTTTGCCTCGGCTTCTTTGCCGGAGGAGCCTAGGCCCCAGTTCCGGTTTCGGAAGCCTTGGCATTCTTGGCTTCATCAGCTTTCCGCTCCTCGCAACGGAGGATGGTCAGCTGAGTCAGACCAAGAGCCTCTTCACGGCAATCGATTCTCGAACCAGAATCGGTTCGGATTTCCAAGAAAAAAAGCAGTATAACTATTTAACTTTGTTGAATGTTTGACTGCCTTAACAGCCTCAATTCGCACTATTTTTCACTTTCTTCTTGGCTATTGCCATTTAATAATCACAATTTTAAAGCACTAATATCCCTCTAGTTTAGGAGACAAAAAGTTATACTTTACAAATTGGTTCTGGTTCTAGAACCAGAACAAGCAATATGAAGAGCCTTCAATATGGATTGTGGACTTAGGCGGCAAGTGCTCAGCCCAGTCATTAGAGAGCCCTAGGATCACCGTAGCCCCCTTCTCCTTGCGGGAAGTGGCGTGGTGTAGGAGCCCGTTGACCTCAAGGTCAGGGTGCAGCTTTAGCAATATTTGCCTAAGCTGATCTCCGGACTTAATGGCACTGCCGGCCGGGATCCAGACGCGAAAGCGCTGGCGAAGACGAGCTTGCCGAGCTTCTTGGGCCAGTTCAGCTTTGGCAGAAGCTCGCGTAGACTGCGGCTGCTCTCCTCCGAGCTGCACCAGATGAAGATGCAGCCGTCGGTCTTGGCGGACTTGACCACGCTCACAGGGCGGCCCGCCAGGAGCTGGTCGATGAGCGCAGCATCGATGGTGCGCCAGGCACTGTCGAGCTCGTCGGCCGTGAGGTCTTGCTCTTCCCCGAAGACGATGACCGCCGGTTGGAGCTTGACCTTTGAGGCGTAATTAGTGCGGCGGTTTCCCAGCTCACCAGCGGGGGTTGTATCCTTGGGGGCAGGGGTTGCTGTGGCTCCTTTCGGGCCAACAGCAGCCTCGTCCTCCCTAGGTTCCCCCTCCGCCGGTGGTCGGCCCGCAGTCGCCGTCGCCGCTCGTTGCGGCGTTGGTTGCGGGCGCGTCGGGCTTCAGCGGAGGGCCCGGTTGCGCGTGCGGGCATGTCACCGGCCGAGCCGGCGGCAAGCCCATCTGCCCCCAGTGGGGCGGCGCTCGTGCCAGAGTCACCGGCCGGAGTTGCCGGGGCCCCGGCTTCAGCGGGGTTGAAAGAGGCGGATGACGCCATAGCTGAAAGCGGGAAGGATGAGATGAGGCACGGTGCTGATGAGATGAGACGCTTCGCTTCGCTGAAGGCCGTCTCGCATTTTGCGTCCCAGTTCCATGGCGTGTCCTTGCGCAGGAGCGCTGTTAGCGGCTCGGCGACGTGAGACAGGTTCTTGATGTAGAACTGGAAGAACTTTGCAAAGCCAAGGAATGAGGCTAACTTTGCCGTATTGGTGGGTGCCTTAAGTCCCGATACGGACTCGGTGTGCGACTGGAGAGGTTGAATTCCCGCTGCGCTGACGCGGTGTCCAACGAACTCGATCTCCGACGCCTTGAAGGTTGCACTTCTTGAGGTTGACGGTTACTCGATGCTGCAGCAGCTTGTCCAGTACCTGAAGTACGCGACTTTCGTGCTCAGCTTCAGTACCGGCGTGAACGGCGATGTCGTCTTGATAGTGAACGACGCCTCTGATGCCTTGGAGGATCTTGCCGACGAGCTTCTGGAAGGCCGCCGGATCCGAGCTGATGCCGAACGGCATGCGTCTGAAACGGTAGAGGCCGAATTCGGTGTAGAAGCAGGTCAGATTCTTGGCGTCATCGTGCAGAGGCAGCTGTAGATACGACTGGTTGAGGTTGATTCGTGAGAAAAACTTCGAATTGTAAACCTCAAATATATTACTAATTAAAAATTTTAAAACACGTTTCCATTCTTTTGAATTAGAATAGCAGGTATGTTCAGAGCTAAAATAATTCTGGTTTAACAATTTTATGCCTTACTTTATATCATTCACAACTCTCGCTGCGCTACTCATAGTAAAGTAGTAAAGATGTATCAATGTTGTTGCAACAACATTGCCAATTTTGACAATGGCACGACAAAAAATTTCTTGTGACAACATTGATGTCAACATATCAGCAACACGAGGAATATCCGTAAAAAGGAATACATTCTGTCAGTCTTCAGTTTCTAGATAGCCCAATAACAGGCTAAACTGATGGAAACACAAAAAACACAATTTATTGTGCGTACTGTGCTTCTGGGCATAAAGCTACTCCTAATGAGCATATTGGTCTCTTTAACTTAGAAAGAAGCAATATCCCGGAGAAAGAAATGCATTCTGTCAGTCTGCAGTTTCTAGTTAGCCCAAGCTAAACTGATGGAAACACAAAAAACACATGAAATTGCGCATTTTACATAAAATACATGAAAAATATTGAAAATTGCAGGGTAATATTTTTATTTACAAATCAAGAAAAATTAATAATTCTTGATGTATATTTTTTTAAATATTAATTATGGTTAGGAGAAAAAACAAGAAATAATTTTATGAGTCAACAATGTTATAAATATACAGAATTTTTTAAATTTTTTATAATTACAATGAAATCAAATATAAAAATATTTATTGGCTAGTAATATTACATAAAATTACAAGTAATTAAATAGGCTAGTATAGTCAATATTTTTATTGCATGTTATAGTTATTATTTTATAAAAGTATACTAAGTGCCTGCCTGATATAATTGAATTTATACTTAATGGAAAAGCACTATGGAATCTTAAATAGATATTATGTTTATAATTTGACTTATTAGAAGAGAAGAAATATTAAAATAGAGGTTTTAACAAGTTGTAAAAAGCATCAAGCCAAGAAATGCCAATTTTATTTTATTGCCTATACTGATATTAACACTTTGACTGCATGTTTCAAGACGTAATTGAAAAATAAATCTAAAAATATAGGAAGTAAAACAGCATAAAAGGCTTCATTATTAAGTATGGCCACAAAAATACCACACGGCGTATAAATATAATGTATTTTTTATGCGCAAGTGCGCTGTAACTGCCTGCTGCCACGTTGCGCAATAAAGACTCGCAGTTCGAAATATTTTTTAATGTTTTCGCTTTGCATTAAAATAAATAGCTTAACAGTCAACACAAAATTGAGTGCAAAAATGCTGATGAAAGTGATAAAACTTTAATTTGATAACTTTTTTAATAGGAAAATTTACTATTTTTCGACTCGGGAAACGCACTTAATTTCGTTCACCGCGGAGTTCAGCGGCAGTCATTCAACACCGGAATTTAACAAAAAAACGTTCTCCTGCAGTTCAGGAGCAACGCGCAACGCTGAAATTTTATGCGCACGTCGAAATCTGCCTATATTTTGCTTTGAAATATTGCATGACAGGTTTTCAGCTCTCTGGAAGGATTTATTGGGTTCACCGCCGGTTTCACCCCCCAAAAAATAACAAAAATCGCCCTCCTGATGTCCAGGGGCAACGCGCAGAGCCAAAAATCTAGGCGCATCTCTAGTTTTACTTGCGCTATCGATTATGTATATTTTTAAGCCTTAAAAATAAAGTTAAAAATCCGGTGAACCCAAGTGCCGGTGAATTCAGTAGTTAGTATGCGGGAGCCCTAAAAATTGTGGTATCTCATTTGTCAATTATAATGTATATTATAATTTTAAAAAAATAATAATCGACAGGCAATATAAATAGTTTTATAATGATTCATTCAAAGGCACTTTCGATTTAATTAGGGGCGGCAGGGACCTAGACTAGATAGATACAACTGTAGGCCTACAGTTACAATTACATAGCATAATACAATGTAGTGGACAGGGAAGTCTGAAAAAAGAAATATATATGCTATATGCTATGCTTAGGGCCCTGTACAGGCTTGTAGTTGTTAGTAGTGTGTGTAAGCCTACTAGGCAGGCGGTAGGCCTAATTAAAAAGAATTAAATGAACACAATAATATGGCTTCCTTCCTTTAAACTCAAATTCTTTAATAATGGATAGGAGGAAGTAAAAGTCTTGCTAACAAACTAGACTAGGCTATATGTCTATGTTATATAAAATTAATGAATTTCAATAGGCCCTAGACATGGGCTTAGAAAATTAGAACTAGGCCTATGTGCTCCTTTGGTTAGGCCCTATAATCTGTATTTTTAGCCATACCATAGGGATTGCCATTGGCATTCTCTATGGGGACTAATGAGATATTTCAATATTTAAATAGGCCTATAGACATTTTGATAAATAGAAATTTGGGTTAAATATTGTTCTTTCACTTAGTTTTTGGTTAAAAAAATTATATTTATCTTTAGATCAATAGCTGCATGCTATCTGCAATAACAAATCAAACTTCAAAGTTAAAAGTAGACCTACTTCAAGCAAAAATTGATAAATATAAAAATTTAATGCATTAATAGCTATAGTTTGGATTGTGCAATAGTGTATGCCAGGTTTATTGCCAGAAAAAATGATGAGACCTTATTGAGTGACCTCAATAAGGTCCAATATGAGGTTGAGGTTCAATGTGAGTGATGAATGAGTGACCTCATTTATATGTTAGGTTTGTGCGTCAATACAAAAAATTTATCATTTGACACAATGTATCTACTATGTCTTGTATGCCAAGGTATAGCTTGAGGTATGCTAAAAAATATTAAGACCCTTGTTGTATGCCAGGAATACATGTTGCCTTCCAAACTATGGATTAATAGTTAAAAGGGCTTAATAAACTGTAAAATCCAAAAGCAAAGCAAAGTGAATAGCAAAATTAATAAAAAATTAATAGCAAAAGATAAACCTATTATAGTTTATATGCTAAAATAGAAATAAGTGATTACAAAAAAATAGAGTTGCAATAAAGTAAATTATTTGAGGAAAGCCAAGAAAACAAAAGCAAAAATGAATATTCACATTTTTTCTTTAATAATACCCTATTACAATTTATTAGTCTTCACGTAACATGTTTTTCCTATATCTTAAGGCAATAATATAGATCCAGAGAGATGGTAAATCTTTAAAGTCTAGTGAGCCAAAATAATGCAAATATGGATAGAAGAGTTAGATGGCCCTAAATAAGAGGCAAGCGCATAGGGTCAGAACACTCTTAGATGGACACTTACCTCTCTATTACCAAGTTTGGATATTCATGGTGGGCTTTAGCTGTTTAATGTACAACTATTACTATCAATGATTATTATAACTATATATTTATATTTTAATATAAACTTAATAAGAATCAAAAACAACAAAAATATTTTTTTAGATTTTTCTTTAAAAAGTAGTGATTAGTATAGTGATTAGTGTTTAGTGATTAGTGTAGTGATTAGTGTTTAGTGATTAGTGTAGTGATTAGTGTTTAGTGATTAGTGTAGTGATTAGTGTTTAGTGATTAGTGTAGTGATTAGTGTTTAGTGATTAATGTAGTGATAAGTGTTTAGTGATTAGTGTAGTGATTAGTGTAGTGTAGTTAACAGTAGTGATTAGTGTGTTTCAATTCCTAATAAATGTTAAATAAATAAGTCCTTATTTGTCTAGAACCAGATCCAAGGAAGATGGCTGCTGCATGTCTCCACACCCGCAGGCAGCCGAGCCCAGCAGTCCAGCCTGTCGCTGGCAGCTCCGCCGGGTCAGCGACCTGGCCTTCTATGGCCGCACGCCTAAGCTGATGCCAATCTATGCTGACCGGCCGACCCTCCTGGGCCGCGGCAGCCAGAGCGTGCGGCCAGACTATGTGCTGGAGTCCACCGCCCAGTCCATGATGCCGAGCCGGCAGCACGCCCGCCTCCACCCCTGCGCCGACGGTGGCATAGAAATCGAAGACCTGAGCGTCAACGGTACCTACGTTAATTTTGTTCGCGTGGAAAAGATGAAGCTGGTGAAACTGACGCCCGGAGACGTGCTGGTGTTCGGGCATCGCAACGGGGTGAATATCCCGCACGGGGAGTCCGTTCCCACGTTTCGCTCCGAGTTGAAGTTCATTTTTGAGCGTGCGGCGACGCCCAAAGCGGAAGCCGAGCCGAGTGCGGAGTCGGTTGGCGGGACCACCAAGCGCAGGCTGTCTGGGACACCCGACCAGGAGGCTGGCGCCGACGCGAACCCGACTGCTAAGCGGCCTCGTCTGGTTAGCGATGAGGCACCAGCGCCCGAATCTGCCATTCTGGCGCCGCTCACGCCGCTGCCGGTGAACTCGCTGGCACTGCCTCCGGCGACGCCGCCAGCCGCACCGAAGACGCCGAAGACGCCGAGGACACCTGGTGGTGCAACGCCGGGCAGCGGCAAAAGCCGACATCGACGCGGTGGCGGCGGTCGGAAGTCGCGCCTGCCTCGCCAACAGAAGCAGCCGCAGCCGACAACCGTGGCCCTGGTGACAGCGGCAGCCGAGACCGCCGGCGACGATGCAGCGGCCGCCATCGCTGCTGCCGCCGCAGCTGCGGACGCCCAGCCGGACGAGGGCCCGTGCGCTCTGGGTGGCGAGTGCAGCCTGCCGCTGGGCCCCAACCTGCTGTGGGTTGGCTGCGACTGCTGCTTGGCCTGGTACCACGCCGCCTGCACTTCGCTGTCCGGCTACGATGAGAATCAGTTAGCGGCCACCGACTTCCTGTGCGACCGGTGCCGATAAGTCGGCGTTGATTGGCTCAGACCAGCTGCAACCGAGGTTGCATTGCAATCGGCAGCTTTATTCGATTTTGTAAAATAACAACAGACCTGAGGCTTTTATTGTTTTTGAGGGCCATGGGGTATCAGAAAGCCACACTTTATAGGACCAGGGGATGTCAGGCTATCACTGTATAGGGCCAGGGGATGTCAGGCTATCACTGTATAGGGCCAGGGGATGTCAGGCTATCACTGTATAGGGCCAGGGGATGTCAGGCTATCACTGTATAGGGCCAGGGGATGTCAGGCTATCACTGTATAGGGCCAGGGGATGTCAGGCTATCACTGTATAGGGCCAGGGGATGTCAGGCTATCACTGTATAGGGCCAGGGGATGTCAGGCTATCACTGTATAGGGCCAGGGGATGTCAGGCTATCACTGTATAGGGCCAGGGGATGTCAGGCTATCACTGTATAGGGCCAGGGGATGTCAGGCTATCACTGTATAGGGCCAGGGGATGTCAGGCTATCACTGTATAGGGCCAGGGGATGCCAGGCTATCACTGTATAGGGCCAGGGGATGTCAGGCTATCACTGTATAGGGCCAGGGGATGTCAGGCTATCACTGTATAGGGCCAGGGGATGTCAGGCTATCACTGTATAGGGCCAGGGGATGTCAGGCTATCACTGTATAGGGCCAGGGGATGTCAGGCTATCACTGTATAGGGCCAGGGGATGTCAGGCTATCACTGTATAGGGCCAGGGGATGTCAGGCTATCACTGTATAGGGCCAGGGGATGTCAGGCTATCACTGTATAGGGCCAGGGGATGTCAGGCTATAACTGTAATAGGGCCAAGGGATGTCAGGCTATCACTGTATAGGGCCAGGCCCAGTGAGTATCTGGTAGGTTGGCAAGACCAACTGGATAAATAGTTAATGTGCTGTCCGAATTATATAGTGGTTGCTAACAATGACAGAATAAAAATATAGGTGATTCAAGTTGAAGGGATATCTCGCATTTATAATCCTGTTTATAAACCTAGTAAAAGCTAGTACAAGCCTTTTTACTTATTTTCATGCTGTTAAATTTGTTTTATTATGTTTGCCAAACAAGTCCCTAGTTTTATTCGTTTTATTTATGGCATTTTATTTATCAAGGTGCGATCTGTGTTGCTGCTTGAGTGTTGACGTGAGGGGGGGGGTTAAGCTGTGCTGTTTCAGTGCACCGTGATTCCACCGTGCTGTTATAATGTCAGTTCACAGCGTCTCCTACTTTGATCTGTGTTGCCAGGCATTTAGCTGTCATCATATTGTCTGTTTAATAAAATATAAGCTTGCGTTTCCGATGCTGTTTTCTACCTGTAAATTCTACAGTTTTTGTGCTTGACCGCCAGTGCTTCATTTAGCAGCCCAGGTGTGCTTTACTTGCTGACTCATTTCTGTTCCTCTGGGAGCCATGTAGGAGTGACACAATTTGCACTTGCTGACTCATTTCTGTTCCTCTGGGAGCCATGTAGGAGTGACACAATTTGCACTTGCTGACTCATTTCTGTTCCTCTGGGAGCCATGTAGGAGTGACACAATTTGCTGAAACTTGTTAACAGCTTACGCAGACTACTTATACGAGTAGTAAGTGTTATATTAAAAATGTCTAAAATCAATATTTCATGCTTCTGACTGCGAAAAGCATCGAAACAGTTGGAGCTGTCGGAATGGACCTGGATCTGGTTCTCAGCACCCTGCGGCTTCTGTCGCTTCGTGCAGCCGCTGAGAATTGCAGCTCTGTTGACAAGGCAACCAGTTTGATGAATTCTGACGATGAGAAATTGCTGCAGGATGCTCAGTCGGGTGCGTGGGGACTCGCGCTGTTATACTAATATTCCAATCCATCGTTTAAGAGAGGGCGTGGAGATGCAGCTTCAGGAACTGCCTGAGGCAGCGGGAAGGCAGGTTCAGGAACTGACTGAGGCAGCGGGAAGGCAGGTTCAGGAACTGCCTGAGGCAGCGGGAAGGCAGGTTCAGGAACTGCCTGAGACAGCGGGAAGGCAGGTTCAGGAACTGTCTGAGACAGCGGGAAGGCAGGTTCAGGAACTGACTGAGACAGCGGGAAGGCAGGTTCAGGAACTGACTGAGGCAGCGGGAAGGCAGGTTCAGGAACTGCCTGAGACAGCGGGAAGGCAGGTTCAGGAACTGCCTGAGACAGCGGGAAGGCAGGTTCAGGAACTGTCTGAGACAGCGGGAAGGCAGGTTCAGGAACTGCCTGAGACAGCGGGAAGGCAGGTTCAGGAACTGACTGAGGCAGCGGGAAGGCAGGTTCAGGAACTGCCTGAGACAGCGGGAAGGCAGGTTCAGGAACTGCCTGAGACAGCGGGAAGGCAGGTTCAGGAACTGACTGAGGCAGCGGGAAGGCAGGTTCAGGAACTGCCTGAGACAGCGGGAAGGCAGGTTCAGGAACTGCCTGAGGCAGCGGGAAGGCAGGTTCAGGAACTGACTGAGGCAGCGGGAAGGCAGGTTCAGGAACTGACTGAGACAGCGGGAAGGCAGGTTCAGGAACTGACTGAGACAGCGGGAAGGCAGGTTCAGGAACTGCCTGAGGCAGCGGGAAGGCAGGTCGATGGAACAAAAATTGTCAGAACCATTTTTAGTATATGAAATGGTTGCTTCTGAAACTTCCTGTCTAAAAGCAAAAGCTGGTTGAATATCTCTTCCAGAGCTGCAACAGTCTGCCATTGCCAAAGGAACTTCACTCGGCGCATTCTTTAAAGTGCTCACCGAAATTTCTGGACATTGTAAGTAGCGTTTCTTGATTTCAGCACCATAATCAATTTTTTGATAATCAAATCTTGAGTTTTCACCTTCATCCGCCCTCTCCTAGTGCATTGGCCCAGCCTCCATCCGCTCTCTCCCCAGTGAACCAGCCTCCATCCGCTCTCTCCTCAGTGCACCAGCCTCCATCCGCTCTCTCCTCAGTGCACCAGCCTCTCCGCTCTCTCCTCAGTGCACCAGCCTCTCCGCTCTCTCCCAGTGCACCAACCTCCATCCGCTCTCTCCTCAGTGCACCAGCCTCTCCGCTCTCTCCCAGTGCACCAGCCTCCATCCGCTCTCTCCCCAGTGCACCAACCTCCATCCGCTCTCTCCCCGGTGCACCAGCCTCCATCCGCTCTCTCCCCAGTGCACCAACCTCCATCCGCTCTCTCCCCGGTGCACCAGCCTCCATCCGCTCTCTCCTCAGTGCACCAGCCTCCATCCGCTCTCTCCCCAGTGCACCAGCCTCCATCCGCTCTCTCCCCAGTGCACCAGCCTCCATCCGCTCTCCCCCAGTGCACCAGCCTTCATCCGCTCTCTCCCCAGTGCACCAGCCTCCATCCGCCACCCGCAGTCGCCTGGGACTCCGCCGACTGCCGCATCGCGAATCCGCGCCACAGTCGGCCCAGTCAGCCGCAGTCAAAGACGGAACGCGAGACGGTCAGCTTCCAGGTGCTGTGCCGCGGCTACCTTCTTGTTGTGGAAGTCACCGACGGCGACGCTGACGCAGTCTCGGCGTCAGCGAGCTGCGACCCGAACTTGCCGGAGCTGCGGCAGCTCTGGCCGCGCCTGGCTGAGCAAGCGGCCGCCTGCGGCACCGATGCCGCCGCCGCGGCCGATGGCATTCGGAAACTGATGACGGAGCTGGCGGAGAATCTCGCGTCTGCTGACTGAGTAGCCCGCAGTGCGCGCGCACTAATGCGAGTCATTTATAGTCAGCCTGTAAAGCTTACAGTATTTTTGTTTAACTCGCGCATTTACGTTTGTATGTAGCCTACTGCTAAATTAAATTTAAATATTCAGTTTAAGGATGTTATTCGTCTAAGCTATAAAGCTTTGAAGTAACTATATTGGCTTAGCTAGTTTTTGTCTCGATCCATTTAATTATTATTGTACTGCAGCGAATCGAAAAGAAAGTTTTTTAAAAGCCGGTCTGTCGATTCACAGTTAAAATTCCGAAGTTACTATAGCTACTTCAAGTAGCATACAATTCTTTGTTTCTATTTACACCTGCTTACAGCGTCATTCGTCCTGGCTGGCCTTTTAAAGTCACTGACACCTTTTTACGATTGCTCTCGGACCCCTTCTGGACACTCTGTCACTCTTCGATCTACTGGGTCACTCCGGCACCATCCCAGATCTTCCATGTCACTCCGTCACCATCCCAGATCTCCCATGTCACTCCGTCACCATCCCAGATCTTCCATGTCACTCCGTCACCATCCCAGATCTCCCATGTCACTCCGTCACCATCCCAGATCTTCCATGTCACTCTGTCACCCGCTCAGATCTCCCATGTCACTCCGTTACCCTCTCAGATCTCCCATGTCACTCCTTCACCATCTCAGATCTTCAATGTCACTCCGTCACCATCTCAGATCTTCAATGTCACTCCGCCACCATCCTAGATCTTCAATGTCACTCCGTCACCATCCCAGATCTTCCATGTCACTCCGTCACCATCCTAGATCTTCCATGTCACTCCGTCACCATCCTAGATCTTCCATGTCACTCCGTCACCATCCCAGATCTCCCATGTCACTCCGTCACCCTCTCAGATCTCCCATGTCACTCCGTCACCCTCTCAGATCTTCAATGTCACTCCCTCACCCTCAGAGCTCGCAGGTCACTCTTTCAGTCATCAATCCTTGCCCCATTTATTCATGTGTGGGTAGCAAAGAATTCTCAGAGCAGAAAAAGCAGCAATCGAAGCGGCTGTACCTGCAGACCGGTCCTGGGACCGGTTAGGCCAGGGGGCTGGGACAGTTGCTTAATCGCGTCCGCTTGTTCTCAAATTTGATGACGCGTGCTCTGCTGCTGCTGCTGCTGCTGCTGCTGCTGCTTGATGCAGCCTATTCTGTCCCTCAGTTCCAGCCTCCCCGCACGCGCTGAGCAAATCAAATTCTTTCTCCTACACTTGCCCTCAGCGGCCCTGCTGCCAAGTCTCGCCTTGCATCCCGTCCTCCCATTGTATAAATACGGAGCGAGTCTGCCTCCGCACCGCAGCTGCTTGTTCAACTCTGCAGCTGCGCCGCCTAAGTTTGCTGGCAATGAACTCACAGCTGGCCTCGCGTTCTCTCTGCTAACTGTGAGAGGCCACGGCCACCCGTTGTCTTGCGCGCCAATTCCTAATCTGCTTTCACTGCTTGCCGCTCGCATGGCGGACGAGGAGAACGGTGAGCAGACCGAAGCGACCGCCTCCTCCGCTGTCAATGGATACCGGTGAGCCGCAGCTTTCTGCAGTCAGCGCAATGGGCAGAATCGCCTCACCGCTGGTTTTGGACGATGTCGCCGAAGGCGTTGCGCCAGGGTGCGCGCAGCCCTCCTTAGCTCGTAGTAGCAAAACTCTCCTCGAAATGTGCTCTCGGGTCTCTCTTAGCCGGTTTTCACAACTCTGCAATAGTCTGACGAGGCCTTAAAAAACTAATTGAAGTTACACAGACTGTCAACTGAATCGTATCAAGCTTGAGCAGTCTCCCGGCTCTCTGTTCCTCGGTTAGGAAATTTTTCCTCTTCGTTTCAGCCGGCCCGATCGAAGGCCCGCCCAGCCATCTGCCTGAGTCCTCATTATTTCCTAAGCGTGCCTTTTCTGCTTGCAGTCTGCGCTTCGTGCCGCTCCGATCATTAGCTTGGGGCTCCTGAGGCCTGGCTGCCCACCTGCGCCTGCACCGTGCACTTTTGATGAGCCCCCCATTGCCTAGCTATGCACAGCTGGACGATTTGAAACTCTGCTTTATCATTAATAGTCCTTGGCGATGCCTCAAGGACATCAAAACTGACTGGCCAACATCCTTGCCCCCGTTTTCCATGACACAGCTGCCAGCTGCCCGCTGAGATGCCCTCCAGAGCTGAGTTCAACGTGTGGAGCATCCTGAAAAACTGCATTGGCAAGGTAAAGTTGAGCAGACCTGGCGCCTAGCGGAATTTTTTATTTACGCGCGTACCCTCGTTAATTACGAGCGCGAGATAAACAGTATTTACCCTAGAACCAACAGGCCTACTATATTGTTCCTAAATTCAAAGTATTAAAATGAAATTCTTTGAAATGGTTCATTTTTCAAGTCCTGAAAGGGCTGGTTGGAAACGTGTCTGTAACTCTTGAAAGACGATTCCGCTTGGGCTTGTCGTGGGGTTCACGCTCGTGAGGGTCAACAGCACAATAGTGTACATGCCTGGTGATGAGAAAGTCAGGGAAAGTTAGGAATGTCAGGAAAGTCAGAAAGTCAGGAATGTCAGGAAAGTCAGGAATGTCAGGAATATCAGGAAAGTGAGGAATGTCAGGAAAGTTAGGAATGTCAGGAAAGTCAGGAATGAGCCTCGCTTCATCATCCCCTCGATTTCAAACTTTTCCGAGCAAATCGCTTAAAAACTCCACTGAGAGTCTTGAACGCTGCTGGACAGCCAATCGTAGTAGCATTTTTGCCTGAGAAAGTCGAGCAGAAGCTGCTCTGCCGGCCCTCCTGCTGCTAAATTAACTTTCCATCGGCAGTCCGGCCCAGCGCCCTATTTAGATAGAGAGATTTGAGTCCCCCTGCCTGCCCTCTATTTCCCTGCTTCAGTCCGTCACGCCCGGGCACTCTGCACTGCTGCCGGCCGTCTCCTCTGTTCGTGTAATTTGCCCCCCCCCAGCACTTGCGCGCACCCGGCCGGCCACTAATTGCCCCGCCCGCGAAATTCCCCACCCCGCCCTCCAGCCCGTCCAGCTTCTCTCCTCCACCTCCTCTGAGCTGCGCTCGGACTTCAATCGCTGAGCCGGAACCGCGGGAAACTGCCGAGGTCACTGGCCATGCTGAGCACTATAGGTAGCGAAATTCCTGGGGAATTAATTCAAGCCGCGCAAAAAGGATCGATCCAGCCTCTCTGGCCCTCATCGATCTCAGGCTGAGGCCATTGCAAATTTTGGCCCCCAATTCTTCCCAATATTTCTCTTAGCACCCTTGGGGACGCAGGCGCCGTTGCCAGGGGAAATCTCCTTCCCTGTCGGCTGCGCTAATCTCACTTCCAAGTCGCCCACAGGATCCTTGAATCAGCTGTCGAAGGAGAGCGAGTTGTACTTTTGTAGCCCGCCTGCTATTGGCTGCTTATGCGGAAAGGAACTTCTTTGTACTCGCATGCAGGAAGCGATCCAACGCACACCCAGTCTTATGGGCTTGTAGTCTGGCGGGACCGAGGTTCGATTCCGTTCGATTCTATAGGGGCATTGAGGGCCCATTGCCAGTGTGCACTGCCCGTCGATGAGAGAGCTGAAAAGGCCCACGTCCCGATTCGAACCCGCGACCTTCCCCTTCCCCCGTGCTCGCAGGAGCTGACCAAAATCGCCATGCCGGTGAACTTCAACGAGCCGCTGTCGTTTCTGCAGCGAATCTGCGAGTACCTGGAGTACTCGGAGCTGCTGTTCCAGGCTGAGCAGTGCGACTGCCCGACTGAGAGGCTGGAAGTAAGTTGGCTAATTGTGCTCAGGTTTTCATTGGGCAACTTGAAGCTGGAAGATTGCGCCTTCTGAGCCGCCGCTGCACCTCCCGCAGCTCATTGCAGCATTCGCTGTGTCGGCCGTCTCCTCGAACTGGGACCGCCTGGGAAAGCCGTTCAACCCGCTGATGGGAGAGACCTATGAATTGGACAGGTGAGACTCGACAGGGTTAAGGATCTAGTGTGCTCTGTGCCTGGTTTTTGTGTCCCTTGGTTCGATTCACTGTACTCCTACTGGTCCTTGGTTTGATTCACTGTACTCCTATTCGGTCCTTGGTTCGATTCACTGTACTCCTACTGGTCCTTGGTTCGATTCACTGTACTCCTATTCGGTCCTTGGTTCGATTCACTGTACTCCTACTGGTCCTTGGTTCGATTCACTGTACTCCTATTCGGTCCTTGGTTCGATTCACTGTACTCCTACTGGTCCTTGGTTCGATTCACTGTACTCCTACTGGTCCTTGGTTTGATTCACTGTACTCCTACTGGTCCTTGGTTTGATTCACTGTACTCCTATTCGGTCCTTGGTTCGATTCACTGTACTCCTATTCGGTCCTTGGTTCGATTCACTGTACTCCTACTGGTCCTTGGTTCGATTCACTGTACTCCTACTGGTCCTTGGTTTGATTCACTGTACTCCTACTGGTCCTTGGTTTGATTCACTGTACTCCTACTGGTCCTTGGTTTGATTCACTGTACTCCTATTCGGTCCTTGGTTCGATTCACTGTACTCCTACTGGTCCTTGGTTCGATTCACTGTACTCCTATTCGGTCCTTGGTTCGATTCACTGTACTCCTACTGGTCCTTGGTTCGATTCACTGTACTCCTATTCGGTCCTTGGTTCGATTCACTGTACTCCTACTGGTCCTTGGTTTGATTCACTGTACTCCTACTGGTCCTTGGTTTGATTCACTGTACTCCTACTGGTCCTTGATTTGATTCACTGTACTCCTACTGGTCCTTGGTTCGATTCACTGTACTCCTACTGGTCCTTGGTTTGATTCACTGTACTCCTACTGGTCCTTGGTTTGATTCACTGTACTCCTACTGGTCCTTGGTTCGATTCACTGTACTCCTACTGGTCCTTGGTTTGATTCACTGTACTCCTACTGGTCCTTGGTTTGATTCACTGTACTCCTACTGGTCCTTGGTTTGATTCACTGTACTCCTACTGGTCCTTGGTTCGATTCACTGTACTCCTACTGGTCCTTGGTTTGATTCACTGTACTCCTACTGGTCGTTGGTTCGATTCACTGTACTCCTACTGGTCCTTGGTTTGATTCACTGTACTCCTACTGGTCCTTGGTTCGATTCACTGTACTCCTACTGGTCCTTGGTTTGATTCACTGTACTCCTACTGGTCCTTGGTTTGATTCACTGTACTCCTATTCGGTCCTTGGTTCGATTCACTGTACTTCTATTTGGTCCTTGGTTCGATTCCTTGTACTCCAACAGGTCCTTGGTTCGATTCCTTGTACTCCAACAGGTCCTTGGTTCGATTCCTTGTACTCCAACAGGTCCTTGGTTCGATTCCTTGTACTCCAACAGGTCCTTGGTTCGATTCCCTGTACTCCTATTTGGTCCTTGGTTCGATTCCCTATACTCCTACTGGTCCTTGGTTCGATTACCTGTAGTTCTAGAGGGTGAAGTACTTTTTTAGTCCTTTGTTTTTCACTACACTCACAGCGGTTTTTGGCCCGATCCGCGTTGCTCCCAGTGGTTAAATTGGTCTTTGGTCCGCGACACTGCCATGCCTTCCGCTATTGCCACAATCCATTTCACTGCAAAGCCAGTTTGGCAAGCGTTTCCCAGGGTGAATAAGCGCCAGTGCAGCGCCAGTGTAGTTGGACTGGACACCCGCCCTTCTGCAGCCGCTTCTAGCAATGCCTGAAACAGCTGCGATCCATGCAGCCTTGCAAGTGGGCAAGGCGAGAGGGCCAGGAAACTGGATTCTGCTTTTCCATCTCTCTCTCTCCCTCTCGTTCTCCATCAGTGCTCAGGTGAGTCCGATGAGGACAATGGAGTAGTTTTAGTCAGTTCGCTTCCCTGGCCTGGGCTCACTGTGTGCTCAGTGGAGAGCACCAACAACGGAACCTCCTGCAGCCTGCATGGCCTCTGGCCTCATCTTAATAGTGCTTCCTGCAGCCTCCTCCTGCCGCTTTGCCGCTTGCAAAGAGTGAATTAAAACGGCCCCTATTTGATGGCAGGAGTACTGGTAGGTTGAAGTTGATTCAACCAGAATTCTAATAATATACATGTATGGGCTTGCATGTATTCGTATTATGCACCTTGTATAAATAGCAGGAGAACTTTTGTGTGGGACTCAGGAGCTGTTGTTTGGTTTATGGCCATCTGGGACTGCTGCTGGTGCTGTGTTGGGGGGGGGGGAATTGGAATCGCATGCCTATTCAGTTTACTATAAATAAATTGATATGTTGGAGTTGGGAGAAAGCGCAGCATCCAAACTGCAGCCAAGTTGAACATGGCATGGGTGACAGCTCAAGGTGAGAGGGACTGTCAAGAAGAGAAATGCGGGTTTAAGCAGCTATAGCCCTCTGTCTATCACTCCTAACCCTAGCCCTAGCTATAGCCCTCTGTCTATCACTAATAACCCTAGCCCTAGCTATAGCCCTCTTTCTATCACTCCTAACCCTAGCCCTAGCTATAGCCCTCTTTCTATCACTCCTAACCCTAGCCCTAGCTATAGCCCTCTGTCTATCACTCCTAACCCTAGCCCTAGCTATAGCCCTCTGTCTATCACTCCTAACCCTAGCCCTAGCCCTAGCCCTAGCTATAGCCCTCTATCACTCCTAAGCCTAGCCCTAGCTATAGCCCTCTGTCTATCACTCCTAACCCTAGCCCTAGCCCAAGCCGTAACTCTAGCCCTAGCCCTAGCCCTAGCCCTAGCCCTAGCCCTAGCCCTAGCCCTAGCCCTAGCCCTAGCCGCCCTAGCCCTGGCCATAGCCATAGCCATAGCCTTAGCCCTAGCCCTAGCTCTAGCCCTGCCGTAATTACTTTTAGCGCTCTGCATGAAGCGTAAATAAAGCGTAAAGCGCATGAAGCATGTTAGTCGTAAATTTCTGCCGCAGAGTGTTAACAAAATTTTTCCCAAACGCATTTACTGCTTTTGGTCTCTGAAAGATAGAGTGACGAAGCTGAAGAAAAAAAATTGACTTTTAGAGTGCTTTCCCGAGCCAGAGTCTTGAGCGCCGAGAGGCTCGTTGGAGAGCCGGAACCGCTTCAGTGCGATGCGCCTATCGGGAGGCCGGGTTTGCTGAACCGACTGGGTGAGCGGCTGCACCTTTGCTTTGCCGAGGCCCCCTGCTGGGCTAATGGCCCGCAGTGGATCAATAATTGATTGCTGGGGACTGGGAAAATGGAAGGAGGCCATGCGGCGCTGATGGCGGAGAGAAACTGCAGCTGGGACCGCCGAACAGATGATGGCATGTCGTGCGCTCACTTTCTACGTACTGGCGCTTTGGAGAGAGCCCAGTTTCTAAGCCTCATCAACTTCATTCTCGCTCTCAGATCAAATGTCTCCTTTTCTCTATATTTCTGTCTCCCCAACCGGATAGAACAACGTGCTCATGCATGCATTTTGTTACAGTGCTTTAGTACAAGACCATTGTTCCTATGTACAAGACCATTGTTCCTATGTACAAGACCATTGTTCCTATGTACAAGACCATTGTTCCTATGTACAAGACCATTGTTACTATGTACAAGACCATTGTTCCTATGTACAAGACCATTGTTCCTATGTACAAGACCATTGTTCCTATGTACAAGACCATTGTTCCTATGTACAAGACCATTGTTCCTATGTACAAGACCCTTCCCAGTTTCTAGCACAGGATCATATGTGGACAGTCCGTTCTCCATGTAAGTTCTGTGGACCTGCAACCCTCAGAACCCACGAGCAGGGTGGCGGCTTCCGGATGGTGTGCGAGCAGGTCTCTCACCACCCGCCAATCAGCGCCTTCCACGCCGAGTCCTCGGACAGCGCCTGGCGCTTCCACGGCAGCGTGACGCCCCGCCTCAGCTTCTGGGGAAAATCCGTGGAGGTCTGCCCGAAGGGCTGGGTGACGCTGGAGTTTCCCAGGCGCGGCGAGGTGTACACCTGGCAGAATGTGCAGTGCAAAATCCACAACATCATCATTGGGAAGCTGTGGATTGAGCATGTAAGAAGGGACTGCACTTCTCGGAGGTGCTACATGTAGTGCACTTTAAATGCCGAGATGGGCCAAAGTGACTAATTAAAAATTTTTCACGCCCAACTGCAGTTCGGCGACATGACAATCACCTGCCACGGCAGCGGCCGCAAGGCTGAGCTCAGCTGGCACCCGGCATCCTGGCTCAGCCCCAGCCACCACCGGGTTGACGGCTACGTGTTCGATGAGGATGGCAGGAAAGTTCGGGCCTTGTACGGCAAGTGGCTTGACGCCATGTTCAGGTGAGCCTGTCTGCCTGTCTGCCTGCCTACCTGCCTGCCTGTCTGCCTTCCCGCCTGTCTGCCTGCCTGCCCGCCTGCCTGCCCGCCTGCCTACCTGCCTGCCCGCCTGCCTACCTGCCTGCCTGCCTGCCTGCCTGCCTGCCTGCCTGCCTGCCTCTGCCTGCCTGCCTACCTGCCTGCCCGCCTGCCTGCCTGCCTGCCTACCTGCCTGCCCGCCTGCCTGCCTGCCTGCCTGTCTGCCCGCCTGTCTGCCTGCCTGCCTGCCTGCCCGCCTGTCTGTCTGTCTGTCTGTCTGTCTGTCTGTCTGTCTGTCTGTCTGTCTGTCTGTCTGTCTGTCTGTTTGACTGTCTGTCTGTCTATGTGGCTGTCTGCCTGTCTGCGTGTCATTCTCGCTAGACTCGCCACAGTAGGAGCGGTCCGCTGCGTGTGGAAACACTATGAGCGCCGCAGAGATGAAGAGTCGCTAAGAGCGGCAAACCAAAGCAGGAGCGGAGGCTGGGGGAGCTGCTTCCCGCTGCTCCATCCTCACTATTTAGCCAGCAGAAGCCGTGCAGGTGGCGGCTAGGCAATGAATTCAGCTGGGCCGGATTGAACCAGTTCGGGCTTTGAGAGGCGCCCCAGCACCGGCTGTCACCTGCTTTACCTGAGCTGGTCTGGGAGAGCTCAGCTTATAGATTAGCAAGCCCCCAGCGCGTGCTAATTCTCGAATCCATTCCGTTCCCGGGGATTCGGTTAGTCCATTACCCATATGAGTTTTGACATAGGGGGTGATCTGGAGAGACGGAAATAGAGAAGGCTGGGAGTGCAGCATGCTCGAATTCTAGCACCATCCACCTTAGTTCTACTTTAAGTAATGTGAATGGCGGCTGAGAGAATTTGCCGCCCGGCTTTTCCATAGCCTGCCGGTGGAGGCCTGGAAGGAGCACAAGCGCAGCGGCGGCAGCCACCAATCGTCGCGTCGTCGCCACCATCAGCAGCGCGAAGTATCCTCATCGCCTCGCAACGGCAGCCCTAAGCTGCGCCCATCGAGTTTCATCGCCGCCAACAGCATCAGCAGCGGCTCAGCCGGCGACGAATCGCCGTCCAGGAAGGCAGCCAGCGACAGCGAGGACGGCCAGACGGGCCCGCCGAGTCGCGGGTCAGCGGCCGACCTGCGGCTGCCCGGCCAGCGGCTGCTCTGGCAGCTGGTGCAGCGGCCGCAGGGCTGCGAGCGCTACTACAGCTTCACCCGCTTCGCCATGCAGCTCAACGACTGCTCGGACGCCGAACTGATGGCGCGCCTGCCGCCTACCGACGCTCGCCGGAAGCCTGACGTGCGCGCCCTCGAGGCCGGTGACCTTGCGCTGGCGCAGGCAGAGAAGTCGCGCCTAGAAGAGAAGCAGCGCCGGCGCCGCGCTCAGTCGGACTCCGACGGCGTCTGGTTCCGCAGGTGGCGGAACCCGCACACCGGCAAGGACGGCGACTGGCGCTTCACGGGCGAATACTGGGCGCGCGACTGGGCCCGCTGCCCGGATATTTACTGAGGCTGCAGTGCCGCCCCTCACCCCTGCTGGATTCCTATTGGCCGCGGAGAAAACAGCCAATAGGAGCGGGTAGAGCCGTAGCGAAGTGAAGAAAGGGGAGTGAGGTGGGTGGTTGAGGCGGATAGGGATTGGCTTGGGTGCTTTAACAGGTTGTTAGTTGCGGTTGACCTGGCTTGAATACTTGTTGGCTATCTCCATACCATATTAGATGAATTCGGATGCATTCGAATGTACTTTATGCTTGTACTGTGATGCCCAAATTCAGCTCGGAAACATTCACACAATCGCGTACTGTCACTTGCCAATTTACTATGGAAAAAATTCTCTCTGGAAAAAACCAGACTTGATAATATTTTTAAATCCCCACTTTTCACACCCTGCGAATTTCTCTATTGTAGTGGCTCGCAGAAACAATAAATTTGACCTGCTTTCCGCATTCCTCTACTTACCTCAGTAGCGTCTTGGTAATATCAATAATTGAAATGCAAAAATTACAAAGATTTTCACAAGCAGATTGGAGCTGGACTGCGTATTTTTTAATCTATTTATGTACCGGATCAAAGCGTAAATATTAAAGTCAACAAAATTCAGGATGCCTCTTGCCAAGTTTCTTATACACAAATACTGCACTGCTCAATAAATGATCATAAGAGACTAGCCATACTAGAAAATATATGTAAACCTGCAACACGGATAAAAATATATAGCATATTGTGAGCTCTGCTAGGCATGATCGACAGGCTGTTTGCATTGATAACTGAGGAATAAAGCAGACAAAATCCCAATCGTCACACGCTGCTGATGGTTTGAAGGCGAAGCTGCTGCTCAAATTGCTGCTGTTGCTGCTGCGGCAGATGCAGCGGCGGCTGCACGGTCGTCGGGCGCGACTCCCGCCTGGCCGCGGCCGTGGCGGTGCGGCGCCAGAGCGCGGCAAGCAGTCGGCAGATCGCGGGCAGCAGCCAGGCGGTGGCCAGGCTGAGGACCAGCATGTAGGCCATGAGCACAGGGGCGCAGGCGGCCGGCGGCATGACGGGGCCGAAGTCGGGCCGGCCGTACAGGGCTGGCAAGATGCAGCGGCCGGTGAGCCCGGTTAGCAGGTTGCCGATGAGGAAGTAGGCCAGGCCGTGCTGGTCCACCAGCTGCAGGAAGGGGGACGCCGGCGGGGGAGGTGGCTGGGACAGGTGCTCGGACTGGTGCTCCCGATGGTGCTCGCGCAGGTGCACATTGTTGGAGCTGACCGGGTAGGGGCCGGCCAGGGCCGCAAACAGACAGGACGCGAAGGCGCAGGCGGCCATGTAGGCGCAGCAGAAGCCGAGGATCCACGCCACGTAGGCGGCGTTGCCCAGGCGCCGGGACTCTGGCAGGGCAAGCCCGGCAGCTGGCAGGACGCGGAGCGCCAGGGTGGCGGCGGCCACCGCTGCGCACCAGCCGGTCACGCGGCCGACATCAGTTGGCCGACGGCTGGCTAGGACGGGCAGGGCAAGACGGCCGACCTGCAGCGCCAGCAGGTAGAGGCAGTAAAGGCCCAGACAGGCCACCAGGCCCTCTCGGTTGGCCTCGAAGAAGCCGGCATCGCGTCTGGCGGCCAGAGCGGCCGCGGCCGCCGCTGCCGGAGCTTCTGCATCGGCCGCGGATTCTGGCCGGACGATGGTGATGGCCAGCCGGCCGACCGGGCCAAGGGCCACCTCGTAGGCGGCCAACAGGAGACAGGCGGGCAGCGCCGGCGGAAGGCGCGACTGTGGCGGCAGCAGCAGCAGCTCGGTAGCGGAGCCCACCATCTTCACTGCGGCAAGCGTAAAGAACACATTCCAGTCCCGGCCGTACTCCTCCACAGCCTGGGCGGTGGAGGCAGAGTCTGGGATGAATGCATCCATTGTTTATCCCACACTCCCCATCCCCGCTCCCACACTCCTTATCCCCGCTCCCACACTCCTTATCCTCGCTCCCACACTTCTTATCCCCGCTACCACACTCCTGATCCCCGCTTAAACACTCATTATCCTCGCTCCCACACTTCTTATCCCCGCTCCCACACTCCTTATCCCCGCTCACACACTCCTTATCCTCGCTCCCACACTCCTTATCCCCGCTCCCACACTTCTTATCCCCGCTCACACACTCCTTATCCTCGCTCCCACACTTCTTATCCCCGCTCCCACACTCCTTATCCCCGCTCCCACACTCCTTATCCTCGCTCCCACACTTCTTATCCCCGCTCCCACACTTCTTATCCCCGCTACCACACTTCTTATCCCCGCTCCCACACTTCTTATCCCCGCTACCACACTCCTTATCCTCGCTCCCACACACCGTACCTGATCGGGTGCCACCACCAGCCGCACCAGTCCGCAGCCGGTCAGCAGCAGGCACAGTACGGTCTGCTTCAGCAGCGCCGCCTGCCGCTGGTGCCGGTTGAGGGCCCGAGCCCGGCAGGTGGGCGCCGTCAGGCCCATCAGAAAGACGAAGCAGCCGAGGCCGACATCCATCAGGCCGGTGCCAAAGGTACGCGTCTTGCCGAATGGAAGCCGAAAACAGGGTAAGTCCCTGGCGGAGCAGCAGAGGGGCGGAGGCATTGAGATTTTGTTGGCTCAATGACGATGCATTTGGGAAGGTGGCAAACCCTAGACTAGAACATTCACGGACCAATCAGAATCTGGGACGGAAGCGGACCAATCAGAATCTAGGACGGAAGTGGACCAATCAGAATATGGGACAGTTACGAACGAATCAGAATCTAGGACGGAAGCGGACCAATCAGAATGTGGGACAGTCACGGACCAATCAGAATCTGGGACAGTCACGGACCAATCAGAATCTGGGACAGTCACGGACCAATCAGAATCTGGGACAGTCACGGACCAATCAGAATCTGGGACAGTCACGGACCAATCAGAATCTGGGACAGTCACGGACCAATCAGAATCTGGGACAGTCACGGACCAATCAGAATCTGAAAGTCACGGACGAACCCGAATCTAGGACGGAAGCGAACCAATCAGAATCTAGGACGGAAGCGGACCAATCAGTACCTGGCGCTAAAGTGAGTCAATCAGTTTGGGAGAGTCACACACACACACACACACACCTGGCCAGAATGCAGGCGCATGTTGGCAAATAGATGAGGCCCCGAAACTCGGTGATAAAGCGCGCTCGGCCGGCCTGCTCGGCGCTGAACGCGGGCTCCCCGAGTTCCGCCGGCAGCCACCAGAGCCACTGTCCCCGCCGCCGCCGGGCCAGCAGTCTGGCCAGGGCGGCCACATTGACCGCCAGGGCAACGACAGCCGAGACTGCCACAGGCACTGCGTAGCTGGCAGCCGGAAAGGTGACGATGCACAGGCAGAAGGCGCTGGTGATGAGGCCGTGGTCAAGCAGCAGGTGGCCAAGGCGGCCAGCGCGGTTCGCCAGGCCGGGCGCCAGACACAGCAGGGCATTCCGGCTGCTCAGGCCCAGCACGAGGGGCAGCACGGCGACAAAGACTTCCCAGATGGCGCAGCGGACGGGCTCGGTGTGGTGCTTGAAGCCCGGCACCAGCGGGTGGTAGGGCGAGAACTCGCCAACCACCTTCTGCTGCTGCGGAGCCTGGCCCGCCACAGCCTGGATGGGGAGTTTCAACAGGCCTAGTTACTGCTGGGGATTTAACGGGCAGCTAACAAACATGATGAACTAACAAAACTGAACAAAAACATAAACAAAACACAGAATTTTTGACTATAGGGACGAGAACAAAACAAAGGAATCTCATTGTTGTTTAAACGGTTTAGTGATCAGGGAAGCCCCAAGCGCTTTCTTCTGGTTTCCTATCAGAGAATCCCCTGAGTATTATATAAACGACTCGAATCGAACTACCAGGGGAATACCCTAGGGCCTATGTGTTTTTAAACGAGTACCAATCAGGGAATCCCTAAGTGTTCTAAAACGAAACCAATTAGGGAATCCCTAAGTGTTCTGAGAATCAATCAGGGAATCCCTAAGTGTTCTGAGAATCAATCAGGGAATCCCTAAGTGCTCCAAAACGAGAATCAATCAGGAAATAACCAAGTCTTCAAAAACGAAACCAATCAGGGAATCCCCAAGTGTTCTGAGAATCAATCAGGGAATGCCCAAGTGTTTTAAAACGAGAATCAACCAGGGAATCCCTAAGTGTTCTAAAACGAGAATCAATGAGGGAATCCCTAAGTGTTCTAAAACGAGAAACAAATCAGGGAATCCCTAAGTGTTCTAAAACTAAAAACCAATCAGGGAATCCCCAAGTGTTCAAAAACGAGAACCAATCAGGGAATGACCAAGCGTTCTGAGAATCAATTAGGGAATCTTCAAGTGTTCTGAGAATCAATCAGGGAATCCCTAAGTGTTCTAAAACGAGAAACCAACCAGGGAATCCCAACCGGCCTTTTACTTGATAGCCAATCAGCTGTTTTTTAAATAGCACTAAACGGGGACTCCCCTCGATGTTTCAGAAGAGCAACAAGCACGGAAACCAGAAAACAACAAACAGGCGTACCCTAACCAGCCAAAGGCAAATGAATTTTTAACACAAAAAGCAAGGCCAACAGAGGGTCGTGAATCGTGATGAGGGGAATACAAAATCCATATATATATTTAATAGTAGCGATAAGAAATGGCGGGTAACACCGAACTCCAAGAGGCATAAAGTAGGCGATTACAAAATCCGATTTAAAGAGAAAACGGCATGACTTGGCGCAGATTAACTGGGAAAAATGGAGCGGCTTTAGAAAAATTTTCAGTTTGCGGAAGTATAATTAAAATATGGAAAATTACCGGACTGCAAAGATCAGAATGAATAGGCGGAATATTTATAAATATTAAATTATATGAAGTTCCTACAACCGACTAACAATAAGTATAAACTATAAAACGATTTGCAATTCTAACTTATTAAAGCAAACAAACTCTAATTGCCTAGCCCAGCTTGGAGAGCAATATTACATGGATGAATTTGTTTAACTAAATAGCAGTACAAAACCGATACAAAAGGAAAGATTGGTCAATTCAATCGAATGAAAAAACACCTTTTACCAATGTTTAAATAATATTAGAACTGTAGGCAGATATTAGTAAGTTTAGATCAACGGCGTCAGACATGCAAGCTATAAAGACAGTCAACATGTCAGCCAATCAGAGACAGTCAACAAGCTATTTCCACTGTCCCAGCCAATCAGAAACAGCCAAAAAGCTAGTCTCACTGTCCCAGCCAAAAAGCTAGTCCCACTGTCCCAGCCAATCAGAGACAGTCAACAAGCTATTCATACTGTCCCAGCCAATCAGAGACAGTCAACAAGCTATTCATACTGTCCCAGCCAATCAGAGACAGTCAACAAGCTATTCATACTGTCCCAGCCAATCAGAGACAGTCAAAAATCTAGTCCCACTGTCCCAGCCAGAGACAGTCACCAGCAATCAGTAGGAGAACAGCATATCGGGCTTGAATCCGAGCTTCTCCAGGCTGGGCATGCAGGCAAAGTTGATCATAGGCGGCGGGCCGCACATCAGCACCAGGGTGTCCTCGCCAGGCGGGAACAGGTGCTCGCCGATCATTTCGGAGTTGACAAAGCCCGAGCTGTAGCGCCAGTCCTCGGGCGGCCGGTCCAGGGTGTACCAGAGCTTGAACTGGCTCGGTTTCGAGTCACGCAGCTGCTCGAGCTCGTCGCGCAGCAGGATGTCCTGCTCGGTCTGATTGGCGAATAGCAGCGCCAGCTGAGTCTTATCCGTGTCCGCGTGGCCCAGCACCTGCTGGATGAGCTGGTACATCGGCGTGATGCCCGTCCCGCCGGCGATCATGGCAACCCGGCGGACCCGCTTAGCAACCGGCGGCGACTTCTTGTCCGGCCGGATCTGGAACTGGCCGCTGCCTTCGTATACCAGCCGGCCGGAGGGGCCGCGCACGTCAACGCAGTCGCCCTCCTTCAGCGACTCGAGGTACTGCGACATTTTGCCACCGTCTGGGAACTTCGGGTGCACGTTCTGGAGAGAAAGAGACGGGGAGGGGAGAGTTGAAAATGCTAAACTGTAGCTACTAGTCTAGAAGCATCGAGGAAGCCAACCAAGACTGGACGGCAGAGACTTTGCCAGATTTCAATTTCTATTAAAACTGTCTACTATAAGTAGCTTACACGCGAATATGCTGGGTGGCCCATTGTCCGACATTCCCTTGGCTTTTCTTGTCTGTGAGGATTTTGCGCAACAAGCCTTTTAAATTTATAATTCCCTCATAGACTAAACAATGTGCCTGAGAGGTCAATAAGCAACAACCCCCACCCCTGCTCTCACTGTTTCCCAGTTATCACCTGTTTCTCTGATGGTCTGTCTACACGCGCACCTGAGGACTGAGGTCTGCAGATTTCATCCCCCAAACTGGTACATATTAATAATTCAGTATACAGTTTTTGTTAATTCTCCAGAATTCATCTGACTTCTAAACTTATTTCTCGTACCTGAATTTCGAACCTCTACCTCTATTATCTTTAGATTGCACTACTACCAGTAGGTAGATCTTTACTGGATGGCTCCCACATTGCAATTAAGCTAAGCAATGATCTCAGCTGTCTGCAGAAACAGAGGCAGCTCCACGCACCGAAAGCCCCAAGCTGTGACTCAAATTTCACTATATGTATACATAGAGAGAGCCTCTCACCTTGAAGTAGACCTTAATAACCAGATCAAAGTGGCCCTTCTGCTCGTCCGAAGTTGTCGGCGTGTACGGCCGGACAACGGGATCGCCGTCGATGCGGGCGTGCAGGTAGATGTGCTGGCCGACCGGCAGGCCGAGCACGTGGTCCCGGCTGGGCAGGGCGAAGCGAAACCGCCTGGTGTCGTGGCTGATGATCTCCTTGTCAACCAGGCGCAACGGATATTTCACGTTGGCGTCCTGCAGTGTCACCAGGCGTTTGGGCTTGCGCGAACCCCAGAACAGCTTGTAGACGGCCACGGACAGCAGGATGATGGCGCCGCCGCCACCGACTATCAGCATCTGTGCGATTGTTAGCGAGCAGTTCATTGTGCAAGTAGATAGCAACAGATTGGGGAATACTATTTCCCCCCTGCATCAATCAGGGAATTCCCAAGTGTTTTCCTCTGCATCAATCAGGGAATTCCCAAGTGATTCCTCTGCATCAATCAGGGAATTCCCAAGTGTTTTCCTCTGCATCAATCAGGGAATTCCCAAGTGTTTCCTCTGCATCAATCAGGGAATTCCCAAGTGTTTTCCTCTGCATCAATCGGGGAATTCCCAAGTGTTTTCCTCTGTATCAATCAGGGAATTCCCAAGTGTTTTCCTCTGCATCAATCAGGGAATTCCCAAGTGTTTTCCTCTGCATTAATCAAGGAATTCCCAAGTGTTTTCCTCTGCATCAATCAGGGAATTCCCAAGTGTTTTCCTCTGCATCAATTCGGGAATTCCCAAGTGTTTTCCTCTGCATCAATCAGGGAATTCCCAAGTGTTTTCCTCTGCATCAATCAGGGAATTCCCAAGTGTTTTCCTCTGCATCAATCAGGGAATTCCAAGTGTTTTCCTCTGCATCAATCAGGGAATTCCCAAGTGTTTTCCTCTGCATCAATCAGGGAATTTACAGTTGTTTTCTCCTGCATCAATAAGGGGATTACCAGCTGCTTTCTCAGCTTCTCCCATAATTCTATGACTTTATTTGAATACCATTTAAAAATAGCATTCTTTGGTACATGCCATGTCAATGGTAAATACTTATTTAGTCTTCATTGATTTTTAAAGTATAACTTTTAAAAGTAAAAAGCCTTTTTCCAAATGTTACTTTTTCTATACAAAAAAATTATAAAAATGTCTTTACAGTTAATGCACATTATGATAAATTGCAAATATTATAATTAAACACTGAAACATGGGCTCTCAAAACTACATTAGCACATTCATAAAAACACATCAAAAAGACAAAATTTGTACATTTTAATTAGCCCAATCTAGAGGTACAAGTAAAACAAACTCTCAAAAATGAACTTAAACTAACCCTAATCAAACTAATAATAACTAATATGATTAAAACAAATAACAAAAGTGAGATTATATTAATATTGTGGAAAAAATATTTTGATACTCAATAGATTATATATAAGTCCTTAAAAATAGCTTTGTTGAACTCATTGTTAAAGTCATTGTTGCATTATTAAATAAAATAGTAAAAAACCACAAAAAGCATTGTAAAAGTCTGAGTTGACTGATTTGCAATTTTTTGTTTCACTTTTTTCATTTATAAACAATTAGTTTTTAGACTTGAAGACCTTAGAATGGAAGGCTAATTTTTTTACTACTTACAAAATAGAAAGTATTCTATGTTTAAATTTTTATTTTATTTAAAAAGACAAAAGATTTCTAAGGATTTCTAAGTTTTTCTAAAAAAAACTTGCAAAAATTCATACTAATTTAAAGTGCAAAGTTTGCCAGCAAACATCCATATACTAAAAATGGTCTATCGTCTTTTTCTAAAAGTAAATATACTGCTAATTCCTTGTTGCTAAACAACCTTTAAGTTGTTTTCTTTCATTTAAATATCAACTTGAATAATATTAGTATATATAATATGGCTTTATTTAGACTTAATTTTTTGGGTAAAAATGGCATCAGAAAATGTGAACCCGGCATCTAAATCAAATGCTTCCTATAGGCTTATGAGGCAATAAAAACAATGAAATTATACTTATTATGTATTATTGTGGCATGCATGCAAAAAAAAGAATTTTCCAAATTGCTTCAATAGAAGCTAAGTAAAATGCAATTTTCCAATCTTTATAGGAATTCCAATGTGTTACCCAGCTTCCAAATTAGATGCTTCCTATAAGCTTATGAGGCAACAAAGAACAATGAAATATGTATCATTGCAGCATATATGAAGGAAATTTTTTTTCCAAATTGCTTTAGTAGAAGCTGAGTAAAATGCATTTTTTCAATCTTTACAAGAATTTGTATGTTTACTTAAATAATAAACTTATGTTGAATACAATATTTATTACAAATGAACTCTAAAATACTCATTTTCAATAGTAACAAAAGTGATGAACAAATAAACCTTCAAAAAGAATGCTAAATATATTATAGCATTATAGAATGTAATATTATAAGATACTTAAAGTTAATAAATACATTATTAGAGCTTTTTATCATTTTTATGAGTAATTTTAGTCATAATTTAATTTACCATATTAACAAATCATTTTATTAAAAATAAGGCTATACACCACAGCCAGGAAGACGGTAGAATCCTCGGAATTTTCCGGCGCAAATCAGCAATTTGCCGGCGCACGGCGCACACTTCACTGCGCCGCGCGCATGGGCTCGGCGCATCGGCGCATGGCTCGGTGCATCGGTGCATGGCTCGGCGCATGGCGCACAAGGTACGTCAGTGTACGTGACAATATAATAATGAATAATAAAAAAACGTATATTAAATGTCAATCAATCAATAAAATAAACGATAGTCGTTATTTCCAATGTTGTTTCTATTTCAAATTTCATTAATCGACTTAACAAACTTAACAAATTTGCGCCTTTCGCGGCTTTTGTTGCGTCTTTTTGCTTATATTTTGCAAATAGAAGCCATGATTGAACTGCTTGAACTTCCATTGATATTGATTCAATTTAGATACTTAATACTTGATGGTGCTTTTTCAAGTGTATTTTTCTCGGCGCATGGCGCACAAGTAATTTTTTTTCTCGGCGCACGCGGCGCACAACAAAAATTTTGATGGATGTTATTCCGGCGCACACGCTGCACCTTCCTGACCATGGGCTATACAAATGAATAATTTGTGCTTTTATAGACGTTTTTAACTTTTTTAAACTCAAATAAATTTATTTTATAGCCTTATTGTTTTCAAATTGCCAAAAAACGAATGTTCAAAAAACTTGCCACCAATTTTTTGATTTTGCCAGAAGCATTCTTAATCTTAGATAAATATTTTGTTGTATATAGCAAATAGATAGCAAGGAAGCAAGGAATTATTGGTATGGTGCAATTTAAATATTCTAATTATTTGCAAAAGAGTAGCAGGCCTATTCCTGTATGTATTATAATTAATCTGCTATGCAAATAAGCAGGGAATTGTTGGCATGGGACCATGGGAATAAGCACTGCCTATTAACTAGTGCAAAAACGTAAATTTCATGTTTTAATAAAGTAAAAAAACAATTAGATTATTATAGCAAAAAAACACACAAAATAAAACAATAATTCTTTAATATAACAAGAGAACTCGATTAATTTAAAAATACAAAACTTAGAAAGCAAGTTGTTTCATTTTTTGGCTTTAATTAATATTCAACCCTAGCTTAGAAATATACTAATTATTTGAATGACAACAATATAGAAAATTCTAATAATCTTATAGTGACTAATGATTTATAGATAATAAAAATAGAAAAAAAGCAAAGCAAACTGCACGAAACAATAAAGTTTTTTAGCTAGAACCAAAACTGTAACTGTAAGCAACGCAAGCAAGACATTTACATACTAAATTATAGAGGCAGTTTATACTACTCGTAATTCTAATTGTCGCATTACAACATAGCATCACGTGAACCGCTTACCGTTGTGTTAACCATGACGTGTGCTATTCTATTTGGGAAAAGCTGAAATCTCCCAGTTATTGAGTCAACGACCAACGTTTGAAAAAAGCGACCAGACCAGTTAAAGCCCGCTAGGTTAAAATAATTGCTTTATTCAATTTTTTCAAAGTCAGTTTTCGTGGAAAAAAATATCGTTTAAACAAACTGTTTTATTTATTTTATACTCATTTTAAACAGAGTTAAAAAAGTTAGTAAACTTTCTGCTGTTAGTTTTTTATTCCAAGACTAATCGTATTCGTTTTGTAAATTTTGACTACCGTTCAATTAAGGCGAAAGATTTCGTTAATGAAATTCAAAAGTCTTCGTCAACTAGTAAAATCCCACCACTGTTTCTAACCTAGGACGACTGAAGTAATCTATATATAATCCAATTAAGTAGTTCTTGTTTCTAACGAAGCCCTGCACGAAGCCCTTTTTCATTACTTTTATTTTTCTCTACCATGTCAACAATTTCACATATGGCAACGTCAGGGATCGACGACAATAGAACAAACATATGCGAAATAAGCTAGTAAAAAGTAAAACAGTCTTCGTATGTAGGTGTTGTTAGTTGAGAATAAGCGTGCCTATTCGGCGCATAAAATATTGTATTGGGGGCTGGAGTGAAAGTGTTGATCGGCTCTTGAGAGCAATGGAGGAAATACAGCCAGAGCCCTCATATCGCGGAGCAAAACTGCAGCTTATGTCTGGAAAAACTCTAGCTTTTATCATTCGGTGTCGGTGCATAGCCAGCACTACGTAAAACTGACCTGATTCGTATTCTATGCGAGCTATTCTCCACAAGAGAAGTTAATAAGCATCTGTTGGTATTATTATTACACGTATAAACACGTATACACGTACACGTAAATGTAAAGTGCTTGCTTTTTCAAAATAAAGTACATCGACATCGGATGCATGTACAAATCAGTAACTTCGCGTGGACGTCCGGAATATTTTACACATATATGAACGCTGGGCATCTACAAATAGTTACTACGCTTACGCACGTACATGTATAAAACCTTTTTTGTCATAAGAGAAGATCGCATATGCACAATTTTTCATGCCCATCTGATGTTTCAAACTACTACTCGTATATACTGCTTCGGAAAGGATCATTCATAAAGCTGAAAACACATAATTAGCTCGTGACCTAAGAAGCCATGCCTGCATTACATCGCTTCACCAAGGACTTATAAATCCTTGGCTTCCATTTGTGTAAGACATGCGTACATGCGGACCATGCAGCATGGTTTATATATCGATCGTTGATACGTACGTTCGTGTTAAAAAGTGAAGTATAGATTAAGGATTTACATTTTACTGAGGAAATACATGTAGATCATAACTGTGGAAAGAAGACCAGCACCAGCAAAAAGTACAATAATGTATACGCGCAGGATCGCAGAAAATAGCCATGCCAGTAATACGACACGATACCACACGATAAGACTGCCATAACGAAGATAAAAATATATAAAGGGTATGAGAACCGGTAAAAATGCACACAGAACATTTGGGGCGAAGCATTATATACAGATTTCTTTCTGAAGCATAAAATCAGGCTATAATAGTGCTAGTGTAATTCCACGCTGATCCTACCACGCGATAAACTGCATGGCGAGTCAAAGTAAGATCGTTTACGCGTATCATATACTGGGCCATAAGAGGCTACTTTACTCATTTCTATCTTGTTCTGGGCATACTGTGCATGTGAATTCACGACGCAGAATTGAGAGAGAATCGAGCAGCTCACGGATCAATCAGCAGCGGCTGGCTGGGATCGTCGCTAGACGTTACGGGGATCGGGACAGGAGGCTGGGAAGTTCCCGTAGCGCCCACCGCCTCCGTGGTGCCGGGTAGGTCTTCAGGCTGTACCGGCTCTGGCTCGCGCCACGGCCCGAGCTGCTCTTCCTTAAGTTCCTGTGTCAGCTCTTCGTCACTGTGCAGGTAGTTTCCAGGCGGACCGTCTCCTTCCATTGCTCGACGCAGCTTCTTAGGGTAGAATTCGACCGGGAAGCCAGCCAGGTTGCGGCCTTTGCGCAAGTTGGAGTTGAGGATGTCGCTGAAGGGCAGGTCGTCAACGTCAGCCGCGTACGGGTCCATGAGGATGAAGGCAACTTTAAACCAGCCGAGGACGAACAGCAGTTTCACGAGGGCGAACACCGGCACGTAGAGGTCCGTCCAGTACTGCCGGACGTACGGGATCTGGCCGTCCGGTACTCCGCCATCCGGTGTGGTGGCGTTCAGCGGCCCGTGCCGCTCCAGAAGAGTCTGCGCGGCAACCACTTCGATAAAGAACCAGGTGTAGACAGCGATTATCACTACCTGCAGTTGGAAAGATTTGCCAATCAGTTTCACCTCACTTCATTTAGGAAGATAACAGGGTCTGGTTTTTTCGCTCCTTCTCAAGGGCGACTTTAGATGTCTTTGGCAATATCAAGAACTCCTGAATGTGAGCACTGAGCAAGGTTAATATAACTAGAATTGAGAAATATCTACATGCAAAACCGCTAGAAATGTAGCAACTGGCTCTTACCTGAGTGTACACCAGAGGCAGGTTCTTGTTGGCGTATTTGTTGACGGTGCTGAGCAGGGAGGACCAATCGGAGAATGTTCCGAGCAAGAACCTGTAGGCTTCATATGTGCAGATGAAGCCCTCGGCCAGGGCCTGCTGTGCTACAGCCACTGCCCAGTGCATGGGCAGCTCATACTCAATCGAGTAGGGCCCACGGGCCTGTCTGGCGCGTTCCTCGAACACGGCAATCTCGCTGGGTGTGATGATCTCGCCGTAGTTCTCCTGAATGACTGGGTCCTGGTTGAGCAGCACCAGATCTTGAATCAGCAGCTCGATCTGCTGCTCCCGGATGTCCTCGCGCTCGGAGACGATCCGCTGCAGAGCCGGGTAGAGGCGCTGACCGCCGTCCACGCGGAAGTGGCGCATGTCAAAGTTGCTGGAGTTCTCCAGGTGGTCGCGGCTGCGACGCATACCCGGCACTGAGGACAGGTAGGGAGGGGAAATGGCAAAGAGTAGGATGGAACAGTAGGATGGAGAAGATAAGCTAAAAGGGAAAGGACTGGATAAGTAATAAAAGGAGGGGACACAGAGCATATTCAACTTTTTAAGAATCTTCTCCCCCAATTCAGCCTTGAAGCCGTACTCACAGTGCGTCACCGTGAAGCGGTTGGTCTCGCTGATGAGGTTGCGGAGCATCCGGAATCGCTGCTTAATCTTTTCGCTCACCTTCCACATGTACAGCAGCCAGGCCAGATTGAGGTAGCGCGACATTGTAAGCCTGATTTTTTCCGCCCTTCGCGGCTGCCCGTTGTTGAACACAATGGCCTCGATGCGCAGCGCCGTGGTTCCCATGGTTGGAATATCCTGCGGTTGGCCGGGTCTTCAATATAATCGATTCCCACTCATTCGCTCAATGAAGATGCTCAGCACTTTGTCTGTCACTGCCCTTTCTTTACCATAGACCGGCTACGCTACCTCGGACCGAACCCGTCTATTGACGAGGTCTGCGAGCCCGACAGCATCCCACGGCTCATCCAGTTCCTTCAGGCGACAAGACAAGCCGCGTTCTTGCTTACGGAAGATCACGCTGCAGGACGGACCGCGACCACCCTGACCGGCCCCACGCCTTTGCCTGTCTGCAGGCCTTCAGGGGCTAGCGGAATGGGCGACCCTCGCCTCCCCGCTGTGTCTACGGACCACCCTTCAGCTAAGTGAAAGTAAGTTCGCTCTCCTTAACTAGTTTTATCCTCTTTGCCAGTGCTTCTACCACTCCTTTCCTAAGGCGTCAGGCCACTCACCAAGTATGACTTCCACCAGCGGTCCACCACAGTGCTAACATAGAATCCCAGCAGGAAGGTTACCGGAAGACTTGACTGCAGGTCAGCCACAGAGTGCACCAGTCGAGCAAATCTTTGCTGATGAACTTCGGGCAGCGCGTGCCGGTACAGCAGGTTTACAATTGTGTACAGAGTAGCCCAAAGCAGCACGTCTGGCCACACGAGACTGTAGACGCTGACCTTCCAGTGCAGCAGGTAGCGAATCATCAGCGTGTAGTTCATCGGCTTCTGTTTGTTGTAGATGAAGGCGAACAGGCGGTGCCGCAGTCGCCGAATCTCCTTGTGCGCCTCGGCCGGAGTCTGCGGATCGTCAGCCGACGACTGGCCGGGGCAACAACGGCGGCGCAGCCGAGCGCAGAGGGACTCACCAGATGATGACAAGGACATTGCAGACTCAGCTAGACGAGCGAGTGTGCGATCAAAGCTTCCAAATATTAATCCTGTGCTTTCTTCTGGAGCGCTTTCCGCTTCTCAGTCTGTATACGAACTGCAGCCTTGCAACGCAGGCTCAAAGACACCGTGTGGAAATGGCTGCGCTGTGTGTGTGCTTATTATGCCGCATTGTTTGCCTTAGTGCGGGCAGCGCAGGCACCCGAGGGAGAGCGGAGGGTGCAGAGAAATGCGAGTGCCGAGGCCGTGCCAGCTGAGCCGCGCGTGCCTGCAGGGAGAGGAGAGTTTGAAACTTTTCTGTACTTCGTATGCCAGTGTGAATGCGGCGCACTCATTTAATGTACAATGGCAGATTCAATGGAAAATTACCAGACAACCCCATGATCACATGACTCACCTTGGTTCATTTTTCTACGTATGTTTCTACCTTGTAATTTAAAATTTGAAGTTGTTTCACAGAGAACTTTATTAGACAAGGTAAGTTTTGCTCGCACTGCTGTGCAGAATTTACACGCATGCAGTGCCCCGAATAGTTTGGGCTGAAGCATACATATTGAATTAATCCAGATTCGCAATTTTGGCACTGCTGCCTTCAACCTACTCGTACTTTTAATTAATTCGCCACTTCAATTGCAAAGGACCAGTTTGATAGTGTCGGGATAGCGTTTTGTGCGCCAACACCTCTTACAGCTGCACTTAAGCGCCTACCACGTGTGGTTCATGGATCTGGCTAATCCGGAGATTAACCTGCCAGATCTGGACCAACCTGCCAACTAGTCAATCTGTCAATCTTGTCAATCCCATCAGTCTCGAAGTCATAGCCGATAAAAGGGACGCGCTGCTGAGTCTGGATTGCATTGATCATGCAGGACAAAGAGGCCTTTTAAAGAGGGATCTTGCAAGGCGAGACTTTATAGCTAGGTTCGGGGAATGTACTACTACATAATTGAATTCATATATGCAAGCTTCTGGCCATAAATGTGACAACAAACTCTCCAATAGCGCTAATAATGCAGAGCAGTCGTGGCCCTCTCAGAAGCTCGCAGGTGTATTCTTACATATGCCACTTTGGTGCCTGAATCAGCATTAAAGTACATGACTGGCGTGAATTCCGATTTCAAGTGATTGATAGAGAACTTTTTGGCCATTCGGTCCAACATCACCTTCAGCATATAGCTGCATGCTCATCTGAGCTCACATTGCCGATCAAAGAATGAAAGCAAACTACATCATCTGATCGCCTTCTCACTGAGCTACAGTACTAAGGTACTTAAACTGATTCAGAGCGAACAGGCTACTTTCAGGCTACTAAACAGGATCTATGCCTCGAAAAGTTTAGCAAAATAAAGCTTTAGGCAGTTGACGCCGTAGTAGATGGTATCTTCTGACTTGATGTCGCTCAATGGGGGTATGATGACACAATCGGAAAGTGGAAGGTTTTCGAAAAATCTGCGGTTTGAATAGGAACCGAGTGGTCCGCGGTTTGTTATAGTGGGACCTGTCGATTCTGATTGGCTGAGCTTGTTGCCAACCAAACCCGAAAAGCCAGATCATGTCAGGCCCTGAGGAACCCCCAGAAAGTGACAGGTGCGGCCATAAATCAGTCCAGAGTTTTGATACAAAACAATTAACATGTACGAGCTTCAGCAATGCCAAATCTAAAATCAACATGAAAATATAGTTTAGATCAGGGATGAAGAGAATTATGTACAATCGGATGATCCGCGATGAGTTTAGGAAAAAAGGACTATACTTTTAGCGGTAAAGGTCACAGCGGTCAAATCCGAACAACAGGCCGAAGTCTCGTGTGATTGATGGCATGTCAAAATGAGTAATGAGTATTTACGGCCTATCAAATCTTGACTTAGCTGCAGGGCAGTACAGGGAGGGACACAGCGGTAAGGCGCGGACGCCCATTCCTCTAATCCCTGAACAGCCGACGCGTCGCTATGGACGAAGGGTTGGCGCCGCCCTGCAGGGAGATCCCATCAGTGTCGCCAGCAGCTTATCCATAGTCGGCTCGAAGGCCATAATAAAGTTTCTTAGGCTACCCACGAATGGGGCGCGCGGTACCCTCCCAGTCGCTCCACCTAACCGGCCAAAAGAGCCCCCAAGGCTGCCCGACACCAGGAGTAGTGACCGGACTACTCCCCGACCTTCCAGCTCATCGGCAAGGTCAAAAACCCTTAGACACTAGAGGCTAGATGTCACGTCGCTCAGTCTAGCTTCGTATCCTGCTTTGGTATCCTGCACGTACCTTTTACTTCGGACCCATAGCCAGTCGAGGCACCTGTTCACACACAGGTACGCAAAAATTGCGGACAGGCCACATACCGTTGGGAAGAAACTGGCTCATCTTGTCGCCCGAAGGAACTGGATGAGCCGTGTGATGCTGTCGGGCTGGCAGACCTCGTCGATGGACGGGTTCGGCCCGATGTAGCGTAGCCGGTTTCTGGTAAAGAAAGGGCAGTGACAGACAAAGTGCTGAGCATCTTCATTATCGTATTCGCAAAAAAGCAAAGTTCACTCTCGAGGTCTCCTCGGAGGAAGCAGTGTCTGGCGAGGTAACCATGGCCTGTAAGGGTCATGACAAGGGCTTGAATATCCTTCCGGTTTTGGTTCAGAAGGAAGTTCCTGAGCTTGTGAGAGGGGCACGGAACCGCAGCACGAGATTGCCGGCAGTTCTGGACGCCTGCCCATCTGTCCGTGTGAAGGGAATCAGCCCAGTCATTGATCTGATGATTGATGATCATAGAAGGGATGGGAACCAGGGGAACAGGGCCAGAGAAGGAGCCAGAGCCGCTCCTCTTGGCGAGGGTGTCTGCCAGCTCGTTCCCCAAAAACCCTGCGTGCCCTGGGATCCTTCAGCCTGACAGAATTGCAACTGGCCAGGAGGTTGAGCTGCCGGCGCAGTCAGCGACTGTTCGGGAGTGTGGTGTGGCAAAGGGCCTTTAAGGCCTCTTGACTGTCAGAGTGGATGAAATATTCTCTCCTCTCGTACCCTTGGCATTCAGCTCTGTGCAGCGCAGGAGCTGATAGCAGGGACATATACACTATTGACTATCACATCAGTGCTGATATTCCATCCGCATCACCGCACTAAATTGATAGAATTAACTTGCACTCTTACATGTAAAGATCCATGTGGCAACTTTTCTGACGTTGCTGATCGCGTACATAGAATGTGATTGCATGATTGAGAAGGTGTAGTTAAGTAGAATTAATGGCGCGTTACATATATGCATGGAAAGGTCAGCGAGAACCCCTAAACCTCGCTTTCATATATCCCGTAATCCCATCCGGCTTAATGTACAGCATAGCTATAGCTAGTCTGGGTCGTCTTAGCAAGCTAGGCAGGTCGGACAAGGGCAGGCTTTAGTCTCAATTCAATAAAAATTGAATAGAGCACATTCTGAACATGTGATATCAAGCTTGTCTTGGTTCTAAGAAACATTTTCTCAATGGCAATAAAAAGGCATACCCTATCGATATAATTAGCTGTTATTCGTAATACGTACTTATAGTGCAGAAATATATTTAGTAGTAGTATAATCGAGGTCTATACTTTTCAGTTTCTTTTGAACATTCGTTACCCATGGGTTATTCAGTGCAGATATACTTACTTGACTTGACTTAGCTGCAGGGCGGTCCGAAGACGCAGCGGGGAGGCGAGCGTCGCCCATTCCGCTAATCCCTGAAAGACCCGCATAGGCTAGGGCGCGGGGCCAGTCAGGGAGGTCTGCCGGTCCTGTCTGCAGCGTTGTCTTCGGTGGGGAAGACGGAGGCTCGCTTGGTGGCTCGGAGGAACCGGATGAGCCGTGGGATGTTCTTGGGCCGGCAAATGTCGTCCAGGGACGGATTGGGACTGCCGCACGAGATTGGCGGCAGTTGGAGATACCATCCCATCTGCGCAAGTGCAGGACGTCCGCCCAGTCGTTAATCTGGGGGCCAGGGGCACGGGGCCAAGGGGCGAGCCGGAACAGCCCGCCTTAGCGAGGGAGTCGGCGAGCTCGTTACCTTTGAAGCCGGCGTGTCCTGGGATCCACGTAAGCCGGACGGTGTTCCTCCGAGTCAGTTTGTTGAGCTGCCCGATACAGTCGCGGACTGTTCGGGAGTTCGTAGTGGTGTGACACAGGGCCAGCAAAGCGGCCTGGCTGTCAGAATGGAAGAAAATTCTTCTGTCCTTGAAGTCCCTGCAGTGGCGCTCGGCTGCACAGGAGCTGATGGCAAGGACTTCGTTCTGGAAGACGCTAGAGAGTCTGCCAGTGTGTTGGGCGTGAGTAGCGATCACGCGGCCGTTGATAAGGATGCAGACTCCAAAGCCGGATAAACCGTCTTTGGAGGATCCAGTGAAGCAGTCCAACCTCCTGAGGGGCCCAGCTGTCGTTAGCGTTCTCCCTAGAGGGGATAGTGACCTTGAAGCGTTAGTAGAGATTGAGGGAGCGCATGCTTCCGCATTGTTACTCTCCTCCAGAACTTTAAGGCACAGGTCAGAGTGCGGCAGGAGCTTGCGCTTCGCCATCACTCTTTGTGGTTTGAAGCTAATGCCAGCCTCGATGAGCCGGCGGGTGGTTTTAGCAGCCTCGCGACGGACATAGATGTCCAGAGGCGGGAGGCAAAGAAAGGCGTTGAGGCCGTCAAAGGGAGCAGAGAGCGAGGCATTCAGGATCATGCGGCACGCACGTCCCTGCACCTTTTTGAGGGCTTCGTGGCAGGTTTTAATCTGCTAGGCGCTGGTCCAGACCAGGCTGGCGTAAGCAACGGCCGGTCGGACCATTGCGGTGTAGATCCACCAGAGCCGTTTCGGGGTGAGGCCCCAGGTGGTGTCGACGGCTCTGCGCAGCTGCGCAAGAATCGCGAGGGCTTTTTTGGTTTTGGCCTGGACGTGAGTGGACCAGCTCAGCCGGTGGTCCAGCGTAACGCCGAGACACTTGGCTTGCTTGCAGGATGGGATTTCCACCCCGTAAAGCTTTATTGGGCGAATACGCCAGTTAACCCTGCTGGTGAACATGATCGCGACATTTTTGGTCTCAGAGAGCCTAAGGCCGCACCTGTCCGCCCATTGTTCAGCAGAGCGAATAAAGTTTTGCAGAAGGTCCCTAAGGGTTTCAGGTGACGGTCCGGATGCCACGGCTGTGACATCATCGGCGTAACGACCTTAAGGATGGGGTCACGATGGCTGTCCTGGAGGAGCTCATCGATGACAATGTTCCAGAGAACTGGAGAGAGGACACCGCCCTGGGGGCTGCCTTTGCAGACGGTTACCGTCCGTTGGTGGCCCAACAGGTGTGCGGTGGCAGTACGGTGGCAGATCATATGCATGATCCACCGGGTGAGGTGCGAGTGGGTTCCTCTAGCACGTAGAGCTCTGTCAAAAGCCTCAAAGAGGACATTGTCGAAGGCTCCAACAATGTCGAGGAAGACAGCGAGAGCGTAGCCATTACCAAGAACGGCTTTCTCCAACATGTCGACCAAGACATGAAGCGCGCTCTCCGTGGACCTGCCTGCCCGAAAGGCGTGCTGGTTCTCACTGAGCGGCTTGTTCTTCAGTTCCACAGAGAGGAGGCGCCAGAGCACCAGTCTCTCTAACAGCTTCACCAGTGAGTAGGTGAGGCTAATTGGTCTGAAGGATTTAATGGACCGGTAGTCCGGTCGGCCGGGCTTGGGGATAATGGCCTCGGTCCAGGGTTTCATAACAAAGCCGAGAACAATGCAAGCTTTCAGAAGCCGGCAAAGGTTCCGCAGGAAACCGGTGCATTTCACCGCCTCTCGCAGGAAGGCTGGCACGCCGTCCGGTCCTGGGGATTTGAAGGGTTTGAAGGAGGAGACTGCTTTAGTAACGCGGTCCTCCGTGATGATTGAGTCAGCCAGTACGTGACCGCCCACTGAGTGGTCAGGGGGGTCGGGCCTGGCTGGCTCGTTCGGGAAAAACGCTGTTAGCATCGCTTCCAGTGTTTCTCCTGGGTTCTCAGTGAGCGAGCCGTCGGCTCTCTTGACTGAGGAGAGTTTGGACATTTTGTCCAGGGTGAGGGCTTTAACGATTCTGTAGGTGGGGCTGGAGCCCTCAAGTTCCTCACAGTATTCGCGCCACTTGTTGGTTTTGGCGTTCCTAACCTGCCTCTTGAACTCGTGGATAGAGTTCAGGTAGGCGGTTTGGTCGGCCGGGTTTTTAATTTTTTTGGGCCCTACGGTGAAGCCTTTTGGCTCTGCGACGGAGGTCGCCAATCTGCGGGTTCCACCATGGGGCCGACTGTTTGCCTTTATATGCCTTTAGTGGGCATGAGGCTTCGAAGGCAGCAGTGAGCGAGTAAGTGCGGCCGCAAATTCATCTGCTTCCTCGCAGGTGTTGATGGAGACTGGAGCGCTAGTGCAACGATAGGTCTCCTCCAGGGCAAGTCTGAAGGCGGTCCAGTCGGTATTCCTGGCATTCCGTTTCCAGTAAAGCTGGCCTGCGTTTCGGGCGCTGGCCAGCGTGAAAGAGATGAACTTGTGATCGGAGAGGGACGCCTCAGGAAGCACCCGCCACTCCCTAGTGCTATGGAAGAGCCTGGCGAGGGTGGCATCCAGCACCTCCGATCGGCGTCCGTTATTGAAGGTAGGGGTACTACCCGAGTTACAGAACTGAAGGGTTGTAGTAGCAATATAAGCCAGGAAGTCTTCACCTCTCTCGTTAATATCAGAACTGCCCCAGAACTGGGTATGGTGGGCGTTGATATCGCCTGCCACAAGCAGCTCATAATTTCTGGTGGAGCAGATATCTGGTGGATATCTGGTGCTGCAGATATAGTGCAGAAATAGATTTTTGCCGATGCTTCGAAGTTTAAATATTCCCGGAAGTTAAAATATTAATTAAAGAACTTTACGGAGTTAGTAGTTAAAGTAAAACAAACGTTTTAAATATTTTTCTGTTAAGATAAAGGTTAGTTTTCAGTATTGTGTATGATGTAATTTAAATAATATGGTAATTAAATGAATTCAAGTAATTTTCCAGAAAATTATGCAATATTTATCATTTTTCTGATTTTGACAAAAAAGGAATCGATCGAACTATCTTTTTTTTAATTCTTATCGGCATACTTCAAAACACACGACAAAACTTATTTTCGCTTCAGTAAAATATACTAGAATGTTACAAAAAGACAGACAGACAGATAACTTAGAGATTTAGTGAATTTTGTTTAGAGACGAATTTTCCTATTTTCCTTGTGTTTTCCTAATCTAGGCCAGCACTTATCTGTTGTACCATTATTTGTGGTAAATAGTAAAATTATAAAACTTGAAGCCAATTATTTAAGTCAGATAACTGGTTCTGATTTTTTCATATTTTGTTACTATTAATTACAGTCTTGCTTACAAGATGAACACTAAGGCTAGTGATATTAACTGAGCTACTAGTACTATTGCATTTCAATGATTTCCAGCTATTGAAAAGTCTCTAATCAAAGCTAAGACCAAGTGAATTTTTGTTTCATTATTTGTTGATGAATCATTTTTAAAAAATGGTTGCTTTTTGTTCAAAGGATATATATATCATTAAAATTGAAATTTAATAACTTTTAAATTATTTTTAATTTAAAATGTGTCATTATTTTCAAAATATTTTCAGCTAAAATATTATTTTGATGCACTTTATTTAAAAATTAGTTCAAGTTCAAGTTTTTCTAAAAAAGTGAAAAATTGATAAAAATGATTTAGACAGTATTCAATTGTGTTTTATAAGTACACTTCATGAATTGACAGTTATAAAAAGGTTTAATTAAACTTAAATATTAAGCAATTTTTTTCTTCTAATATAGCCTATATTAACTATTAATTTAATGTCATAGACATAGGCATAAATAACAACAATAGACTAGATATTCAAATGTTCATTTTGTGGTATATCTTTCAGTCATAAGTTCTATTTGCTATGATCTACTATGATTCTTTACTATGATTGAAAACTCATTTAGGTTGTTACATGCTATGCTATAAGATTTTTGTAGCTTTGAACATTTTATAAATAGATTGCTTATCTCCTTTACATTCAAAGGAGAATAAAATGCACAGTGCTCTTGGGGAAATAGTACTTTTTGTTGAACTAAAATGACTTGCACCCAATAGGGTTTTTTATCTTTAGAGTTTGTAGAATTTACAAGATTTCTTTAAGTGCAGGCCAGAAAAAAATTTTAATGTCAATTTTGAACGTATATTTATACCACTACATAGTGACCAATGACTGATTGATTTGTTTTCACTGATTCAACTCATTGTACAGGAATTCTTAGTCCATTTGCAGCACTGCTTCTCTTCTCTCTTCTCACCTTTGCTCACCTGAATTAGTCTGCAGTGCACGTAACGGGCATCCAGTATAGCCCGCATCTCAAAGGAGGATGGCGGAATTAGCCCGAACCGGCTGAGCAGAAAAAAATGGCTCAGCTTAGTCCGTCCTCCCTGCTGGTTTTGGGCGTGGCGAGTGCAGGGGGGGGGGCTGGCGCAGGGCTGGCCCGCCCGTTTCTCACAGAGTTCCGTGTGTTCTGCTCATCGAAGCATAAAGCATTGACAGGTTTCAGCGCCCAGCTTCCAGCAGTCTTGGCGAGCGCGCTTTGCAGCTTTGGTTGGTGAAATTTTTACCAGTGTGAATGTATTGCTAGGTCTGCACTTTTTCTCTATAAAAGATGTTTTGAGAAGTCTTATTGAGATGTGTAAAGGATTCCGTGCAAAAGATATCTAGATACTGAAGAGAACAATAAATAAGCTGATTAATCTCAAGCTTTTGAAGCTTGGAGTGTTTAGATGATGAGGCTTGAGAGAGTTTCCAGATGCATGAGAACTCTCCAGCTTTGCAGAGTCTTACAGGTGTGGCCTTACTTCTCAAGCTCCAATGTTTTTAGGTTGCGAATTTTCTGTCGCAAAATTCCTGTTGCCGCGAGTCTCATCAATTGTTACTGAACCTCCAATATCGCAGCAGCGAGCTCAGAGACCCCGGCTCAGTGAAATATGACCAAAATCCTGTCGATCGGGCCGGCGGCAGGTGGCACGCGATCTCGCGAACGAAAAAGTCCACGCTGGTGCTGGATGAAGGGGGATCAATCTGCGGCATTGAGCCGTCAAGCCCGACCGAGATTGTCTATCCCAGCTTCCCATTTTCTCCCCTGGGAAGAGCAGCCCAGCTGGCGGGGGGAGAGTTCGACACCAATATTGTATTGGTTTCCCCCGCTGCTGACCAAGCGAGTCCATTTTCACTCGCTCAAATTTGGATGAAGCGGGAGCGGCGGCTGCGGCTCTGGCGCGCTCGTTTCTATTAGCGAGATCGCCGATAGCCTTCCAGCAGTGAGGGGATGAGTGAGAGGAGAGAGAGAGCGGAGAAAAGGTTGATGAGATGGGGATCGGGGAGACTGGGCGTGACGGTACAGTGTCTGATGGGGAAAAATGGGATATTTTATACTCGCGGCCCAGAGTGGCGAGCCAGCTGGGAGCAGATTGCTCTGATGCAGTGATCGGGACTCTTCCTCTCTGCTGCCCTGCCTTTCACCCCCCCCCCCCCTGATCCCCGCCGAGCCACGCCCTGTTGATCCGGCCGCTCCACCTGCGGCTCTCTCATTCGTTTTTCTTTGCGATTCGAGCTCAAGACCACCCAGAGAGATTCACTCGTCAACTGGGATAACCGGGGGATTAAAGAGTAGAATGCGCAGCAGTTGAGGCTGATCTGGGCCTGTTTCTGCTGCCACAGGACAGGGAATTGCGGAGGATGCAAAATTGATTGTATCTGGGATTGTTCTGGATGGGAAAATTGCATTGATTGGGTTTTGAAATCAATAGAATTGAGGAATACTCTGGGGCACCTGAGCTCCAGGATTTGCGTTTTTGAAGATCTAAACTTTGTATAGAGAAAAAATTGCAATACGTCTAAGGGATGGCGGTTTTCTGATGCGTTCTACTGTTACTTAAAATATTGATGTTTTTTTTTGGGGGGGGGGTCTGAGCTACTACGGGCAGCTGCGAGACGGGCTGAGGAGTTTTTGAGAGCGAAATCTAAGAAGAGAGCGAAAAGGCTAAAAAGCAAAATTGTGAAAGCTGAGAAACTGGAAAAACGAATTTCCCCAGATGTACCTGCTTCTGTTTATTCGGCTCATATTCCAGTCTAGAGGCTCGGAGCCAAACTATTCGAGTTGCCGAGTCCAGTCGAACGGCGCCGGCAATTTTCCAGTCCGCTATCCGGGTCGGCCCCTGCCCGGCAACAGAAGCCGCTTTTTCCTTTTACTCGGGCAAGCCCCGATTTCAGCCTGGCTTCTTTCCGCAGTTTTATTCTCCCCTTCTTCCCGACCCCCCCCCTCCCCGAATTCGGGATTAAGGGGCATCAATGGGATTCGGTCAGGCGGCGGCGGGCAGCGCAGCGGAGGGAGTCAGGGGAGCAGGGCGGGCGGACACTTTGAATAATTGCTTGGCGGCGGTCCCGGCGGGACTGCGCCACCCGGTGTGCGTGCATCGCGTCGAAAAGATTGGAAAAGGCAAAGCTGTTCCGTCTGATATCGTCTTTGAGCTTTCCTGTCTTTTTTAAAAGTGCCGCCTCAGTGTAAGTGCTTTTCAAGGCAGTAGCTGCGTCTCGTAGCTCTGCTCCTCACGTTGTAAGGCACTCCATATCTCTCTTCACTGCGTGAGCCCCTTTTCATTGATTATCGGGGCAATGAAGACAAACGCGCCAGCACAAGACAGGGGCGCCATCACAAGGCGAGGCGCCAGAGTTAATATAGAGGCGCCATCATTAAATGCGTCCTCATTGGGATAAAAGCTCCAAAGTTCAGATAGAGGCGCCATAGTTAGGATAGAGGCGCCATAGTTAGGATAAAGGCGCCATAGTTAAGACAGAGGCGCCATAGTTAAGATAGAGGCGCCATAGTTAAGATAGAGGCGCCATAGTTAAGACAGAGGCGCCATAGTTAAGACAGAGGCGCCATAGTTAAGATAGAGGCGCCATAGTTAAGATAGAGGCGCCATAGTTAAGATAGAGGCGCCATAGTTAAGATAGAGGCGCCATAGTTAGGATAGAGGCGCCATAGTTAAGACAGAGGGGCCATAGTTAAGATAGAGGCGCCATAGTTAAGATAGAGGCGCCATAGTTAAGACAGAGGCGCCATAGTTAAGATAGAGGCGCCATAGTTAAGACAGAGGCGCCATAGTTAAGATAGAGGCGCCATAGTTAAGATAGAGGCGCCATAGTTAAGACAGAGGCGCCATAGTTAAGATAGAGGCGCCGTCACAAAGCAGGCGCGCCATGGTTGAAACATTGGCGCCATCACAGGACAGGATTTTAACACGTTAACACCCCACTGAAGCAGTAGACAGCAAGGCAGATCTAGTTTACTATGCACTACAGGAACTGTGCGAATACTTCATGTTTCAATATTTTGCTTCAAGTTTTACACCCCTATTTTGCAATATTTGCGCCATAAGAAAAATTGCGTCCGAAATTGCGCCGTCAAGCATTCCATTCTGCATGCCCAATAATTTCTTTCTCTGTTTATGTTTTTTAAGTCGCCACCTGCATGGCAGCATCCAAATACCCGGTACAGCAGCTCCCTGCCAATGCGATCTTTATCAGGGCATCAGGGCGTAGTCCCCTGGCGCGAAGGCAGGCTGGTCTCTGGCAAGGCCTTCATTGGCCCTCTAGGCTGACCAACCGGGCCCTTGGGGAGGCAAAGCAGAGGGACAAGGGGGAGAGAGAAGTTGTAGGAGGACTTCTGTTCCAGCAAAGCAGTTCGCCGCTGCTCCTGGAGCTGATAGAGCTCAATTTGCATCTTTCAGCCCGCGCCCGCCACTCGCCTGAGCAGCCGCAGCCACCGCAGTAGCAACTCAGCGAGCCGCCGAGTCAGCGATGACGTCGGACATTGCCAAGCGGCAGCGGACGGTGCCCTCCGCCAAGGCCTACGAGTTCAACTGGCGGCTGCCTGTGGCGGCACACCTCATGACCGGGGCGGTGTTTGACCGCTATGATGAGGTTTGTAGCTCGGATGCTGGGAGCAGTTTTCTCTATGAGTCCTGGTGACTCGTGCCAGTGTTAACAACGCCTCCACACACCGTTTCAGTACAATGGCTCACTCGAACTCGGTTGCGAGGTGAAAGTGGACGAGTTCGGGTTCTTCATCTACTGGAAAAGCGAGAATGGGGTGAGCTGTCTGCCTGTTCTTCTTAGTCTGTCTGTCTGTCTGCCTGTTCTTCTTAGTGTCTGTCTGGCTGTCTGCCTGTTTGTCTTAGTGTCTGTCTGGCTGTCTGCCTGTTTGTCTTAGTGTCTGTCTGTCTGTCTGTCTGTCTGTCTGTCTGTCTGTCTGTCTGTCTGTCTGTCTGTCTGTCTGTCTGTCTGTCTGTCTGTCTGTCTGTCTGTCTGTCTGTCTGTCTGTCTGTCTGTCTGTCTGTCTGTCTGTCTGTCTGTCTGTCTGTCTGTCTGTCTGTCTGTCTGTCTGTCTGTCTGTCTGTCTGTCTGTCTGTCTGTCTGTCTGTCTGTCTGTCTTAGTGTCTGTCTGTCTGTCTGTCTGTCTGTCTGTCTGTCTGTCTGTCTGTCTGTCTGTCTGTCTGTCTGTCCGTCTGTCTGTCTGTCTGTCTGTCTGTCTGTCTGTCTGTCTTAGTGTCTGTCTGTCTTAGTGTCTGTCTGTCTGTCTGCCTGTCTGTCTGCCTGTCTGTCTGTCTGTCTGTCTGTCTGTCTGCCTGTCTGTCTGTCTGTCTGTCTGTCTGTCTGTCTGTCTGTCTGTCTGTCTGTCTGTCTGTCTGTCTGTCTGTCTGTCTGTCTGTCTGTCTGTCTGTCTGTCTGTCTGTCTGTCTGTCTGTCTGTCTGTCTGTCTGTCTGTCTGTCTGTCTGTCTGTCTGTCTGTCTGTCTGTCTTAGTAGCCATCGGTCTAGCCGGGAGTAGCCAGCCAGTAGCCAGTGTCAGGAGTATCAGGTTTCTCCTAGCAAAGCCAGTCTTAGACAAAGCTGAGTCGCAGGCCGGGCGATAGACTGCAGCAGCAGCCATCGAGTTGTTAACGAGGAGACGCGCTCTTTCGTTGAGGAAATTTCATGCAGAACAAAGCGCTCCTGCATAAATCAATGCCCAAGTGCTGGAGCGGAAGGCGCAGACCGCCGGGAGGCCGCGATCGTGACTCGGCGTGAACAGCCCCCCCCCCCTCACTCCGGTATTTCCCTCGGAGCTCTCAGAACCTCAGCCGGAGCCGAGCTGCCAGGGGAGCTTCTCAGCGGGATCAAATTAGGGAAGAAGCGCTCCCCATCTTCATCTTATGCGAGCTGGCGGGCCGTGGCTGCCAGGCATCGATTTCGGCCGGGCGGACAATCGATGGCGGCTCGTGTCGCGCTGAAGTGCAACGCAGCTTTTTTCCCATTATACCGCAGTTTTATGAATCTGCCGCGGGATGGATGCCGCAGTTATCATTTAGTTTGACTGTGCACGAATATGTAAAAGTCGAAAAGTTATCGGAATGTAAAGATTATTGAAAGCTCGTTGCTAATTGTTGAATGGCAGTGAGTTGTAAAGCTCCGTCCCCACCCGCAGGAGGGCCAGGTGCTGGAGCTGTCTCAGGTCAGCGACGTCAGGAATGGGACTCGGCCGAAGGTGAGCTTGTTGTTTTTTTATCGTCCTTATATCGGCAAATCCAGGCGACAGTTGCACTCCTCTCCCCTGCTCACCAAGGTGTAGAGCGGCTCCGGCTTTCCAGGCAGACAGTTTAGCTATGCGCCTTTGAGTCTGGTTCTCATAGGCGTGAATGGCACAGCCAGCCAAATTAATATAGCCGCGCGCCGAATCCCTGAAGTGTTTTGCCACTCACCGAAGAGTCGCGTTGAGAGCTGCTCTGCATCCGCCCAGCAGCATACGCTGACGAGCCATTTGGCCTCTGTTTGCCCAGCCAGCCGCTGACCTTCCTCTGGCGCTGGAGTGCGGGGCCACCCCTTCCCCCCATATTGTCAACAGCCGCCCGCGCCACCAGCAGAGCTGCTGAAGGCAATGAGGGCTTGGCAAGAGAAATGGAACTGTTGTCACAATTCTTATTGCTCAGCCTCCGTGTAGAGGGCGTGCGATGAGAGCCAATAGGTTAGCCTGTCCTACCGGTTTTTTTTTGCGAAACCTCACAAAAGCCAGATGTTGGTCTTAAGCAAGCAGACGTTGGTTCGAGTCGCTGTACTTCCTTAGTTTTTGTCTGAATTTCCTCTCTGATAGGGCAAGAGACAGAAAAACTTGCTGGGAAGAGTTTCATATCTCACTGTCTAGCAGGTCCTTACCTGCCCTGCCTCTTCTAAAGCAAGGAAAGTGCTTTCTAAGCGACCGCAACAACCTGTTGATTGATTGCCAATAGAAAAAGGCTGCTGGGGAGGCGAGACAGGGACTCAATTTGCTGCAATGGGTGCCGCTCCCTTCCCCCAGCGACTGTCTCAACGCATTCCCAGCCGGCCCAGTCGATTCCAGAATCAATTAGCGCCATCAATTAGCGCCTGCTCACTTTGCTTCCGCTGCCAGCCCCCGCTAATCGTGCCGCTGAGCCTCGTTGGCGGCCTAATGGCTCGGCCCGGGCAGCGGAAGCGCATAAATCTGGCATTTGATGAGCTTGGCCGCTTTATTTCCTGCAGTTCCGCTCTATTGACAGGTCGTGCAGCCGCCTGCACCTGGCTTTCCTTGCGGCTTTCTTTCGCTCACATTGTTCCCCAGATTACTCGTAGAAGACGAGCTGAGGCACGGGCTCGATTTGGAATATCGGGGATTTTTTAAATCAGATTTCACTTCTTCCCAGGCGGCTTCTCTAACGGCCCTTTTTCATTCTTTCCTGATCTATGTTCGATCGAGTATAGTGTTACAGATTTTATCTAATGTTCATTTTTTATCTAGGATAAGTAACACAATCTGGTTTTCGCTACATATCGGCAATATACAATCGTCAAAGCACGAGTAAGTTCAGATGGTCAAATGCTCAATGGGCCTTGCTCATATTGCCAACTGCTGAAGACTTACTACTTAGTACAAATTTTACTCTTCAAGAATGTCGATTTTCCTTGAAGCTTAAAACTCATAGCTGCACAGCCCCTAGCTGGCAAGTGAAGGCTTGGCAACCTCCGTTCTCTGTTCGTCATGGTCTCAAGCCCGATGGGAAACCGTAAATTGGCTGCCGCTGCATCTGAAGAGGCCAAAGTCAATTTTCCGATCTCCGGAGCTCGTAGAGCGAAGCGACTCACTGGAGTGCGAATCGGTTAGGAGGTGAATCTGAAGCTGAGAGAGACTGTTTCAGTCGGTTGAGAGTTCCGATCGCTTGATTTCCAGTCGGATGAGAGTTCCGATCGCTTGATTTCCAGTCAGTTGAAAGTTCCGATCGCTTGATTTCCAGTCAGTTGAAAGTTCCGATCGCTTGATTTCCAGTCGGTTGAGAGTTCCGATCGCTTGATTTCCAGTCGGATGAGAGTTCCGATCGCTTGATTTCCAGTCAGTTGAAAGTTCCGATTGCTTGATTTCCAGTCGGTTGAGAGTTCCGATCGCTTGATTTCCAGTCGGATGAGAGTTCCGATCGCTTGATTTCCAGTCGGATGAGAGTTCCGATCGCTTGATTTCCAGTCAGTTTAGAGTTCCGATCGCTTGATTTCCGCTAGGATGAGAGTTCCGATCGCTTGATTTCCAGTCGGTTGAGAGTTTCGATCACTTGATTTCCACTCGGTTGAGAGTTTCGATCGCTTGATTTCGAGTTCCAGCAAGGTTTTCAACGCCCACTACAATAGTCATTGTGCTGTTATTGCATTGGACTGCTAATATTTATGTAGGCTGAGTTGGAGAACTTTCAATGTAACAGCGGAGCAGCATGCATAGCATGCTAATTACACATTTTTGAGCTCCAGCGCTGGAACAGCTTCCATAAGAGAATAATTCAGTTCGAATCCATGGAATTCGGATGCTCGCCTCTCTTCTCTTCCGCAGTCATTAACTTCCCCATTTTCCCGCTTGCACCCCAACACGCTGATCGGCCGTGTGGTTGGGCGGGAAAAATCGAAAAATCCCTAAGGATTTTCGCCTCGTTTTTTATTCTCTGCCCGGCAGCCTGTGGCTCAACTTTGGTAGGGATGATTTTTTTAAAAATTGAGCAGCTTAGAAGATAACAGCGGAGTGCGTTGGGATGATTTTAGCGATCGATCCCTAACCTGTCCATAGTATTCTATTGCCGACTCTTTGTGAGTAGTGCTTAGCGGATTCCAGCACTATTTAATGACTGAATTGTTGAATTCACCCATCCGCAGGAAGACAAGCTGGCCAACGCGCTGGTTGAACGCGGCGGCCCAATCGAGGGCCGGGTGGTGTCCATCTGCTCCGGCACTGACCTCGTGAACGTGGTGTACACGCATATGATTGCGCAGGACAGCAAAACCGCAAATGTAAGTTTGTGAGCGCCTGTGCTCTTCTTTGGTGAGCTGATTTTGTTGTTTTAGAAATGCTGCAGTATCCTGTCCCTCAGTCGTGCTTGAGGCTGCAGCATCCCTGTCCCTCAGTTGTGCTTGAGGCTGCAGCATCCCTGTCCTTCAGTTGTGCTTGAGGCTGCAGCATCCCTGTCCCTCAGTTGTGCTTGAGGCTGCAGCATCCCTGTCCCTCAGTTGTGCTTGAGGCTGCAGCATCCCTGTCCCTCGGTTGTGCTTGAGGCTACAGCATCCCTGTCCCTCAGTTGTGCTTGAGGCTACAGCATCCCTGTCCCTCAGTTGTGCTTGAGGCTGCAGCATCCCTGTCCCTCGGTTGTGCTTGAGGCTACAGCATCCCTGTCCCTCAGTTGTGCTTGAGGCTGCAGCATCCCTGTCCCTCGGTTGTGCTTGAGGCTGCAGCATCCCTGTCCCTCAGTTGTGCTTGAGGCTGCAGCATCCCTGTCCCTCAGTTGTGCTTGAGGCTACAGCATCCCTGTCCCTCGGTTGTGCTTGAGGCTGCAGCATCCGTGTCCCTCAGTTGTGCTTGAGGCTGCAGCATCCCTGTCCCTCAGTTGTGCTTGAGGCTGCAGCATCCCTGTCCCTCAGTTGTGCTTGAGGCTGCAGCATCCCTGTCCCTCAGTTGTGCTTGAGGCTGCAGCATCCCTGTCCCTCAGTTGTGCTTGAGGCTGCAGCATCCCTGTCCCTCAGTTGTGCTTGAGGCTGCAGCATCCCTGTCCCTCAGTTGTGCTTGAGGCTGCAGCATCCCTGTCCCTCAGTTGTGCTTGAGGCTACAGCATCCCTGTCCCTCGGTTGTGCTTGAGGCTGCAGCATCCCTGTCCCTCAGTTGTGCTTGAGGCTGCAGCATCCCTGTCCCTCAGTTGTGCTTGAGGCTGCAGCATCCCTGTCCCTCAGTTGTGCTTGAGGCTACAGCATCCCTGTCCCTCAGTTGTGCTTGAGGCTGCAGCATCCCTGTCCCTCAGTTGTGCTTGAGGCTGCAGCATCCCTGTCCCTCAGTTGTGCTTGAGGCTGCAGCATCCCTGTCCCTCAGTTGTGCTTGAGGCTACAGCATCCCTGTCCCTCGGTTGTGCTTGAGGCTGCAGCATCCCTGTCCCTCAGTTGTGCTTGAGGCTACAGCATCCCTGTCCCTCAGTTGTGCTTGAGGCTGCAGCATCCCTGTCCCTCAGTTGTGCTTGAGGCTGCAGCATCCCTGTCCCTCAGTTGTGCTTGAGGCTGCAGCATCCCTGTCCCTCAGTTGTGCTTGAGGCTGCAGCATCCCTGTCCCTCAGTTGTGCTTGAGGCTGCAGCATCCCTGTCCCTCAGTTGTGCTTGAGGCTGCAGCATCCCTGTCCCTCGGTTGTGCTTGAGGCTGCAGCATCCCTGTCCCTCAGTTGTGCTTGAGGCTGCAGCATCCCTGTCCCTCAGTTGTGCTTGAGGCTGCAGCATCCCTGTCCCTCAGTTGTGCTTGAGGCTGCAGCATCCCTGTCCCTCAGTTGTGCTTGAGGCTGCAGCATCCCTGTCCCTCAGTTAAACTTGAGGCTGCAGCATCCCTGTCCCTCAGTTAAACTTGAGGCTGCAGCATCCCTGTCCCTCAGTTGATCTGCTCACACAGGCACAATTGCATACAAAAGCGATCGCTTCCTGAACCCGCAGGCTTGGATCCAGGACCTGAGACCGCTGACTCACAACACAAAGGCCAGCAATGTGTGTCCAATGACGCAGCTGCGCAAACAGTGAGAGTCGGAGTTCCTTTTTCGTTTTGCCCTTTTCCTTCTCTTGTCCAGTTGAAGTTTTCTTCAAGCCAGCAGCTTACCTGTCCTATTCCATGGTTAAAGTGCAGGTCCTTACCAGCAGCTCCCCTTAGTTCTCCCCGAGTATGTTTGCTAATGTCTGCCGCGGGTCGGGGGTTCCCAGAATGAGGGATCCTCTCTGCCTCAGCGCTTGTTTTCCCGTCTCAGAGTTGAGAGGCCGAGCCAGAGCGATTTGAAGAAGAGCAGCAGTGGAAAGGAAAATGCTTGCATGGGGTTTCGTCACGGCTGGTAAATATGGGCCGGTGTGTTGGTACATAAATGCAACTCTGCAGCCTCGTGCAGTCTTGTGCGCACGGTTCCCATCGTTTGTTATATCAGTAATTTTTACTTGTGAATAATTTCCCACTCACTCAATCCAGCCCAGGGGGGGGGGGCAGAGCGGCGGTAAACGCGCCCGACTCTCGCGCCGCGACCCCTGGTTCCATTCCGGGCGCAAGCACATTGATTTGGGGCTTGCGCACGAAAATTGGCCGGGGTGTAGTGCGATTCAAAACCATAAGGGTTGGCAGCACCCGATGCACAGAGAGTGTACATGTCTGACGATTAGAAAGTCAGGGCAGCTGTACACCCGATCCAAGCCCAACCCACCCGATTCAAGTCCAACCCACCCGATCCAAGCCCAACCCACCCGATCCAAGCCCAACCCACCCGATCCAAGCCCAACCCACCCGATCCAAGCCCAACCCACCCGATCCAAGCCCAACCCACCCGATCCAAGCCCAACCCACCCGATCCAAGCCCAACCCACCCGATCCAAGCCCAACCCACCCGATCCAAAGCCGACCAACACAATCCAAGCCTGACCCACCTGCCGCACCCGCAGCTGGATGAAGCTGTGCGTCTCAGTGAACGCTAACAACTGCATCCCGGTGCGCGCAATCAGCAAGACCTTCGCCTCCGGCAAGACGGAAAAAATCATCTTTCAGACGCTGAAGGATCTCGGTCTGCCGTCTGCCAAGGTGGGGGAGAGAATAAAACAGAGAGGAGAGAAAATACAAGAGAGGAGAGACAATGCAAGAGAGGAGAGACAATGCAAGAGAGGAGAGACAATGCAAGAGAGGAGAGACAATGCAAGAGAGGAGAGACAATGCAAGAGAGGAGAGACAATGCAAGAGAGGAGAGACAATGCAAGAGAGGAGAGACAATACAAGAGAGGAGAGACAATACAAGAGAGGAGAGACAATACAAGAGAGGAGAGACAATGCAAGAGAGGAGAGACAATGCAAGAGAGGAGAGACAATGCAAGAGAGGAGAGACAATACAAGAGAGGAGAGACAATACAAGAGAGGAGAGACAATGCAAGAGAGGAGAGACAATGCAAGAGAGGAGAAACAATGCAAGAGAGGAGAGACAATGCAAGAGAGGAGAGAAAATACAAGAGAGGAGAGACAATGCAAGAGAGGAGAGACAATGCAAGAGAGGAGAGACAATGCAAGAGAGGAGAGACAATGCAAGAGAGGAGAGACAATGCAAGAGAGGAGAGACAATGCAAGAGAGGAGAGACAATGCAAGAGAGGAGAGACAATACAAGAGAGGAGAGACAATACAAGAGAGGAGAGACAATACAAGAGAGGAGAGACAATGCAAGAGAGGAGAGACAATGCAAGAGAGGAGAGACAATGCAAGAGAGGAGAGACAATACAAGAGAGGAGAGACAATACAAGAGAGGAGAGACAATGCAAGAGAGGAGAGACAATGCAAGAGAGGAGAAACAATGCAAGAGAGGAGAGACAATGCAAGAGAGGAGAGACAATGCAAGAGAGGAGAGACAATGCAAGAGAGGAGAAACAATGCAAGAGAGGAGAGACAATACAAGAGAGGAGAGACAATACAAGAGAGGAGAGACAATGCAAGAGAGGAGAGACAATGCAAGAGAGGAGAGACAATGCAAGAGAGGAGAGACAATACAAGAGAGGAGAGACAATACAAGAGAGGAGAGACAATGCAAGAGAGGAGAGACAATGCAAGAGAGGAGAAACAATGCAAGAGAGGAGAGACAATACAAGAGAGGAGAGACAATGCAAGAGAGGAGAGACAATGCAAGAGAGGAGAGACAATACAAGAGAGGAGAGACAATACAAGAGAGGAGAGACAATGCAAGAGAGGAGAGACAATACAAGAGAGGAGAGACAATACAAGAGAGGAGAGACAATGCAAGAGAGGAGAGACAATGCAAGAGAGGAGAGACAATGCAAGAGAGGAGAGACAATACAAGAGAGGAGAGACAATGCAAGAGGAGAGCTGGGAAGAGTGGGGATTAGATCTGAGCGGAGATGTGTACCAAAAGTTCATGCAGCTTTGGGACTAGGTGTGTTTTCATTGTGAAGTGGTAGATCGCAGGACGACTTGAAGGTCTCAGCATATTCAATGAAAGATTTACAGCTGAGCAATCGGTAGGGCTTTGTCGACGAGCAAGCGAACTCAGACTTTGCTTTGCCTGTTTTTCTCTCTAACAGAACGACGAAATCGTAAAGGCGGACTTCACCTTCGAGAAGTTCTACGAGCTGTACCACCGCATCTGCCCGCGCCAGGACATCGAAGACCTCTTCAACGAGCTGTGCGGTGGCGCTGGCGGCAGCGTCGTCTCTCAGGACAAGATGATGGAGTTTCTCAACGTCACCCAGCGAGATCCCCGGCTCAACGAGATTCTGTACCCCTTTGCCAACAAGCTGACCATTGAGAACATTCTTAAGTGCTACGAGCCAAATAAGGAGAACCAGGAGAATCGTGAGTTACTATGCTGCTCAAGGTGCTCAAACAACGAGGGCGCAGCAGGTAGTTAGCCAGCTGGCCTGGCTAGGCAATGCCCCCTCCCAGCCCTGCTGTGGTTAGCCAGCTGGCCTGGCTAGGCAATGCCCCCTCCCAGCCCTGCTGTGGTTAGCCATGCAGCTGGCCTGGCTAGGCAATGCCCCCTCCCAGCCCTGCTGTGGTTAGCCATGCAGCTGGCCTGGCTAGGCAATGCCCCCTCCCAGCCCTGCTGTGGTTAGCCATGCAGCTGGCCTGGCTAGGCAATGCCCCCTCCCAGCCCTGCTGTGGTAAGCCATGCAGCTGGCCTGGCTAGGCAATGCCCCCTCCCAGCCCTGCTGTGGTTAGCCATGCAGCTGGCCTGGCTAGGCAATGCCCCCTCCCAGCCCTGCTGTGGTTAGCCAGCTGGCCTGGCTAGGCAATGCCCCCTCCCAGCACTGCTGTGGTTAGCCATGCAGCTGGCCTGGCTAGGCAATGCCCCCTCCCAGCCCTGCTGTGGTTAGCCAGCTGGCCTGGCTAGGCAATGACCCCCTCCCAGCCCTGCTGTGGTTAGCCATGCAGCTGGCCTGGCTAGGCAATGCCCCCTCCCAGCCCTGCTGTGGTTAGCCAGCTGGCCTGGCTAGGCAATGACCCCCTCCCAGCCCTGCTGTGGTTAGCCATGCAGCTGGCCTGGCTAGGCAATGCCCCCTCCCAGCCCTGCTGTGGTTAGCCAGCTGGCCTGGCTAGGCAATGCCCCCTCCCAGCACTGCTGTGGTTAGCCATGCAGCTGGCCTGGCTAGGCAATGCCCCCTCCCAGCCCTGCTGTGGTTAGCCAGCTGGCCTGGCTAGGCAATGACCCCCTCCCAGCCCTGCTGTGGTTAGCCATGCAGCTGGCCTGGCTAGGCAATGCCCCCCTCCCAGCCCTGCTGTGGTTAGCCAGCTGGCCTGGCTAGGCAATGACCCCCTCCCAGCCCTGCTGTGGTTAGCCATGCAGCTGGCCTGGCTAGGCAATGACCCCCTCCCAGCCCTGCTGTGGTTAGCCAGCTGGCCTGGCTAGGACATGCCCCCCTCCCAGCCCTGCTGTGGTTAGCCAGCTGGCCTGGCTAGGACATGCCCCCCTCCCAGCCCTGCTGTGGTTAGCCAGCTGGCCTGGCTAGGCAATGACCCCCTCCCAGCCCTGCTGTGGTTAGCCAGCTGGCCTGGCTAGGCAATGCCCCGGTCCCGTGGCTGTGTATGGAACTATGGCAATAAATGCCATTAGCCAAACGTAACAACTTTGAGCTCCCCTCTTCTTCCTCGCTATTTGCTGGCCAGCCTGGCGGAGCGCAAAGTTCGCCGAAAAATCTGGGCGGGGCTGTCCAGCTGAGTGCGCGTTCGGACTCTCAAAGGGGCCTCCCCTCCTTTCCTCCGCGCCCGGAGACCCGCGCGCTCGAATCGCCAAATTGTCAAATAATTGAGGCGGCCGGGCAAGATTTGGGCGGGGCCGGAGCCGCGGGCTGGGCGTGTCCGAGAGTGCCATCGGTGCAAGAATCGTTTTTAATGTTTTTGAGCCAAGGGAGTTCTGATATTTCTGTTACAAGATATTGTGGATGGAGTGGGTGAACAAAGGTAAACACTCATCTATTGAGTGGGATGAAAACTGTTCATCTTTCCAATGCATTTTCGTTATTAAAAAAATTCGTTATTGAGTGGTCTTTAAAGGTGGCTAACAGATAACGATTGGAATATCCGCTTGAGCAGGGGATTAAAATGATTCAATGCAGGTTCTGCATCCTGGATGTGATAAGCGGATTTTGTACTTTTAGCCGCTTCTGAACAAATTAGAGCAGCAATTTCTTAATCTCTTCAAGGCAAGATCAGCATCGACTGCTTCTATCGCTACCTGATGTCGGACGACAATGCCCCCGTGTTCCTGGACAAGCTGGAGCTGCACCACGACATGGACCAGCCGCTGTCGCACTATTACATTAACAGCTCGCACAACACCTACCTGAGCGGTAGGCAGTTCGGCGGCAAGAGCTCGGTGGAGATGTACCGTCAGGTGCTGCTCGCCGGCTGCCGGTGCATCGAGCTGGACTGCTGGGATGGCAAGGACAACGACCAGGAGCCCATCATCACCCACGGCAAGGCCATGTGCACGGACATCCTGTTCAAGGTGAGGCATCCGGGTTTTTGCTGGCTCTCCGTTGATCAACATCTGGTGACTTTTCCGGTGCTGAACACTTTCTTGGACCGCCACTACCATTTGGTTCTTCAGGAGGCCACCACTATCCCTGGGTTCTCCTATTTATTAGAGGCAGGGGGCTGGGTGCACCCTGGCGCACTTTAAGCGACAGACACTCACACAGGAGTGTACAGCGGCCCTAATTTTATTTATCGTTAGGCATCTAAACTTCACTGTGTCTAGGTGGTTGGTCCTCAAAGACGTTAATTGCACGAGCAGAGCCAAGCCTAGATTCCAATTTAGCCTCAAATGAATGTGACTGCACTTGGAATCGAGCCTGGGCCGCTGGCATCTCCTTCAAGGGGCCGCCACTACCTTCGGAATAACCCAGTCTTAGGAGGAGCCAGTGAAATCATCATCTAGTTATATAGATTAGTATAACTGTAAGCAATAATTAGTGAATTTAGGCGAGCCGGCGCTCCGCATTGCAGGATGTTGTCAACGCCATTCGCGACACAGCTTTTGTCACCTCGGCCTGGCCCGTGATTTTGTCATTTGAGAACCATTGCAGGTGAGAGGGAGAGCTGAGGAGTACGGCTGTCGCTCTGTCAGTTGTTATTTATGACTCACCAATCGCCCCCCCTCAGCAAGCTGCAGCAGTACAAGCTGGCCAAGTATTGCGAGGATATTTTCGGCGACTACCTGCTCAATAAGCCGATTGACAAGTACCCAGTAAGCCGTTGCAATTTGCTGGCCTTCCTCTTTTGCCAGTTTTATGTCAGCCTGTCAGAGATGATCTCAAATCCCTTCATCTCTTCATCCTCTTTGCCAGCTTGAGCCCGGAGTTCCCCTGCCGCCGCCCGAGAAGCTCAAGTATAAAATCCTCATCAAGAACAAGCGGCTCAAGCCGGAGGTTGAGAAGCGTGAGTAGCGCAGATTCGGACTGATGCACAATGATCCTGCTTTGGGGAAAATGGTCTATTGGCAGATTTTAGAATAACGGCCCATACTCAGCCTCGCCTTGGTGATTTGCTCGCTTTTTGGTTTGCAGCGGCTGTGACCTCTAGCGACGGTCGACCCGCGACCAGCGAAAAGGCAATTAGGCCAGGCCAGCCACCCCACCCGCTGATCCCTGAGCGCACGCGCACACGAATGCTGCCTCACTAGAGTGCACCTGCCTTAGATTTCTCATTGTCAGACGGGCGTGCCTCGGAGTGCCTGAAGAGTACGAGTTGTAGAGTTGGGCTGATTGGGTGTCCGAACTCGGGGCGACTGGGTGGACTGGTCAAATGGGATGAAGGTGCCATGAAGGGATGGAGGTGCCTGGATGGGATGGAGGTGCCTTGATGGGATGGAGGGGCCATGATGGGATGGAGGTGCCTGGATGGGATGGAGGTGCCTTGATGGGATGGAGGGGCCATGATGGGATGGAGGTGCCTGGATGGGATGGAGGTGCCTTGATGGGATGGAGGTGCCTGGATGGGATGGAGGTGCCTGGATGGGATGAAGGTGCCTGGATGGGTTGGAGGTGCCTTGATATAATGAAGGTGTCCAGATGGGATGGAGGTGCCTGGATGGGATGAAGCTATCTTGATGGGATGGAGGTGCCTTGATGGGATAAAGGTACCTAGATGGGATGAAGGTGTCTGGACGGGATGGAGGTGCCTGGATGGGATGGTGTCTTGATGAGATGAATGTGCCTGGATGGGATGAAGGCGCCTAGATGGGATGAAGGTGCCTAGATGGGATGAAGGCGCCTAGATGGGATGAAGGCGCCTAGATGGGATGAAGGTGCCTAGATGGGATGAAGGTGCCTAGATGGGATGAAGGTGCCTAGATGGGATGAAGGTGCCTAGATGGGATAAAGGTGCCTAGATGGGATGAAGGTGCCTAGATGGGATGAAGGCGCCTAGATGGGATGAAGGCGCCTAGATGGGATAAAGGTGCCTAGATGGGATGAAGGCGCCTAGATGGGATGAAGGTGCCTAGATGGGATGAAGGCGCCTAGATGGGATGAAGGCGCCTAGATGGGATGAAGGTGCCTAGATGGGATGAAGGGGCCTAGATGGGATGAAGGCGCCTAGATGGGATAAAGGGTGCCTAGATCGGTTAGAGGAGTCTGGATGGAATGCATTTGCCTGGATGCAAGAAATCCAAGAAGGTTGCATGGAGGGGCCTGGTTGGGATTGGTTGTCCGGACTGGGAGATGATAGCACTCCTAATCAAACGCAGACCCCTGTGACCCTCTGCAGACCAGCTCGAGCTATTCATGAAGGGCCAGACCCCGCCAGACGAGGCCGAGGTGGCCGAGGATCCCCAGGTGATAGTGGACGGCGAGGCCGGGCCGTTGAACGACATGGATCCGACCCCGCCCATTGTGGACACGGACCCTCATCCGGAGGGCGGCGACAGCGGCGAAAAGCCGGTGGTTCCGCCGGTGGCCCCGGTGGTCAGGGCGGCCTCTCAGGCGACCCTGGGGGCTGGAGCTGCCGCCGCCGCATCTGCCGAGGAGGATGAAGCGGCCAAAGCGAAGGTATGGCGGGTCATGTGGGATTTAGGGATATATTTCCTAAATGCCGGTTGGGTTTGGGCCCGATTGCATTGGGGATATTTTCCCAGATTGGGACCGATTGCATTGGGGATATTTTCCCAGATTGGGACCGATTGCATTGGGGATATTTTCCCAGATTCGAACTGATTGCATTGGGGATATTTTCCAGGATTGTGACCGATTGCATTAGGGATATTTTCCCAGATTGGAACTGATTGCATTGGGGATATTTTCCCAGATTGGAACTGATTGCATTGGGGATATTTTCCAGGATTGTGACCGATTGCATTAGGGATATTTTCCCAGATTGGAACTGATTGCATTGGGGATATTTTCCCAGATTGGAACTGATTGCATTGAGGATATTTTCCCAGATTGGAACTGATTGCATTGGGGATATTTTCCCAGATTGGTACCGATTGCATTGGGGATATTTTCCCAGATTGGAACTGATTGCATTGGGGATATTTTCCCAGATTGGAACTGATTGCATTGGGGATATTTTCCCAGATTGGGACCGATCGCATTGGGGACTGTTTGCTCAGCTCAGATCCCCGCACCATCCCGCAGGAGGTGCTGAGCGCGGAGGAGGAGCAGGCGATGCTGGAGCACTACCAGTACACGGGCGCCACCACCACCATCCACCCGGTGCTGTCGGCCATGGTCAACTACGCCCAGCCGGTCAAATTCCAGGGCTTCGCTGTGGCCGAAGGTCAGCGCTAGTTCTAATTCTCAGATTTATTTAATAAAAGTAGAGTAGCAAAATCCCGCTTGTGGCTTATAAAACTCATCCCACAACTGGCCTGCAGAGGACAACGTGCACCATCACATGTCCTCCTTCTCCGAGACTATGGCGCTGGGCTACCTGAGGAACGAAGCCATCGAGTTTGTCAAGTATCCTTTTTGAGCGGATTTAGAGAGGGTCGTGAGAGAGGGTAAGTGTACCGTAAGAGAGGGTAAGTGTACAGTGAGAGAGGGTAAGTGTACAGTGAGAGAGGGTAAGTGTACAGTGAGAGAGGGTAAGTGTACAGTGAGAGAGGGTAAGTGTACAGTGAGAGAGGGTAAGTGTACAGTGAGAGAGGGTAAGTGTACAGTGAGAGAGGGTAAGTGTACCGTGAGAGAGGGTAAGTGTACAGTGAGAGAGGATAAGTGTACAGTGAGAGAGGGTAAGTGTACAGTGAGAGAGGGTAAGTGTACAGTGAGAGAGGGTAAGTGTACAGTGCGAGCAGGCACACGCGTACAATAAAAGCCGGCGAGTGTACGCCGAAAATTTTCCTTAACCCGAGTCGCCATGGCAACGCGCACCCAGCTACAACAAGCGCCAGATGAGCCGAATTTACCCGCGCGGCAACCGCGTGGACTCCAGCAACTTCATGCCGCAGATCTTCTGGAACGCCGGCTGCCAGATGGTGGCGCTGAACTTCCAGACTCCCGACCTGGCCATGCAGCTCAACCAGGGCAAGTTCGAGTACAACGGGAACTGCGGGTGAGCCTCGGGGCGACGCGGGGAGAGTCGCTTTTCAGCCCGCCTTACTTGGCATTCTTCGGGAATCATCTTGGTGGGTTTCTCCTCCCATAAGCTAATAGTCCTGAAAGTCCCTGAAGATTCCATCCAAGGATTCTCATCCCAAAAAGTCTGCTCCCTCTGAAAATGTCCCCAGTTGATTCTGTTCCACGAAGACTTGCAAACCAAATTTTCCAGGAAGCACTGCGGCCTAAAAGTCTCCCCAGTCGCTGGTACAGTGTTTAATAATTGATTTTTCTAGGAATTTTAACCCTCGCAACTCCTTTAACGTTTCTGCCCTAGACTAACTCGGCCACTTATCCGCGTTGCACTTTTATCTTAGTTTCCATAATAGTATAAAAAGTTCATTAATAATAAATTAATTTGTAACCAGCGGAGCCCGTCTACAACAGTCAGCTCAATAGCTTTGCATTTTTGCTTAATTCGCTGCTTCCTACTTACAGTAGACAATATGCGCAATAACAGTTCTTTTTCAACACTTCAAAATACAGCTTGCTTGACACGTGCCAAATTCACTTACTTGCCTACTTGCAGTACGCAGTAGCTTTTTTGACAAGTTACTGAGGAACCGAAGTTACTCTTAGCTATCTGACCTGTAGTTCTGATGTACATTCAGATACATTAATTTCAATCGCTTAAACCATATAGCCTCAGCCACCTCTCTCATAGTCTTAGCCACCTCTCCCATAGCCTCGGCCACCTCTCTCATAGTCTTAGCCACCTCTCTCATAGCCTCAGCCACCTTTTCCATAGCCTCAGTCACCTCTTCCATAGCCTCAGCCACCTCTCTCATAGCCTCAGCCCCCTTTTCCATAGCCTCAGCCACCTCTCTCATAGCCTCAGCCACCTCTCCCATAGCCTCAGCCACCTCTCCCATAGCCTCAGCCACCTCTTCCATAGCCTCAGCTACCTTTTTCATTGCCTCAGCCACCTCTCTCATAGCCTCAGCCACCTCTCTCATAGCCTCAGCCACCTCTCTCATAGCCTCAGCTACCTTTTCCATAGCCTCAGCCACCTCTCTCATAGCCTCAGCCACCTTTTCCATAGCCTCAGCCACCTTTTCCATAGCCTCAGTCACCTCTCAGCCTGAGCCGCCACCCCGCCATCCGCGCCAGCTATCTGCTGAAGCCGGACTTCATGCGCCGCGGCGACCGGCATTTCGACCCGTTCTCCGAGAGCCCCGTAGACGGCGTGATCGCCGCCAGCTGCTCCATCCAGATCCTGTCCGGCCAGTTCCTCTCGGACAGGAAAGTGGGCACCTACGTGGAGGTGGACATGTACGGCCTGCCCACGGATACAATCAGGCGCGAGTTCCGAACTCGCATCGTGCCTGGCAACGGGCTCAACCCGGTCTACAACGAGGAGCCGTTCGTGTTCCGCAAGATCGTGCTGCCCGACCTGGCCGTGATCCGCATCGGGGTGTTTGAGGAGACTGGCAAGCTGATCGGCCAGCGGATCCTGCCGCTTGACGGCCTGTGCGCCGGCTACCGGCACATCAGCCTGCGCACGGAGGGCAACTTCCCACTGGCCCTGCCCACCATCTTCTGCCGCATCGATCTGAAAACCTACGTGCCCGAGGGCCTGGCAGATTTTGTTGATGCGCTGAGCGACCCGAGGGCGTTTCTGTCCAAGGCTGAGAAGCGGGAGCAGCAGATGAAGGACATGGGCATTGGTAAGCGCGGCTGGTGGCATTTCCCAGGCTTCACAGCCAGTTTCAAGAGTTAAAGCATTAAGAGTTTCCGTTTTAGATTTTTTCTTCAATCATCTTAAATTTAGCATTTTTCAAGTGTTTCTGAAGATTGGCACTGTGACAGTAAGAGTGACAGCCAGAGTGACAGTATGAGCGACAGTATGAGCGACAGTAAGAGTGACAGCCAGAGTGACATTATGAGCGACAGTAAGAGTGAAAGCAAGAGTGATAGTATGAGCGACGGTGAGAGTGACAGAATGAAGGACAGCATGAGCGACAGTAAGAGTGACAGCCAGAGTGACATGAGCGACAGTAAGAGTGACAGCAAGAGTGACAGCATGAGTGACAGCAAGAGTGACAGCATGAGTGACAGTAAGAGTGACAGTCAGACAGTCAGTGTCAATCTACTCTGTATGTTGCACTGGCCTTTCTGTTCCTGACCTTTTACTTTCCCCATGTTCATTTTGTCATTTCAATGCTTGCAGAGACATCGGAAATCGCCGACGTCCCAACAACCGCCAACCGCGGCAGGAACAACAACAACAACAACAATAACAACAAGAAGGCTGGCGGAGCGGCCGCTGCCGCCTCTGCTGACGACAAGCCCAGCCAGTCGAAGGCCGGCGGCGGCGGCGGTGGCGGTGGTGGCGGTGGCGGAGGCGGCGGTGGCGGAGGAGGCGGCGGTGGTGGTGGTGGCGGTGGCGCAGAAGTCAGACAGGAGCTGCGGCTCGAGCCGGTGACGCTGGAGCTCGTCAGGCAGGATCGGCTATTTCAGAAGCTGCTGAAAAAGCAGGTGAGTTTTATGGAGTAATTTTTATCGATTTCAAGTATTTTTTGTTTTACCTTTCATCGAGTTCTGATTCTAAAAGTGACATCACAGCTCACTGTGTTTTGATTCTAAAAATAGAAGTGACATCACAGTTCACTGTGTTTTGATTCTAAAAATAAAAGTGACATCACAGCTCACTGTGTTTTGATTCTAAAAATAGAAGTGACATCACAGCTCACTGTGTTTTGATTCTAAAAATAGAAGTGACGTCATAGTTCACTGTGTTTTGATTCTAAAAATAAAAGTGACGTCTTCTGGCACTCGCACTTTCCTACGCGCAGACAAAAGACCTGGACCAGGTGCTGAAGCGGCAGGACAAAGAGCAGCAGGCAATGCTGAAGACGCACACAAGCGAATGCGAGCGACTCGCCGCTCAGCAGGGCAAGGCTCTGGCATCGTTGGCGAAGAAAACCAACAAGGGTGGCGGATCGTGAGTAGCTGAGTTGCCTCCTGGCTCCGCTGTTGTTTCTGTGTTGTCTGCCTATAGAATATGACTAATTGTGTTGTAAACATTGCGCTGCCGGGCAGGGTAGAGGAGAGGCAGACAATCAGGTTGCACTGTGTAGCTTCTATCTGTGTTGTACTTCTGTGCTTTCTAGCCCAGAAACCGTATCAGCCTGCGGCGGCGACGGCGGCGGCGGCAGGGGTGGCCGGCTCGCTTATCTCTGCTGCGCCTCCCGGCCTCAGCAGCGGTCGACTGGAGACCAGCCGGAGCCGCCAGGATTGGCCATAGACAACAGGTCTTGGTTTTGGCTGGCACTGAGCCGCTTGAGCCTCACCAATCCTAGCCAATATTTCTCTCCGAAATTTTTATCGATTTCATTTCTTAGATTTTGTCACGGATTGAAATTTGCCAACTATCGTAGTTGGATGCTTCTTAATAACCCGGTTTTGAACGTGTGATTGGCTTGCTTGGCTGCTCGGGCTCTGGGCTACCTACTCACATTGCTAAGTAGTCACATTAGACTGTTTTATTTATAATTCTGATTTCTGATTTCTCAAGAAATTTAGCCGTCCTCGGACGGCGGGAACTCGCCTCGTCGGGTTCCAGATTCTTTCCTGCTTTATTTGTCTTTAATTTTGGAGTTTCATTCGCGTTACTCACTACTAATAAACTCATTCCTAGCTAAGCTTTGCTTTAAGCTTTTAAATTGACTTTTTAGGTGTAAGCGGATAATTTTCCCGTAGAGCAATGCTGGTCCGCTCTCGAAACACTTTTCTCGCAATTTTTACCTTGCAGAGAGAACGGCGCCTCGGATGGACAGACGAAAGAGCTGCGGGACAGCCAGGGTGAAGAGGTGAGCTTGGCTCGTGTTTGACTGATTGATGGCGCCTCATTTCCGGTTAGATTGATTGATGGCGCCTCATTTCCGGTTAGATTGATTGATGGCGCCTCATTTCCGGTTAGATTGATTGATGGCGCATCATTTCCGGTTAGATTGATTGATGGCGCCTCATTTCCGGTTAGATTGATTGATGGCGCCTCATTTCCGGTTAGATTGATTGATGGCGCCTTATTTCCGCTTAGATTGATCGATGGCGCCTCATTTCCGGTTAGATTGATTGATGGCGCATCATTTCCGCTTAGATTGATTGATGGCGCCTCATTTCCGCTTAGATTGATTGATGGCGCATCATTTCTGGTTAGATTGGTTGATGGCGCATCATTTCCGGTTAGATTGATTGATGGCGCCTCATCCCCGGTTAGATTGATTAAAGGCGCATTATTTCCGGTTAGACTGAATGAAGGCGCCTCATCTCCGGTTAGATTGATTGAAGGCGCCTTATTTCCGGTTAGACTGAATAAAGGCGCATCATTTCCGGTTAGATTGATTGAAGGCGCCTCATTTCCGGTTAGATTGAAGGCGCCTCATTTCCGGTTAGATTGAAGGCGCCTCATTTCCGGTTAGATTGAAGGCGCCTCATTTCCGGTTAGATTGGTTGAAGGCGCGTCATTTCGAGTTAGATTGATTGATGGCGCCTCATTTCCGGTTAGACTGAATGAAGGCGCATCAATTTCGGTTAGATTGATTGATGTCGCCTCATTTCCGGTTAGATTGATTGATGGCGCCTCATTTTCGGCTATAGTTATTCGACAGCGCCTGGCATGCTGCCAAACGCCCCCCCCCCACCCACACGCCGCAGATGTCCCGCGTGGTGGCGCAGCACACTGAGCAGTGGACGGCCCTGATTCGCCAGCACTCCAAGGAGGTCTACGAGCTGCGCCGCGCTCAGCTTGAGGCGCACCGGGAGCTCGCAACCAGGGTGGCCCTGGAGATCCAGGCCAGCCAGGAGAAGGAGATGACGTCGCAGCACGAGCGCGAGAACAAAGACTTGAAGGCGCAGCAGGCCAAGCACAGCATGGAGTCCAGCAAAGCCGTGCAGAACGACAAGACCATCCGCAACAAGGCGGAGCGCGACCGTCGGGTTCGCGAGGTCAATGAGAACAACACCAAGCGATTCATCGAAGAGCGGAAGCGGCTGCTCAACAGACAGGGCAACCACAGGGAAAACCTCAAGAAGGAGCACGACGAGCAGGCGGCCCGGGTTGGCAAGTCGCTAGACGAGGTTGGTTGCCGTTCAGAGAGGAATGGGTTGGGCGCTTCTTCTGGCGATGGCCTTCTAGCTCTCAAAGGGTGAACGCTTGTACGCGTGCCCTAAAATTTCTTATCATCAGGCAGTGTCCGCAGTGTAGTGGGGTTTGGCCCCTGTAATCGTAAATCGCACTAACATGAGCAGCATATTTTATGGCAACATTCCCCGCGCCGCAAGAGGGCGCGCAAGGAGAGAGAGAGGTGGGTCTGCTGATTCCAGCCAATCAGAGAGGCCGGCAGCTTCAACTGATAACGCGGGGGCGAGAGGGCGGCAGGGATAGAGAGAGATTGCCAGCCAATCAGCGGCCTATATGCTAGGGATGCGAGTTTAACTACTGATGAGTAGAAAGTATGGAGTGTGGCGCGAAAAGCTTGTATAGCGGGAAAAGCTAGCCGGGGCACAGAGCTTCAACTCGCTACTTTTTCGCTCTGAAATCACCTGCAGGAAATCAGCCTGCTGGAGTTGACCTACCGGGAGAGCAGTCTGGCCGCCAAACCTGTGGCGGCGGTGTGAACAAGCGCAGCCGGCTGACTGACACATTCCTGTTCCCACTGCACCGACTCGTATTCACGATATTACTATGCGGAATTGCTTCATCACCCCCGATCAGCTTCACCCTGCCGCAGTGAAGTCCTCCGCGGGCCTGCCTGCCCTCATCGCCATCTCACTTTTTGACACCGGAATATTTTAAGATTCTTAGAAAATAGGTTAAGAAAAGTACACGGCCTTTATATTATTACTTGCAGTAGCCACGTAAACCTATTTTTGTGCAGCGTCTTGTTACGAAAAGACTGAAAAAAGAAATTTTGCTTGTCTGAGTACGATCTAATGCGCCGAGACCAAGCCTTCGTTTTGCGCCTGCGATACCTGTTCCGTATTCTTACCGGCTTTATTACCTACCGTATTACCTGCTTCGCTACCTGCTGTTGCGGCAACTTCAAGCGGCTGTGCGATCTTGCGCATCCTCATTCAGCCCGATGGCCTGGGGTGGCAATTCTGTAATGCTGTCAGCACGGCAACCCATTGGAGTCTCTTCCCGCTTGTACTTTACTCAGCAATACTCTATCCTGACTACTTTTATCACCATCATGCTTTTCTATTTTTGTTCATAAGCTGCCATTCTCCCAAGCTGCCTGAACCAATTTCTAGTCAGATATATTTTATATTTCCTGTCCCAGTCATGTCTGTATTATTTATTATCAAGAACTCTCATCGTCAGCACAATGTACTACTGTGCGCAATCTATATAGTCCTACCATTGCTGTGTACTATTTTTGTATTGTTCTATCTCAATTATTCAAACTATACACGTGTAGCAGCAAGTTCGCACCAGTTTATTGACACCTGTACACTTTTTGAGGACCTATACAATGCGCACAGGCTGGCCACTTCTGGCTTGTTCAAGCCGAACTCAGACAGTCTCGGATTTGATTGAGCAGACAGACCAAACTTTTATGATTTGTTATAATCATGTCTCCGTTTTTTATCAAAATTATACCGCGGCTCGGTCACTTCGACCGTGAGCTATTGGACTGAGCAGCAATATACAGACAGATGCAATAATATACATTATACTGCTTCATTACCAGCGCTGATTAACACTGAGGTGTTGTTCCAGTGTCAGCTTCTTTATCTGGGTGAAAGGAAGGGGAGGACTCGCACTGGTAGAGATTGAGATGGGGAGACAGTGATCCTGTCCCGAATCTTGAGGTTGAGATGGGGAGACAGTGATCCTGTACCGAATCTTGAGGTTGAGATGGGGAGACAGCGATCCTGTACAGAATCTTGAGGTTGAGATGGGGAGACAGTGATCCTGTACCGAATCTTGAGGTTGAGATGGGGAGACAGTGATCCTGTACCGAATCTTGAGGTTGAGATGGGGAGACAGTGATGCTGTACCGAATCTTGAGGTTGAGATGGGGAGACAGTGATCCTGTACAGAATCTTGAGGTTGAGATGGGGAGACAGTGATCCTGTACCGAATCTTGAGGTTGAGATGGGGAGACAGCGATCCTGTACAGAATCTTGAGGTTGAGATGGGGAGACAGTGATCCTGTACCGAATCTTGAGGTTGAGATGGGGAGACAGTGATCCTGTACCGAATCTTGAGGTTGAAATGGGGAGACAGTGATCCTGTACCGAATCCCGAGGTTGAGATGGGGAGACAGTGATCCTGTACCGAATCTTGAGGTTGAGATGGGGAGACAGTGATCCTGTACCGAATCTTGAGGTTGAAATGGGGAGACAGTGATCCTGTATCGAATCCTGAGATTGAGATGGGGAGACAGTGATCCTGTACCGAATCTTGAGGTTGAGATGGGGAGACGGTGATCCTGTACCGAATCTTGAGGTTGAGATGGGGAGACAGTGATCCTGTACAGAATCCCGAGGTTGAGATGGGGAGACAGTGATCCTGTACAGAATCTTGAGGTTGAGATGGGGAGACAGTGATCCTGTATCGAATCCTGAGGTTGAGATGGGGAGACAGTGTGATCCTGTCCCGAATCCTGATGTCGGGACAGATGAAAACAAAAATTGAAAAGTGGGAGGTTATTCAAAGATACTTTTATGTTATGCGTGTCGATTCCAAAAATTCTGAATTGTTAGGGATGACGGGAAGTAGAATTTACCTTTTCTATGTATCATCGATGCGATCGAGAGCATCATAAAACTTTAATTATAGACATTTGCTCGGACAAGTCTTGGGTTTAAATTTAATACCACTAGGATGGGGACTTGGACTAGCATTTGTTGACACTTCATTTTACAGTATTACAGTTTGTAAATTTAAGCGACGTCAATACATTTCCATGTTGTTCCTGTTATTTAAAAAATTAGCAAAACAGGAGCACTAAGACGACATGCATGTTTATAATAGCGGCCAAATTCTATTAAATTTCAAACAATGGCGTAGCCGAATCAAGCAGTCTAAACAAGTAATCAATTGTTAATTCAGTCACAGCAGGTTGCAGCAGCTGCACCGGTGGCTTCTCCTCTTGCTGAGCATGTCGGCGGTGGTCGAGGTGAACCTGTCGAGGATGTCGTCACCGCAGTCTGCATTAATCTCCGTCCGGAAGATGTGCCTCACCAAAGAGCTAAGCAGGCGCCGCCTGTCCTCTAGCAGCCGCCAGAGCGTCTCCACGGTGATGACGGAGTCATCTTCGAGCGAATCGAAGGCCTCGTCGGTGTGGCTGATCTTGGCGCCGATCTCCTGGCAGAAGAGCATCTCCAGGCGGTAGCGGGTGAGGCAGCCCTCGTTGCCCACCTGCAGCGCCTCCATGTACTCGTTCAGGTAATTCTCAACGTTCTCGCTGATGATGCGGGCGGCGAAGTTCTTTGAGGGGCGGCGGCGGTGAGCGCGAGGTTGATATAGAAATGAAGTGAACAAGCATTTGCGCGAGAGCTGTGCAGTGGTCACTTTATGCCGTTCCCTAAATATTAGTGAGGCAATTCTGCCCATTTCGCAGACTATACGAAAATGTCGTACGCAAGCACGCACTCATAAACAGTGCTCACACAGCAGGGGGCCTTTTCATATTACCAATTCCAGAATCGGTTCGGAATTCCAAGAAAAACAGCAGTATAACTATTTAACTCTGTTAATATTTGACTGCCTTTAACAACCTCACTTAGCACAATTTTTCACTTTCTTCTTGGCGATTGTCATTCAATAATAAAAACTTTATGGCACGTATCTCCCTCTAGTTATGGAGACAAAAAGTTATACTTCACAAATTGGTTCTGGTACCAGAACAAGCAATATGAAAAGGCCCAGGGTGTACACTGTACAGCGGCCCTAAGTTTGTAACTGCCAGACGTGTACCTTGGAGCTTGGCCCTCGTAGGTGTGAATCGTACGACAACCTCCGGCCAATTTTCGTGCACAAGCACCAAAATAAATGAGCCCTTGGGTCCGTTGTGTTTGCGAGACCTTTCTATCATGGCTTAAAACTTGTTCAAACATCACCAACAGGTCTATGGCTACTACATACAATAAGGTCAGGCGGGGAAACTTCGTTCAAATTTCTTGTAGCGGGTACTTGTAACCGTATTGCCAACAACTGGCGGCGAGTAAGTGCAAACCCGCAAAGTTTGAGTTCTACTAGTACACACATGCAAATATCTGGAACACTCGAATCTGGACCTCCTCAACCCTAAAGTCTTCCAGCTCTCACCCGGAAGCTGGTGACGTCGACTCCCTCGGTGCCCAGAGCGGAATGGATCAGGTCGTACACGTCATTGCTGATGAACTTGTAGGGATTCTGGCGGCGCATGGCAACAATGATGTCGTCCGAGGTGAGGCCGGAGTCCTTCTTCCTGGCCATGCTCTGGAAGACCTTCAGCATCAGGGAGTCCAGGGTAACATTCTGGCTGGTGGTCGCGTGAATGTTCAGACTGCGTCGCATGTCTCTCGACGAGTTGACGCCCCAGTTAGCCGCACAAGCAATCGGGTGGACTGCGCGCAGTTGTGTGCAAGATGCAAGCTTTTCAAGCTCTTTTTCTAACACAGCTTGACAACTTTGCCATAAACTAATGCACGAATGCAACCGTAAAAACTATTCGAAATAAGTTTTTGAATAAAACAGCCAAGCCGCTAATTTGAGTGATGATAGTGATTAGAAAAGCTGAAAAATTACTAAAAAAGTGATTATTAACTATTTATTTAGCAATCAATCGAAATGAATGAAAAGTTCCACTGCATCACAGCTATAGGCGGAGAGACAGAGAGGCACAGAGGTTCAATAGACGTCAGCTTGACCGAAAATCCAGCATCGTCGGCGACGCGGCGAAAAATGAAAAATGATGAGACAACAGTTTAAACTATCTAAGATGTACGACATCGAGAGTGCTTTGGGGCGGTTCGGCCATAGACTCCACACCTGAACTAGCGTTCTGCACCAGTGGCGCCAAGCGTAGGATGGCGCGTGGCGCAGAACTGGCGCGCCAGTTGCGCCAGGCGGCGACGCGGCGAGTCGAGTCTTGCCGCCGCTGCTGGGCGGCGGCCGGCGCCACGGTTGCCGAGATCGACGAGAGTTCGCCGAGAATGCAGCGGCGCGTCGTGGCGCTGCCGCCATCAGCGGCACGGGCTCGCGTGGCGCTCACTGAGACGGCGCGGCGCGGTGTCGACCAGCCGACGGTGTCTACGGCTGGCAGGGGAGCGTTGGCGGCAAGCGGCAGGCAGGCGGACATTGGCGGGCGGGAGCTGAGCGCGCGGCTGCCGCATGAACAGAGTTAAAGTGCAAGTTAACTGATTGCTTCTATAAAAGTACAACTGTATTTTCTAGCCTTAGATTTATTATAGAGACTCAGTGGCTACCCGACCTGAGTATCTGGGACTCAGTGGCTACCCGACCTGAGTATCTGGGACTCAGTGGCTACCCGACCTGAGTATCTGGGACTCAGTGGCGACCCGACCGAGTATCTGGGACTCAGTGGCGACCCGACCCGAGTATCTGGGACTCAGTGGCGACCCGACCCGAGTATCTGGGACTCAGTGGCGACCCGACCCGAGTATCTGGGACTCAGTGGCGACCCGACCCGAGTATCTGGACCAGTGGCGACCCGACCCGAGTATCTGGGACTCAGTGGCGACCCGACCGAGTATCTGAGATGGCGGATCTCTGCTGTGAAGTACATCAAACAATAAAGCGATAAACGAAGGCAGACCCAGCCAGGCATTTCCTCAATCAGGGCCGGGCAGACCGGACTGTTGCCCGCCGCTGCGCGAACAAATAAAAATAGACAATATGTTTATTAGTATGGCCTAATTATTCAAGTATTAATTAATTTTCATCACCTCAGGTACGGAATCGGCCGACCAGGCTAAAACTCGCTCAGTAAGCGAAAAGAACAGCTATGAAAAATGTAACCAGTGCGCAACCCGAACACACAGAGATTAACAATTTGATGCGCAGTTTAAAAGCGACAACAAGAAACGCAAACGCTGGGAGGCGAGTTCATTCAGGTCGGGGAGAAACGGTAAAAAATGGAAACAGCGACACGTTTTACTTTTGAAAAGTAAAGCGAGGGACTGCAGAAAGGGGGTTCAACTGGGTCGTTGAAATGCATTTTTTGCATGGCAACACGCACACACAACTGGACAAAAGCACAAATTATTCAAATCGGGGGAGGCCAGCCAGTTCATTTATCTGCCAGCACGGTGAGGGAGCCAATGGCCTGATTCATGAACTATTCTGGAATGATAGCTGAGCCATTCATTAAATCCAAATTTTCATGATAAACATAACCTGTTTACTCGAGCAGATGATCACCTGGCTTGCAGTAATAATCATCATTGCTGGCTATGGACTTAAACACTAATCGGAGTCATAATAATCACCAGAATCGCCCATGATAATCACCAGCATCACCTAAAATAATCACCAGCATCACCCATGATAATCACCAGCATCACCCATGATAATCACCAGCATCAGCTATGATAATCACCAGCATCATCTATGATAATCACCAGCATCATCTATGATAATCACCAGCATCACCCATGATAATCACCAGCATCATCTATGATAATCACCAGCATCACCCATGATAATCACCAGCATCATCTATGATAATCACCAGCATCACCTATGATTATCACCAGCATCACTCATGATAATCACCAGCATCACCTATAATAATCACCAGCATCACCTATAATAAGCACCAGCATCACTCATGATAATCACCAGCATCATCTATGATAATCACCAGCATCATCTATGATAATCACCAGCATCACCCATGATAATCACCAGCATCATCTATGATAATCACCAGCATCACCCATGATAATCACCAGCATCACCCATGATAATCACCAGCATCACCCAAGATAATTTCATACATGATTGGCGATAAGCTCAGCTCGCTGACACAGAAAGCAACACAGCAGACAGGGCGGGGTCAAAGGTCAAATGCCGCATGCAAAGCAGTCAACAGTTGCCACAATCCTAGCCCTCCTTGGCTCTCTTGCTCTCACTCTCCCCAGCGGCCGCGGCGGAAGCTTCAGCGCCGGCGGCGGCCTCGGCCTCCTGGCGGCTGATGGCAGCTGGCGCTTGCGGGAGACGCCTTCCGCCGCCTGCTGCTGGTCGGCGCCGTGGAAGCGACCAGCACGGCCGTCATGTTGTCGCAGCCGGTCCCGTCCGAGTCCTCGGTGTTGGGGGCCAGGCAGTGGTCGAACAGGGCCTCGCACACCTGCTCGGGGCCAAGCCCGGCGGACAGGCGCTTCTCGCAGAAGTCCACGGCCTCCTGGGAGGACATCGAGTTCCAGATGCCGTCGCAGGCCAACAAGAAGAAACCGGTGACTGTCTGTGATGGTGACCGAGCGAACGTCGGGCAGCGGGCTGATGATCTGCTTGGCGGCCGTCAGCTCGGAGTTCTGCTTGTAGGCGTGGTCTCCGATGGCTCGGCTCAAGTTCAGGCCGCCGTTCACGCGCGCCTCCTTAGTCACGTGACCGCCAGCAGTCTCGATGCGCTGCCGCTCTGGCTCATCCTCCGGCTTGTGATCGTCGCTCATGTCGACCGCGACGCCGGCATCGGACAGGACAGCGCGCGAGTCGCCAGCGTTGGCCACGAACAGCCGGTCGCGAACCATCAGGGCCACCACGGCGGTGGTCCCGGAGTCCACGCCGGGGTCGTCACCGGTGGGCATGATGACCTCGTACTCTTCTGACTCGTCCGATTCCTCGGATTCGGAGTTCTCCTCTTCATCATCGTCGTCTTCCTCGCCTTCCTCGCCATCCTCCTCATCTTCATCGCCCTTATCTTTGCTTTCCTCGTCTTCCTCTTCTTCCTCCTCCTCTTCCTCATCCGCGTCGCCGGGCACGTAGTCTTTGTCGTCTTCCTCTGCCTCGCGTCTTCCTCCGCCGCTGCCTTCGCCTCCGCATTCGACGAACTGCCGCGCCCTCGTCGTTGTGCAGCAG
>NIVC01000494.1:562500-570127 GCA_002269645.1 Macrostomum lignano | reverse complement strand
AGTTTAAAGGGAGAATTCCCCATCTCTCTATGTTTTAAATTCAGGAGAATTTCTAATCGTTTGATTTTAGATTTGATTTTTAAATTTTCGAGCTTCACTTAAATTTTTACAGAACATAGGAAGTTGACTTTTTCATTTGTGTTTAATTTACTTGGATCTGCTCGTGCAACTATATAATCCCGAATTGTCCGCATCTCCCCAACCAGACACCAATCTGATCACGCCGTGCATGCGACGAACGTTTGCGTCAATGGCATTTGCACGGAACTGCCGCAGGGCAAGTACAGGTGGCGACTGCCGCAGCGGCTACGAGCTGCGGGCTGACGCCTGCGTTGGTAAGTGCATTCTAAAAAAGCTTGCGTCGTTTAATAAATGCTGTGGACTATCAGACAGCTCCACGAATATTTTATGACTGTAGCTCCATCACTCGTAACGGCGCATGTGCATTATTGTAAAACTCGTTTCTGATTGGTTAGGGCTTCGTTGAATCTCAAGCTTGTTCATCAGGGATTGGAAATCGTTTTACGAAAAGAATAGTAGCGTGACTAGCCATCTGCGCCCCCCTTTGGGGGGGGAACAAAGAAAGAATTCAACTCTGAATAAGCAACACGTTGTTTCTTAATGAAACTGATGTTCAAAGCATGAAAAGCATAAAAAATCAGCAACCCCATTTGGTTCTATTTACGTATACCATCATTGCTTTACAGTTATATTACTGCTGAATTCTCATTCATACTGTACACTCTGTATGTGCTGCACACACTAAATTTTTGTATTCTAGTATTTTGTGGCCGTAGCTCAGTGATCTAGCGCGCGGCCAGCCAGCGGCCCAGGCTCGATTCCACGTGCAGTCACATTAATTTTGGGGCTGAGTTTGGAATCTCGGCTTGGCTCTGCTCGTGCAATTAACACCCTTAAGGACTAAACCCCATCCCTAACGATAAATAAAGTTAAGACCGCTGTACACTCCTGTGTGAGTGTGTGCCTGTGCGTATGACTGCGTAACGTATCCGCGCGCTTATGTGACAATGTCGCTTAAAGTGCGCCATGCCTCAAATACAATAATCGATTACATTATTACAAGTAGATTGCGCACTTACATAAACATATTCGAAACTATTCTAAACATATACATGCGTATTTTACCTGGATAAAAGTCAAATTTTTCTCATTATCCTAACGCTTAACTCCTCAGACATTGACGAATGCGAACGGCCCGAGACCTGCTCCTCGCTGAGCAACTCCGTGTGCAAGAACACCCCGGGCAGTCACCTGTGCGCTTGCAACTTCGGCTACGAAGAGCGGGTAACCGGCGGACACGAGTCTGCGCCAGTATTGAACAGTGCGCCAGAGATCAATACCTGTGCGGCGACAATGCCGAGTGCCTCGACACCGATGGCGGATACGTGTGCGAGTGCAAGTCCGGCTACTGGCCTGTTGCTGGCAGCCAGCCAACCACCTGCGCCAAAGGAGGCGCAAGAAATGCCTCGATGTTAATTGCCCCGACGGGGCCTACTGCAAGGTGGGTTGGGAGAAGGACGCCGAGTTTTAATGTTGCACTTTTAAACCATTGCGTGGACCTCGTTGGAGCGTACAGGTAGGTATATACCTGTAGCTTATACCTATAGACAGGTAGGCTTCATTGTTAAACTTTACACCAAGATCTGAACTAAACTTTGAATTTCATCTGACAATGGAACTAGTATCCAATTCTATATACTCAATCAATCAATTTTCTTAGAACGTATGTTTTTCCAATTGCTAGTGCATACATTTGTGTATGCTCCAGAGAACGCACAGCGCTAAGCTCGTTTTGCCATCGACAAATTCGGTCTAACCTTACAATGGACTCTGAATTACGATTAGACACTAAAATCTGTCGGGTCCTAGCTAGTAGTGGTTAGAGCTTCAATCTCACGATTGAAAGGTCGGGAGTTCGATTCTCGACCAACTCGGAGCGATCTGTGTCCTTGAGCAAGACACTTAACTCTGCATTGCTTCAGTTCACCCGGCTGTAAAATGGGCGCCAGCATTAACTGGGGTAATTGAGGGTGTGTGGCGACCCCCCAGTCCTTAGACTGAACAGCCGTACGCAGCCTTCAGATGCGCCGCGCAATAGCTGCGGCTGAGCTGTCGGTTGCACATCTGGACTAATTGGGGCAGATGTAATAAAAAATTCAACCCTACACCAAGACTGTGCAAATGAAAACCCTAATTCTAACCCTAAACTTAAACCGTAAAAATCTATCTGGCTGTAAACCCTCAAATTCAACCGTGTGCTTAAGCCTTAATTAAATCCTGCATCTCACCCAAACCTACGCCTCAAATCCTTGCTCAACTCAACTTATATTAACTCCGCACACAACAGTCTGGAAAGTGCAAGTGCCTGGAGCCGACTTTTAGCGCCACGACTGGTCCCGACGGCGAGCTGCGCTGCGTCCAGGTGCAAGACGCCTGCACCGGAGTCTCCTGCCCGGCAAATTCCACCTGTCAGGGAGCCAACGGCGGAGCCGGATGCGTGTGCAACTTCGGGCTGCACTTCAACCCGGCTGGAGAATGCGTGGACATTCGCGAATGCGAAAATCCTCTGCTTAACGACTGCGACCTGCAGAACGGCAGATGCGTGGACCTCGTTGGAGCGTACAGGTAGGTATATACCTGTAGCTTATACCTATAGACAGGTAGGCTTCATCTTAAAAACCAGCAGGTTTGTCTGCGGAATCAGTAGTTTTGTCTACAGAATCAGTAGGTTTGTTTACAGAATCAGTAGGTTTGTCTACAGAATCAGTAGGTTTGTCTACAGAATCAGTAGGTTTGTCTACAGAATCAGTAGGTTTGTCTACAGAATCAGTAGGTTCGTCTGCAGACGTTCTTTAAATAAAATTACCGAAATCAGTTTCAGCTTAAACTCAACTTGGTTTAAACTGTCTTCCCCCCCCCCACCCAGGTGCGAATGCTCCGACGGCTTCAGCCTTGACTCGGCAACTGGCAGGTGCGTCAATTCAGAAAACTCCTGCGACTGCGGCCCGTTCGGCCTCTGCCTGCGCAACAACTCCTGCTGGTGCCGCTCCGGCTACACGGACGTCGGAGGTCGCTGCGTCGACATCGACGAGTGCAGCGGCAGTCGGCAACCGTGCCATCGTCTGGCCGACTGCATCAACACCGCCGGCTCCTACCGTTGCGAATGTCCAGCAAACTACGACGGCGACGGCTACAACTTCTGCGATCTGAACGAGTGCAAACTTGGCAGCGACGCCTGCGCATCGAATGCCCGGTGCATCAACACGCTGGGCTCGTACCGCTGCGAATGTCCCGACGGTTACATCGGCGATGGAAAGATCTGCATCAAAGGCAACAATCCGTGCCTGTTTAACAATGGCGGCTGCGGCTCTGTGGCTCTGTGCACCTGGGACAATCAGCAGGTCACGTGCCAGTGTCCGGCCGGTTACAGTGGCAACGGACTGCAGTGCTACGACATCAACGAATGCATGGAGGGGACGCACAACTGCGACAGGGACCACGCCATCTGCACCAACAACCGGGAAGTTTCTACTGCATGTGCAAGCGGGGCTACATGGGCGACGGGGTGAAGTGCCGCGACATTGACGAATGCGCCACGGGCAAGAGCAACTGCCATCCCGATGCCAGGTGTTCAAATACGGACGGAGCTTTTAATTGCGCTTGTAAACCTGGCTACCGCGGAGACGGTGTCGCTACTTGCGACGGTGAGAGTCCAGTTTATTACCTATAGTAAATTCTGTCTTTATACTTGATAAAAGGAGCGCTCGTTAAAGCATTAGCCAAGTATAGTGTGATAAGGTGTGCAACAGTAACATTGACAGCAGTTTTCTAAACTGTTGTTTAAATGAGTGAGAGAATAACCACAATCTTCGTGCCAGTACGAAAGTCTAGTACGAAGCTCTCTACGAAAGTAAGAGCGGATTTTTTTCTCCACCGAATATGTCTATGGCCAAACCCAATTCAGCGCTATGCGTTCTCAAGAGCATACTAAATGCACTTGCGATACGGCAAATATTGCGATACGCCTGTCAGCTTTACCAGTCTCATTTCTAAGAAAATCGAGTGTAGCGTCTTTCTATTGCAGTTGTCCGTGTGTTAAATATTTTCAAACCGAATCCTGCAACTTCCATCGTATTTTTAGATGTCGGCGATTGTCGCGCCAAGTCGCTTTGCGACTCGAACGCTCGCTGCGTCTACACACCTCAGGGCTACACGTGCGAATGCAACCCGGGTTACCAGGGCAACGGCTACGACGCCTGCCGTGACATCAACGAATGCGCCCAGGGGACGCATCAGTGCGTTGAGCACGCCGAGTGCCGCAACACGCCGGGCTCGTACGCCTGCCAGTGCGGCGCCGGGTTTGTTGGCGACGGTCGCAAGTTCTGCAACGACATCAACGAATGCCTGGATCCGAAATCCTGCTCGGGCAAGCAGCTGACGGTATGCGTCAACCTGCACGGCGGCTTCTCGTGTCCGTGCGCTCCGGGCGCCCAGCTCAAGGGCGGCCGCTGCGAGGACATCAACGAATGCGACAATCCGGCTCTGAACAAGTGCCACGCCTCGGCGACCTGCACCAACACGCAGGGCAGCTACACCTGCGCCTGTCAGAAAGGCTACATCGGCGATGGCATCAACTGTCAAGACGTCGACGAGTGCCTCAGCGGCACAGCCAACTGCGACAAAAATGCTCTGTGCGTCAACACCCCGGGCGGTTTCGACTGTCGCTGCAGCGCTGGCCTCCTGGGCAACGGCACTACCTGTGACGACGTTGACGAATGCGACAAGAAGAAGCCGCGCAACCAGTGCCACAAGCTGGCCACCTGCATCAACAAGAACCCCGGCTATGCGTGCGTCTGTCCGCCCGGATTTGATGGCACCGGATTCTTCTGCGCCAGTGAGACAGCTTGACTTCTGAGTTCATGGCCTTTGAGTCTCAGTGGTGATGCATATTATTTTAACAGAATCAGGACATGAAATCAAAGCTAGAGTCTCAAGCATGGCTTACAGAATAACACACCCACCATACTATCAGACGTTACTTTTCAAGTTATATGCATCAGTACTTCAAAATTCCACGCTTATCCTTCACCAGGCTTGAGTACTTCATAATGTCACACGTTAGTCCTTCACCAGGCTTGGATACTTCATAATGTCACACGTTAGTCCTTCACCAGGCTTGAGTACTTCATAATGTCACACGTTAGTCCTTCACCAGGCTTGAGTACTTCATAATGTCACACGTTAGTCCTTCACCAGGTTTGAGTACTTCCTAATGTCACACGTTAGTCCTTCACCAGGCTTGAGTACTTCATAATGTCACACGTTAGTCCTTCACCAGGCTTGGATACTTCATAATGTCACACGTTAGTCCTTCACCAGGCTTGAGTACTTCATAATGTCACACGTTAGTCCTTCACCAGGCTTGGATACTTCATAATGTCACACGTTAGTCCTTCATCAGGCTTGAGTACTTCATAATGTCACACGTTAGTCCTTCACCAGGCTTGGATACTTCATAATGTCACACGTTAGTCCTTCACCAGGCTTGGATACTTCATAATGTCACACGTTAGTCCTTCACCAGGCTTGGATACTTCATAATGTCACACGTTAGTCCTTCACCAGGCTTGATTACTTCCTAATGTCACACGTTAGTCCTTCATCAGGCTTGAGTACTTCATAATGTCACACGTTAGTCCTTCACCAGGCTTGAGCACTTCATAATGTCACACGTTAGTCCTTCACCAGGCTTGGATACTTCATAATGTCACACGTTAGTCCTTCACCAGGCTTGGATACTTCCTAATGTCACACGTTAGTCCTTCACCAGGCTTGGATACTTCATAATGTCACACGTTAGTCCTTCACCAGGCTTGATTACTTCCTAATGTCACACGTTAGTCCTTCATCAGGCTTGAGTACTTCATAATGTCACACGTTAGTCCTTCACCAGGCTTGAGTACTTCATAATGTCACACGTTAGTCCTTCACCAGGCTTGATTACTTCCTAATGTCACACTTTAATCCTTCACCAGGCTTGAGTACTTCATAATGTCACACGTTAGTCCTTCACCAGGTTTGAGTACTTCATAATGTCACACGTTAGTCCTTCACCAGGCTTGGATACTTCATAATGTCACACGTTAGTCCTTCACCAGGCTTGAGTACTTCATAATGTCACACGTTAGTCCTTCACCAGGTTTGAGTACTTCATAATGTCACACGTTAGTCCTTCACCAGGTTAGAGTACTTCATAATGTCACACGTTAGTCCTTCACCAGGCTTGAGTACTTCATAATGCCATAGTTTTATACTTCACCAGGCTTGAGTACTTCATAATGCCATAGTTTTATACTTCACCAAGCTTGAGTACTTCCTAATGTCACACGTTAGTCCTTTACCAGGCTTGAGTACTTCATAATGCCATAGTTTTATACTTCACCAGGCTTGAGTACTTCCTAATGTCACACGTTAGTCCTTTACCAGGCTTGAGTACTTCATAATGCCATAGTTTTATACTTCACCAGGCTTGAGTACTTCCTAATGTCACACGTTAGTCCTTTACCAGGCTTGAGTACTTCATAATGCCATAGTTTTCTACTTCACCAGGCTTGAGTACTTCCTAATGTCACACGTTAGTCCTTTACCAGGCTTGAGTACTTCATAATGCCATAGTTTTATACTTCACCAGGCTTGAGTACTTCCTAATGTCACACGTTAGTCCTTTACCAGGCTTGAGTACTTCATAATGCCATAGTTTTATACTTCACCAGGCTTAAGTACTTCACATTGTCACACGCTTATCCTTCAACAGGCTTTCTTTTAGGCTTACTATATAAGCTAATTACTACACAAATCCTTCCCCATGCCCTCAGAGCGCAATCCCTGCAGCACCCCTGGCCTGTGCAGCTCAAACGCCACCTGCGTATTCGACGGCACCAACACTCGCTGCATCTGCAAATCCGGCTACGTTGGCAATGGCAGAATCTGCGTTGGTAAGATTTTAATATTTCAAAATGCGCTTTTTGCCTACTATTAGTAGGTTTAACCTAGGAATCATCAAAAAATTAATTCGCTTTAACAACACAAATTATCAGCTGATAACAGCTGCACCGCCGGCACTCACACCTGCGATGTGGCCACTTCCACCTGCGTGCCACGCAAGCCAATCGGATTCGACTGCGAGTGCAAGCCGGGCTTTCACAAGGAGGGCAACCTGTGCGTTGACAACGACGAGTGCGACCCGGCTAGTCCGTATTTTAGGCCCGGAGTCTGCGGCGATCCGCTCATGGCCAAGTGAGCTGATGGAGTAGATGAAAGGGAGATAGCAGTGTGGGAGAGAGAGAGGTAGATCAAAGGAGAAATTAGTGGGGGAGATTTGGGAGGAGAGGGCAGATTAGGGAGAGAGTAGATTAGGGGAAAGAGTAGATTAGGATTAGGGAAGAGAGTAGATTAGGATTAGGGGAGAGAGTAGATTAGAAGAGAGAGTAAATTAGTAGAGAGAGTAGATTAGGGGAGAGAGTAGATTAGGGAAGAGATTAGATTAGGGGAGAGAGTAGATTAGGGGAGAAATTAGATTAGAGAAGAGAGTAGATTGATAGACGCA
>NIVC01000494.1:400000-557500 GCA_002269645.1 Macrostomum lignano | reverse complement strand
ACGTACAGCCAACCACTCACTTCAATAATTGATTTAGCTCGTATTACGCAATTAGCCATAGCCAAATATAAGCCGGCCCTGCTAAGTGCAAGCGGCCTTTGAGATATTCTTCATGCCTGCCTAGCACCATAACGCGGCATTAACTTTTCTACACTGGTGAGGTTGAGTACAGGTGAGATTGAGTACAGGCGAGGTTGAGCACAAGTGAGGTTGAGTACAGGTGAGGTTGAGTACAGGTGAGGTTGAGTACAAGTGAGGTTGAGTATTGCTGCAGTTATGTACAGGTTAAGTTACATCACAGGTGAAGCTGAGGACAGGTCCGTAAGTTAAGACAGGTGAATTTAAGGTCAGGTGGTGGTGTTGGTAAGGGAGACCGACCGTCTAGAGGTAATTCTATTTTGTGCACTTCTCACAAATTTAACTCACTGAGCCAATGGTTGAAACGCTGCCTGGTCACCGTCGTCATCGAATCTTCTTCATCATTGCGCAGACGTCGACGAGTGCAAACTGGCCGCCGAAGCCAATCTGGGCTTCTGTCAGCCAGGCGGCAGTTGCGTCAACACGCCCGGCAGTTTCGTGTGCAACTGCCCCGATGGCTACGAGTTCAAGGACACCGCGTGCGCCAATATCGACGAATGCGCTCTGCCCAGCGCTGCTAGGCTAGCTGCGAGGTAAAGTTGAAGTTTCTTAAACATGCAACAGCCTTTATGTCTACCTAAATCTTCCAGTCTGCATTTTTGTCTACCTAAATAGTCAACCTTCAAAATCTTTCACAATAGTCTAGTCTTAACTTTTTGTCTAATAAAAACTCTACCTTTGTATCGAACTCAATTAGTTTTCGTCCATTAACGTACATTAACGTCCTATCCATACATCCGTTCGTTTGTCCTTCACCTGACGTATAATTATTCTAAGCTTTATTACTATATCAACCCAACCTTTTTTACCTGGCAGATGCCCGCCTAACCAGGTGTGCGTCGACACGGTGGGCTCCTACCGCTGCTACTGTCCCAAAGGCTATATCCTCGACTCCGATAATAACTGCGTCGACATTGACGAATGCAAATCCGCCAACGCCTGTCCCAACGGAGTCTGCACCAACACGGCCGGTAATTACACTTGCACCTGTTCGGCTGGCTACCAGCCCAGCGGCCCCTTCCTGTGCGTCGACATCGACGAGTGCGCCAAGCCGGACGCTTGCGGTGACCCCGACTACGGCGTGTGCACCAACCAGCCGGGCAGCTTCAGCTGCACCTGCAAGCCGGGCTCGGCCATGGTCGACAACAGTCTGTGCCAGCGAATCGACGAATGCGTGTTGGCCAACGTCACGTGCCCGCCGAACTCGCACTGCGTGTCCACCAGCTCCGGGCATCGGTGCCAGTGCAACGCTGGCTATGTGTAAGCGGTGCATATTCTGGTCTTGCTTGACTCAACTGCAGGGGGTTGCGGGCATCCGGATGCAGCGAGGAGGCGTTGCCGCCCAATCCGCTAACCCCTGGCGACTACGGGCAGCTGGTGCTGCTGTGGTGTCGTGCAGAGAAGTCCGGTGGTGCCGATGTCCGCAGCGCGGTCCACCTCCGGAGAGTCTAGGAGAGGTTTTCGGGCCTGAAAGCGTCGGTGAAGTCCGGGTTTGGGCCTGTCCTGCTGAGTAAAGGCGGGGCATTCAGAGATGAAGTGCTCCGCATTCTCAACACCTGAGAAGCAGAATGGGGCATTCCTCGCTACGGATTTTTCCCTGGAGGTGACGATGCCTGGCAAAACAGCCATGACCCAAGAGGGTGCTGGTCACTGCCCTGATTTCCCTGCGGTTGAGTCCAAGCAGGGCTCTGCGAGCATGCTTTGGTCGGCCCGGGTTGAATTGCCTAAAAAATAAAGTTCTACATTTACCTGATGATTTCCTTGAACGCATTCCCTGATCGGTGTTAATGCACTGAGCATGAGCACACACATCGATGTGTTACATGTACATTTTCAGACTTTTCTCAATTGATATACCTGTGAAAAATTTGATGATGTTAATTGTACTCTTAGGTACATTTTCCAGCTTTTAAAATCGCGTATTTACCCGCACCTGTACGACTCCCAGAGCGAATGAGTACGGTCAGTGCCTCAACGAGGACGAATGCGGCCGGGGCACTCATAAATGCGACCCGATGGCCCAATGCGTCGACACTATCGGTTCTTACACCTGCTCTTGTCGTCATGGCTACCAAGGCGACGGTCGCACCTGCAATTCCGTGTGTGAGGAGGCCTGCGCGCCTAACCAGATGTGCCGAGTCACCGAGCAGAACACACCGGAGTGCACCTGCGATTGCGTTGGCAAACGGTGTCTGGTTCAAGGCCAGGTGTGCGACAACAAAGGTCGGACGCATGCCTCGGAGAAGGCCATGTACGAATTCGCCTGCCGGGCCAAGGAGGCCGACATCACCGTTAGCTATTTCACGCCGTGCAAGAGTGAGCACTATGTATTTGTGAATTGATTGCTTTATGATTTTTTATGTCTTTTGAGGTGAGGTTGAGGACATGTGTGCATTTTGAGGACAAATGAGGTTAACGGTAGGTAGGTTTGGGGACGTAATATTGAGGATATGTTCAGTTTTAGAGCAGGTAAGATTAAGTACAGGTGAGATTGAGTACAGGTGAAGTTGAGTACAGGTGAGGTAAAGTACAGGTGAGGGTTGAATACTGGTGAGGTTAAGTACAGGTGAGGTTGAGTACAGGTGAGATTGAGTACAGGTGAGGTTGAATACAGGTGAGGTTAAGTACAGGTGAGGTTAAGTACAGGTGAGGTTAAGTACAGGTGAGGTTGATTACAGGTGAGGGTTGAATACTGGTGAGGTTAAGTACAGGTGAGGTTAAGTACAGGTGAGGTTGATTACAGGTGAGGTTAAGTACAGGTGAGGGTGAGTACAGGTGAGGTTGATTACAGGTAAGTTGAAGACAATTGAGGTTATTAACAGGTAAGTTTCAGAACAGTTGGAGGCAAGGCTGGGGACACCTACTTACGGGTGATGTCAACTTACTAAGCAATAGTTTGCCATTAATTTACCCTCAGACAAGTGCAACAAGATTGAGTGCCCAGAGTCGCACATCTGCGTGACGGATCCGGACCTGAACAAGCCAATCTGCAAGTGCCGGCCGTGCACAGACGCCGACAGAAACTCCGGTCCGGTGTGCACCATGGATCTGGTGCAGTTCAACAACAGGTGCGACTACATCAAGTACAAGTGCTACTGGAAGGACAGCGTGTCTCTATCCAATATGACCGTGTGCCGACAGCCAATTAGTGAGTGAAATCATTAGTTAACAATAAACAGCACTGCTTGCAGTTATTCCCGTAGCAACAAAGATTTTTATTCAGAAGCGTATAGTTATTACACTAGAAACACTAATTTTCCTGGCAAATCTATCATATATTTGTCATAGCAGCAAATTTAATCTATTTAATCTAAAGGCACACTTACCACCCAGGAACGCGTTAGTTACCTTAGCAACGCATTAATTACCCTAGCAACCAGAAATTTCACCATTAGCTACGCACAAATTACCCCATTAGCGTAGAAACCGCCCTAGCAACGCATTGATTACCCCAGCAACCAGAAATTTCACCATTAGCTACGCACAAATTACCCCATTAGCGTAGAAACCGCCCTAGCAACGCATTGATTACCCTAGCAACCAGAAATTTCACCATTAGCTACGCACAAATTACCCCTGTGGCGTAAAAACCACCCTAGCAACACGGATATTTAGAGATACTATATCGAGAAAAGCTGCTACCAATTTGTAAATAGACGATAAATGAACAATAACTAACTCAGTTTCACCCACACACTCTCCCAGCCTGCAAGGTCAGCGAATGGAGCCAATGGGGCGGCTGTTCCCGCACCTGCGGCCTCGGTTTCCAGGTGCGCACCCGGACAATGCTGCGCGAGGCTCAGTTCAACGGCAACTGCCCGTACGAGCTCACGGCTTACGCAGACTGCTACTCGGGCCCGTGTCCTGACGGGCCGTGCCGCAGCAAGATCTGCCCGAACAGCCACATCTGCGTGGAGGTGAACGGCACCGCAGTCTGCCGCTGTCCTGACTGTGACGGGCGCGGCGATTCGGCCGTCTGCGGCGTCGTTGGCAACAAAACCGACACGTACAAGAACCTGTGCGAGCTGGAGCGCAGCGCTTGCGAGAAGAACTCAACCTACCTGGTCTACCATCGGGGCGCCTGCGGCCAGGTGCCGCCGAAGGTGCCAACCCACTGCTCGCTAGTGTACAATTTCCAGCGGTACAAATTCCCGGACGGCTGCGAGTCTCAGGACCTGCTGCCAATGCACAGGTGCGACGGCGGCTGCGGTAACAGCACCGACACCTGCTGCGTGCCGCTGCACACCCGGACAATGACGGCTCGGTACCGCTGCCCCGACAAGTCGATGGTGATCCGGGCGGTGAGTTGCGCTCGATCTATTTCGCACACATTATATAGCCCTTAGGTGTGTACTTTTAAAGTAGTTAATTGATAGGTGGTAATATAATGAGGCCACATGCGAGTGGCAAACCGGTCTGATAATGCAAGTCTAATGCATACTTTTAGTTTTCGACTAATTATCCAGTTGGAAGAGGTTGTAGCCTAGTGGGTATAGCGTCGGACTCACTACTGAAATGTCGGGGGTTCGATTTTCGACCCACTCGGACCAATTTGTGTCCCTGGGAAAGACACTTAACTCTGCATTGCTTCAGTTCACCCAGCTGTAAAATGGGTGCCAGCATTAGCTGGGGTAATTGAGGGTGTGTGTGACGACCCCCCAGTCCTTCGGGGACGCAGCCTTCAGATGCGCCGCGCAATAGCTGCGGCTGAGCTGTCGGTTGCACATCTGGCCATTAGGGCAGGTGAAATCAATTATTATTATATCCAAGCGATAGACACTTTTCTATTTATAGTAAGCTAATTAACAGGTGGCTTGCTGAATTTCGATGATATCAATAAATTGGGTATTGGGTGGGAATTGTGAGTTTATGATTGGTCATGATTTGATATCGATCTGATAAGGCTCGCCTCTCAGGTGAAGCCATTATTTATGTACCATTTTTATTACTCAGCTGGTGAACTCGGATAACGGTAATTACAGGTGTAATTATCGTGCTTCTAAAACAATTCCATGATTTTTCAGTAAAGTCAGGCATTTCTATTTGATTTCTTAGGATAATTTAATTAAACAGAGGACAGGTAGAAAGGAAATGTCCTTAAAGAGAGCTTACCTGTATATTTGCGAGCGTAGTTTAGCTGCATTTCAGTAAATACAGTTGTGTTAGTTAATGGTTTCAACATTAAAAATTAAAAATTAAATATATTTAATTTTTATGGAAAATGAAATTAAGGACTCCAGCATACCTATTTTTACAAAGAAGACAATAGTACATTCAAACAAAAATGATTTCCTTCCTCAGCTCGACGTGAACGTGTCCTGCAGCTGTCAGAAGAAAAGTCGCTACGTGACTGGATGAGTCATCTGACTCCGAATGAGCTCATTGCTCAAACTACTCAACGTGGTACTGAGTCACTGACCGAATGCTGCACAAGTTACCGTATAATGGAGAAACAGTTTACTAAAAATGGAACTACAGAAACCTGCTAACAGTAGTTAACATATTTCTCAATCCTAATGCACTACTTACTCATAGTAGCTTAGATAATCAATGTCTAACTTGGTTGCCAGGTCCCGGTTAAGGTTGCTGAAATCCACCCTCCGCTAAAACTTTATACGCCGCGGTAATTACTCAATAACTGATACACTTTATCGATTGTGAAAGGTAAAAAGATAAAGAATTCATAGACAAGAGTGGATATTTTTGTCGTGAAAAAAATAAAATAAATTATGATTAATAATTTTTTCTAAGGGTTAAGATTTGCGCCAGATTATAACTTCTTTTCAACCCAAGGCATCGACAAAATCTGTATTGAAAATGGCCTTTGTATTTTTTACAATGCTTTTTAACAACAATCTTTGTGGGGCATTTTCTTATTGAGAACATAATTAGTTTGTGCCTAAGTATCAGTTTCCAATCTGATGGAGCCAATCTCAGGTGTTAACTTGAGGCTAATTATCAGTTTCCAATCTGATAGAGCCAGTCTCAGGAGTTACTTGAGGCTAATTATCAGTTTCCAATCTGATAGAGTCATTCTCAGGAATTAACTTGAGGCTAATTATCAGTTTCGATTCTGATAGAGCAAGTCTCAGGAATTAACTTGAGGCTAATTATCAGTTTCGATTCTGATAGAGCAAGTCTCAGGAGTTACCTTGAGGCTAATTATCAGTTTCGATTCTGATAGAGCAAGTCTCAGGAGTTACCTTGAGGCTAATTATCAGTTTCCAATCTGATAGAGCCAGTCTCAGGAGTTACCTTGAGGCTAATTATCAGTTTCCAATCTGATAGAGCCAGTCTCAGGTGTTAAATTGATGGTAATTATCAGTTTCCCATCTGATAGAGCCAGTCTCAGCTGTTTACTTGAGGCTAATTATCAGTTTCGATTCTGATAGAGCAAGTCTCAGGAATTAACTTGAGGCTAATTATCAGTTTCGATTCTGATAGAGCAAGTCTCAGGAGTTACCTTGAGGCTAATTATCAGTTTCGATTCTGATAGAGCAAGTCTCAGGAGTTACCTTGAGGCTAATTATCAGTTTCCAATCTGATAGAGCCAGTCTCAGGAGTTACCTTGAGGCTAATTATCAGTTTCCAATCTGATAGAGCCAGTCTCAGGTGTTAAATTGATGGTAATTATCAGTTTCCCATCTGATAGAGCCAGTCTCAGGTGTTAAATTGATGGTAATTATCAGTTTCCCATCTGATAGAGCCAGTCTCAGGTGTTAAATTGATGGTAATTATCAGTTTCCCATCTGATAGAGCCAGTCTCAGGTGTTAAATTGATGGTAATTATCAGTTTCCCATCTGATAGAGCCAGTCTCAGGTGTTAAATTGATGGTAATTATCAGTTTCCAATCTGATAGAGCCAGTCTCAGGTGTTAAATTGATGGTAATTATCAGTTTCCCATCTGATAGAGCCAGTCTCAGGTGTTAAATTGATGGTAATTATCAGTTTCCCATCTGATAGAGCCAGTCTCAGGTGTTAAATTGATGGTAATTATCAGTTTCCCATCTGATAGAGCCAGTCTCAGGTGTTAAATTGATGGTAATTATCAGTTTCCCATCTGATAGAGCCAGTCTCAGGTGTTAAATTGATGGTAATTATCAGTTTCCCATCTGATAGAGCCAGTCTCAGGTGTTAAATTGATGGTAATTATCAGTTTCCCATCTGATAGAGCCAGTCTCAGGTGTTAAATTGATGGTAATTATCAGTTTCCAATCTGATAGAGCCAGTCTCAGGTGTTAAATTGATGGTAATTATCAGTTTCCCATCTGATAGAGCCAGTCTCAGGTGTTAAATTGATGGTAATTATCAGTTTCCAATCTGATAGAGCCAGTCTCAGGTGTTAAATTGATGGTAATTATCAGTTTCCCATCTGATAGAGCCAGTCTCAGGTGTTAAATTGATGGTAATTATCAGTTTCCCATCTGATAGAGCCAGTCTCAGGTGTTAAATTGATGGTAATTATCAGTTTCCAATCTGATAGAGCCAGTCTCAGGTGTTAAATTGATGGTAATTATCAGTTTCCAATCTGATAGAGCCAGTCTCAGGTGTTAAATTGATGGTAATTATCAGTTTCCCATCTGATGGAGCCAGTCTCAGGTGTTAAATTGATGGTAATTATCAGTTTCCCATCTGATAGAGCCAGTCTCAGGTGTTAAATTGATGGTAATTATCAGTTTCCCATCTGATAGAGCCAGTCTCAGGTGTTAAATTGATGGTAATTATCAGTTTCCCATCTGATAGAGCCAGTCTCAGGTGTTAAATTGATGGTAATTATCAGTTTCCAATCTGATAGAGCCAGTCTCAGGTGTTAAATTGATGGTAATTATCAGTTTCCAATCTGATAGAGCCAGTCTCAGGTGTTAAATTGATGGTAATTATCAGTTTCCCATCTGATAGAGCCAGTCTCAGGTGTTAAATTGATGGTAATTATCAGTTTCCCATCTGATAGAGCCAGTCTCAGGTGTTAAATTGATGGTAATTATCAGTTTCCCATCTGATAGAGCCAGTCTCAGGTGTTAAATTGATGGTAATTATCAGTTTCCAATCTGATAGAGCCAGTCTCAGGTGTTAAATTGATGGTAATTATCAGTTTCCCATCTGATAGAGCCAGTCTCAGGTGTTAAATTGATGGTAATTATCAGTTTCCAATCTGATAGAGCCAGTCTCAGGTGTTAAATTGATGGTAATTATCAGTTTCCCATCTGATAGAGCCAGTCTCAGGTGTTAAATTGATGGTAATTATCAGTTTCCAATCTGATAGAGCCAGTCTCAGGTGTTAAATTGATGGTAATTATCAGTTTCCAATCTGATAGAGCCAGTCTCAGGTGTTAAATTGATGGTAATTATCAGTTTCCCATCTGATAGAGCCAGTCTCAGGTGTTAAATTGATGGTAATTATCAGTTTCCCATCTGATAGAGCCAGTCTCAGGTGTTAAATTGATGGTAATTATCAGTTTCCCATCTGATAGAGCCAGTCTCAGGTGTTAAATTGATGGTAATTATCAGTTTCCAATCTGATAGAGCCAGTCTCAGGTGTTAAATTGATGGTAATTATCAGTTTCCAATCTGATAGAGCCAGTCTCAGGTGTTAAATTGATGGTAATTATCAGTTTCCCATCTGATGGAGCCAGTCTCAGGTGTTAAATTGATGGTAATTATCAGTTTCCCATCTGATAGAGCCAGTCTCAGGTGTTAAATTGATGGTAATTATCAGTTTCCCATCTGATAGAGCCAGTCTCAGGTGTTAAATTGATGGTAATTATCAGTTTCCCATCTGATAGAGCCAGTCTCAGGTGTTAAATTGATGGTAATTATCAGTTTCCAATCTGATAGAGCCAGTCTCAGGTGTTAAATTGATGGTAATTATCAGTTTCCAATCTGATAGAGCCAGTCTCAGGTGTTAAATTGATGGTAATTATCAGTTTCCCATCTGATGGAGCCAGTCTCAGGTGTTAAATTGATGGTAATTATCAGTTTCCCATCTGATAGAGCCAGTCTCAGGTGTTAAATTGATGGTAATTATCAGTTTCCCATCTGATAGAGCCAGTCTCAGGTGTTAAATTGATGGTAATTATCAGTTTCCAATCTGATAGAGCCAGTCTCAGGTGTTAAATTGATGGTAATTATCAGTTTCCCATCTGATAGAGCCAGTCTCAGGTGTTAAATTGATGGTAATTATCAGTTTCCAATCTGATAGAGCCAGTCTCAGGTGTTAAATTGATGGTAATTATCAGTTTCCCATCTGATAGAGCCAGTCTCAGGTGTTAAATTGATGGTAATTATCAGTTTCCAATCTGATAGAGCCAGTCTCAGGTGTTAAATTGATGGTAATTATCAGTTTCCAATCTGATAGAGCCAGTCTCAGGTGTTAAATTGATGGTAATTATCAGTTTCCAATCTGATAGAGCCAGTCTCAGGTGTTAAATTGATGGTAATTATCAGTTTCCAATCTGATAGAGCCAGTCTCAGGTGTTAAATTGATGGTAATTATCAGTTTCCCATCTGATAGAGCCAGTCTCAGGTGTTAAATTGATGGTAATTATCAGTTTCCCATCTGATAGAGCCAGTCTCAGGTGTTAAATTGATGGTAATTATCAGTTTCCAATCTGATAGAGCCAGTCTCAGGTGTTAAATTGATGGTAATTATCAGTTTCCCATCTGATAGAGCCAGTCTCAGGAGTTACCTTGAGGCTAATTATCAGTTTCCAATCTGATAGAGCCAGTCTCAGGTGTTAAATTGATGGTAATTATCAGTTTCCCATCTGATAGAGCCAGTCTCAGGTGTTAAATTGATGGTAATTATCAGTTTCCCATCTGATAGAGCCAGTCTCAGGTGTTAAATTGATGGTAATTATCAGTTTCCCATCTGATAGAGCCAGTCTCAGGTGTTAAATTGATGGTAATTATCAGTTTCCAATCTGATAGAGCCAGTCTCAGGTGTTAAATTGATGGTAATTATCAGTTTCCAATCTGATAGAGCCAGTCTCAGGTGTTAAATTGATGGTAATTATCAGTTTCCCATCTGATAGAGCCAGTCTCAGGTGTTAAATTGATGGTAATTATCAGTTTCCCATCTGATAGAGCCAGTCTCAGGTGTTAAATTGATGGTAATTATCAGTTTCCCATCTGATAGAGCCAGTCTCAGGTGTTAAATTGATGGTAATTATCAGTTTCCCATCTGATAGAGCCAGTCTCAGGTGTTAAATTGATGGTAATTATCAGTTTCCCATCTGATAGAGCCAGTCTCAGGTGTTAAATTGATGGTAATTATCAGTTTCCAATCTGATAGAGCCAGTCTCAGGTGTTAAATTGATGGTAATTATCAGTTTCCCATCTGATAGAGCCAGTCTCAGGTGTTAAATTGATGGTAATTATCAGTTTCCCATCTGATGGAGCCAGTCTCAGGTGTTAAATTGATGGTAATTATCAGTTTCCCATCTGATAGAGCCAGTCTCAGGTGTTAAATTGATGGTAATTATCAGTTTCCCATCTGATAGAGCCAGTCTCAGGTGTTAAATTGATGGTAATTATCAGTTTCCAATCTGATAGAGCCAGTCTCAGGTGTTAAATTGATGGTAATTATCAGTTTCCAATCTGATAGAGCCAGTCTCAGGTGTTAAATTGATGGTAATTATCAGTTTCCAATCTGATAGAGCCAGTCTCAGGTGTTAAATTGATGGTAATTATCAGTTTCCAATCTGATAGAGCCAGTCTCAGGTGTTAAATTGATGGTAATTATCAGTTTCCCATCTGATAGAGCCAGCTCAGGTGTAGTTTGAGGCTAATTATCAGTTTCCAATCTGATAGAGCCAGTCTCAGGTGTTAAATTGATGGTAATTATCAGTTTCCCATCTGATAGAGCCAGTCTCAGGTGTTAAATTGATGGTAATTATCAGTTTCCCATCTGATAGAGCCAGTCTCAGGTGTTAAATTGATGGTAATTATCAGTTTCCCATCTGATAGAGCCAGTCTCAGGTGTTAAATTGATGGTAATTATCAGTTTCCCATCTGATAGAGCCAGTCTCAGGTGTTAAATTGATGGTAATTATCAGTTTCCCATCTGATAGAGCCAGTCTCAGGTGTTAAATTGATGGTAATTATCAGTTTCCAATCTGATAGAGCCAGTCTCAGGTGTTAAATTGATGGTAATTATCAGTTTCCAATCTGATAGAGCCAGTCTCAGGTGTTAAATTGATGGTAATTATCAGTTTCCCATCTGATAGAGCCAGTCTCAGGTGTTAAATTGATGGTAATTATCAGTTTCCCATCTGATAGAGCCAGTCTCAGGTGTTAAATTGATGGTAATTATCAGTTTCCCATCTGATAGAGCCAGTCTCAGGTGTTAAATTGATGGTAATTATCAGTTTCCCATCTGATAGAGCCAGTCTCAGGTGTTAAATTGATGGTAATTATCAGTTTCCAATCTGATAGAGCCAGTCTCAGGTGTTAAATTGATGGTAATTATCAGTTTCCAATCTGATAGAGCCAGTCTCAGGTGTTAAATTGATGGTAATTATCAGTTTCCCATCTGATAGAGCCAGTCTCAGGTGTTAAATTGATGGTAATTATCAGTTTCCCATCTGATAGAGCCAGTCTCAGGTGTTAAATTGATGGTAATTATCAGTTTCCCATCTGATAGAGCCAGTCTCAGGTGTTAAATTGATGGTAATTATCAGTTTCCCATCTGATAGAGCCAGTCTCAGGTGTTAAATTGATGGTAATTATCAGTTTCCCATCTGATAGAGCCAGCTCAGGTGTAGTTTGAGGCTAATTATCAGTTTCCAATCTGATAGAGTCAGTCTCAGGTTTAGTTTGAGGCTAATTATCAGTTTCCAATCTGATAGAGTCAGTCTCAGGTTTAGTTTGAGGCTAATTATCAGTTTCCAATCTGATAGAGTCAGTCTCAGGTTTAGTTTGAGGCTAATTATCAGTTTCCAATCTGATAGAGCCAGTCTCAGGTGTTAACTTGAGGCTAATTATCAGTTTCCAATCTGATTGAGCCAGTCTCAGGTGTTAACTTGAGGCTAATTATCAGTTTCCAATCTGATAGAGCCAGTCTCAGGTGTTAACTTGAGGCTAATTATCAGTTTCCAATCTGATAGAGCCAGCTCAGGTGTAGTTTGAGGCTAATTATCAGTTTCCAATCTGATAGAGTCAGTCTCAGGTTTAGTTTGAGGCTAATTATCAGTTTCCAATCTGATAGAGCCAGTCTCAGGTGTTAACTTGAGGCTAATTATCAGTTTCCAATCTGATAGAGCCAGTCTTAGGTGTTTACTTGAGGCTAATTATCAGTTTCCAATCTGATAGAGCCAGTCTTAGGTGTTTACTTGAGGCTAATTATCAGTTTCCAATCTGATAGAGCCAGTCTCAGGTGTAATTTGAGGCTAATTATCAGTTTCCAATCTGATAGAGCCAGTCTTAGGTGTTTACTTGAGGCTAATTGTCAGTTTCCAATCTGATAGAGCCAGTCTCAGGTGTAATTTGAGGCTAATTATCAGTTTCCAATCTGATAGAGTCAGTCTCAGGTGTAATTTGAGGCTAATTATCAGTTTCCAATCTGATAGAGCCAGTCGCAGGTGTAATTTGAGGCTAATTATCAGTTTCCAATCTGATAGAGCCAGTCTCAGGTGTAGTTTGAGGCTAATTATCAGTTTCCAATCTGATAGAGCCAGTCTCAGGTGTAATTTGAGGCTAATTATCAGTTTCCAATCTAATAGAGCCAGCTCAGGTGTAATTTGAGGCTAATTATCAGTTTCCAATCTGATAGAGCCAGTCTCAGGTGTAGTTTGAGGCTAATTATCAGTTTCCAATCTGATAGAGCCAGTCTCAGGTGTAATTTGAGGCTAATTATCAGTTTCCAATCTAATAGAGTCAGTCTCAGGTGTAATTTGAGGCTAATTATCAGTTTCCAATCTGATAGAGCCAGTCGCAGGTGTAATTTGAGGCTAATTATCAGTTTCCAATCTGATAGGCCAGTCTCAGGTGTAGTTTGAGGCTAATTGTCAGCACCGATTCTAGTGAGACAAAAAATTTACAAATATACGAGGACAAACACTAATTGTATCGCATTTAGTTAGATTCTTCCTGTGTGTACATTTTTGATAGCAGAGCAAATATTTACATTCCAGTGCAGTCTACACTGACTCAATCAATCAAGGTGGTTTCTTTAAGCGCCTTCTCCACAAAATAATAGTCGGACATCAGCACTGGGCAGCTTTCAAAGTCAACTCGAAAGTCGTAGAAGACCAGAGTCTGCTTGGGCGCGTGCTCCGGACCGCCGTGGATGCCGTGGTCCTCCAGTGTCTTGTACTCGTCCAACTGGTTGGTCTTGGCATTGTCAAAGAACAGTACAAAATCTTTGCTAGCCAGTTTCGTTCGCTTACGAATGAACTCCACCAGAGTGTGGCCGTGAGTCTCTAGCGGCACGACCTGCTCGAAGTGTCCGGGATGATTGGTCTGCTGCTCGAAGATCAGGAAGCGGAACAGGACGCTGACGAACCTGGCAAAGTTTTTTGAATAATTGATTAGGTCAAAGTAGGGTATTCAGAGTATTAAGGGCCTGTCGATACAATTGAAGCTATATAAATTATTTCATTCCCAAATAGGCAGATGTGCAACCGACAGCTCAGCCGCAGCTATGGCGCGGCGCATCTGAAGGCTGCGTACGGCTGTTCAGTCCAAGGACTGGGGGGTCGCCACGCACACCCTCAATTACCCCAGCTAATGCTGGCACCCATTTTACAGCTGAGTGAACTGAATACATTTTACAGCTGGGGGTTGCAGCCTAGTGGTTATACTCGTAGAGCGTAGGACTCACTACTTGAAGGTCGGGGTTCGATTCCCGATCCCACTGGAACAATTTGTGTCCTTGATAAAGACACTTAACTCTGCATTGCTTCAGTTCACCCAGCTGTAAAATGGGTGCCAGCATTAGCTGGGTAATTGAGGGTGTGTGTGGCGACCCCCCAGTCCTTGGACTGAACAGCCGTACGCAGCCTTCAGATGCGCCGCGCAATAGCTGCGGCTGAGCTGTCGGTTGCACACGTGCCTATTAGGGCAGGTGTAATCAATTATTTAGCGAACTGAAGAAAATGCAGAGTTAAGTGTCTTGCTCAAGGACACAAATTGTTCCGGGTGGGTCGAGAATCGAACCACGAACCTTTTAGCGTAGCATTTAACAGAGTGTAATTAGCTTGTTAAAATGCACAGAAGCCAGAAAACTCACCTCTGCTCCCTGGGACCGACGATTTTCAAAGGCGCGGACTCGAGAATGCCGCCGGATTCGACTTCCCTGCAAGTGCGAGGACGGCTCGGAGTTCAGATCTGAGCTGACAATATTTTATCCAACTGTTTATGGCGTTAGTAACGACTAATAATTGTGTGATTAATAGTTATAGGGCTTACTTTACCTGATTGAATGAAGTTTAGCCTAGCTATTGGATGGACTAGAAATTTGAAGAGAACTGCTGGCTAAACTACAAAGAGGTTTTCGCGTAGATTATTTTACCGAAAAATATGCTCCTCATAGTTCGGTTCCGAATAAAATACGGGGGGGGGGGTAAAGTCCAACTGACAACATAACAGAGAATAATGCGACACTAGCTAGACCTGCATAAGCTGAAACAGTTTTTATATTATCTACAGTTGGCTACTACGAGTAGAAAGTATAACAAATGTCGTACGCTATTAATCTGGAAATGGGGAATGTTAAATTTAAATTCTTCAATACATCTTGATGACATGCCTGTTAATTTAATAACAAAATGTTCGTGCTCTTTGTTACAGGTATTTTGATACAGGTTTCAACTGAAACTAATTTATGCTTTTTAGCTGTGCGTGAGTAAGCAGCTGCAGTGTAAATATGCTAATTAGCTAGCTAATTAATTTTGCCTCTTTTAAAAAAAATAGGTACGCAATCTAGCAGCAACTAAGGCAACTTTTTATGATAAAATTTTCACAAAATAAATTTTTCAAGCCACACACAGCGCTGAAGTGGCAGGCCAGAATGTTGAACAATTTTTTGCTAGAAAAATGAGCTGGCGACTGATAAAAATAGTATAAAAGCGAGAGCTTCACGAATCTCTTTTGTCTTTCAGCGCTTTTCAAAGTACATTTAGATATTCAGGCTTATGGGAGAGCGGAGAGGCAGATTAAAGGTTTGAGGGAGAGCGGAGAGGCAGATTTAAGGGTTGAGAGAGCGGAGAGGCAGATTTAAGGGTTGAGAGAGCTGAGAGGCAGATTTAAGGGTTGAGGGAGAGCGGAGAGGCAGATTTAAGGGTTGAGAGAGCGGAGAGGCAGATTTAAGGGTTGAGGGAGAGCGGAGAGGCAGATTTAAGGGTTGAGAGAGCGGAGAGGCAGATTTAAGGGTTGAGGGAGAGCGGAGAGGCAGATTTAAGGGTTGAGGGAGCGGAGAGGCAGATTTAAGGGTTGAGAGAGCGGAGAGGCAGATTTAAGCCGGGTTGAGAGAGCGGAGAGGCAGATTTAAGGCTTGAGAGAGCGGAGAGGCAGATTTAAGGGTTGAGAGAGCGGGGAGGCAGATTTAAGGGTTGAGAGAGCGGGGAGGCAGATTTAAGGGTTGAGAGAGCGGAGAGGCAGATTTAAGGGTTGAGAGAGCGGGGAGGCAGATTTAAGGGTTGAGAGAGCGGAGAGGCAGATTTAAGGGTTGACGCCTGGACTGTCCAAGCCTTATACCTGCTGTTCCACAAGCAGTATGCAAAGCCGAAGCATGAAGCATGAACAATGAACTTCAGTGCCGCAAAATCTTTAGTTAAAAGAGCAGAGCATTTACCTTCGTTGCCTTAAAAGTCCCTTGAAGTTTCTAAATATTAGACGAATGTGTGAGTATCGGTTATCAAACAATCAACTTCATAAACGCGCTAGAAAAAGACAAATTGTTTGCAAATTAATTATAAAGCTTCAATAAAAACCATCCAGAATAATTGTAGTTTGTTTAGTGCATTATTTAAAAACTATATTTTGTGTAAAATTAGATTTTAATTTATTCAACCCACGTTAATTGCAATCCTATTCCATCTTTCTAAACAATTCCATGATTTTTCTTCCCCTTGCAGCAGCCCCCACGCCATGCCCCCCTAAACCCCACTTTCCTACCCCTCACAGCAGCAGCCACGCCATGCCCCCCCCCCAGAAACCCCACTTTCCTACCCCTCACAGCAGCCACCTCACGCCATGCTTCCCCCCACCAGAAACCCCACTTTTGTACCCCTCACAGCAGCCACCTCACACCATGCTGTTCCCCCCTCAGAAACCCCACTTTCCTACCCCTCACAGCAGCCACCTCACACCATGCTGTTCCCCCCTCAGAAACCCCACTTTCCTACCCCTCACAGCAGCCACCTCACACCATGCTGTCCCCCCCAGAAACCCCACTTTCCTTCCCCTCACAGCAGCAGCCTCCTCACACCATGCTGTCCCCCCAGAAACCCCACTTTCCTACCCCTCACAGCAGCAGCCTCCTCACACCATGCTGTCCCCCCACCAGAAACCCCACTTTCCTACCCCTCACAGCAGCAGCCTCCTCACACCATGCTGTCCCCCCCCCAGAAACCCCACTTTCCTACCCCTCACAGCAGCAGCCTCCTCACACCATGCTGTCCCCCCAGAAACCCCACTTTCCTACCCCTCACAGCAGCAGCCTCCTCACACCATGCTGTCCCCCCAGAAACCCCACTTTCCTACCCCTCACAGCAGCAGCCTCCTCACACCATGCTGTCCCCCCAGAAACCCCACTTTCCTACCCCTCACAGCAGCCCCCACGCCATGCCCCCCAGAAACTCTACTTTTCTAACCCCCACAGCAGACACCTCACGCCATACTGCCCCTCCCCCAAAAAACCCATTTTCTAACTCTCACAGCATTCACGTACACTCGTACAGTGTATACTTAATGTCGTAGTGCTTTAAAAAGTTTGAAAAGTTAGAAATCACACCACCTACGATGAAGTGAGACACCGCACACGCTATACAATAATTAGAAACACAGTGAGTAAGAAATAGATTAACAAATTACAAAAGCTTGGATCCTGATGATTAACTAGGCCAGATTAACCACACATCAGATCAGAATGTTTACCAAAAGCCTAAAAAATCTAAAAAAATATTTCTTCTCAAAAATGTCTGGATAACTGAAACTATTAGCAAGAATTAAGAACGAAACTCTGCATGGATAAGCGACGATTTCTTAACTCACTTGAAGTGTTTGATCCCGTTGCCAAACTCGTCGTAGTCAATGTCGCCGTTGCCATCGGCATCGAGCAAAGTGCAGAGCAGGTGCAACTCGATCAAATTGCATGGTATGTTCATGTCGAGCATGCCTGCGATGGGGGAGAAGGGTTTCGGTTTTATTGTAGCATTTGGCAGCTTACAAGGAAACTTTTTTGTCTACTGCAGTTTTATCGACATTTAAAGGCCTATTCAGAACTCTTTTGATCCGATATTTTCAGTTGTCTACGTGGTGTTACGTGTGGTATACGTGCTAAGACCTCATTAGTGAAAATACTGTTAGTACCACAACATCAAACACGTTTCGCACCTGCTTTGAATTCGTCATAATCCAGAGTGCCGTTCCCGTCGCGATCAAACTTAGTGAACAGTTCGAGCATGACTTTGCAATTCTGGGTGAACCAATTGTCCACCCGGTTGACAAACTCTTTGTAGCGCTGCTGGTCAGCTTTGTAGCCTTCCATCATCTTGGCCAGTTGAGCCTAGTAAATGCATAAACATATTTTAGTATGTTATAAATTTGGCTCGTGTTTTTTAATGTTTACTTTCAGATAATAAAAATGCGTCGGAAAACAATGACTGCTACAAGAAAACTTGAGTATATGTCACAAACTTTACAAAAACAGAACTCATAAATGGAGTAATTTTTATTTGCACACTAAACAAAAAAGGAATAACATCGATAGTAAGCATTTTAATACTTCCACAGAACAGCTTTAATATACTAGCATATCTTCAAAAAATATGAAAGTACATGATTTATGAGATAGAAGCAACAAAACAGATATTAATAACAAATTACTTGCAAAAACATGTGTATTTAAATTATTAAATTAAAATAGAACAAACTTCGTTAGACTTATATATGACGTGACATAATTTTTATGAATATTAACAGACTTTTACTCTTTACTAACTTGTTTTCTACAAATCCTTAAATCTATAATACCAGAAATATTGTAAAGGTGAAATTTTTGTGCACAATACTACACAAATAATTAATGCAAACACACAAGGGCAAGGGCAAGGCATGTAGGCAAATTCAAAGGAATGAATAAAGAAATATAATGAAGTGCAGAAATTTGGGTAAAACATTCTTTATAAAGTATGAAAAAGCTAAAGAGCTAATTACAAATTAGAAAAATATAAACAGTAAAAAGTATAGTATAAACTTCACTTACCGCCTTTTCAGCCTAAAATTGGTACAATTTTCAATGTCAGTAGTTAAACTTTATGCAAAGATAATGCGGTAAGCTTACCGCAATTGTTGTATACATTATCAGAATCTAATATTACAGTGCGAAATGTAGGATCTTTGCTGTTACTCCGTGTTCGTATCGTTGTCACCATTTAGTTGTCACAATTTGAATTTTCTATTTACTTATTAAATACTTACAAAAAAGTATTATAGACCCATTAAATAGTTATAGTTCTACATGGTGTTTAAGCTAAAAGCACAGGAGTTTTGACTTACTTGTGCTCGCTCTGCTCGTGTCATCTTCTTGTGCTTCTTCTTTCCTCCCTTCTTCGTTTGAGTTCCTTTTGAGCTCATTGTGCTGAAAAATATTCGATTTGGGCATTCTATTTTGAAAGATTATATATTAATGTGTGCTTTTTTAGCTAGTAACAATTTTCAACCATTATCATTCCACCAAGAACAACCGTCTACCCTCTTCTACACTCTACAGTAGCTAGCGTTCCCATTACTGCCTTAGTCGTATAAATCGTTAATATTTAATTCTAGAGCAGCATAGACTTCTCTTAAAGACGTAATTTGAAGTCTAAATTATAAAAACAAAAATACTCACTAGTAGAATATAGTAAAAGCCAAAGTATACGAAATATAATTAAGCGTTCAATTACCAGAAACACAGATCAGAGCCGGTGTCGAGTTATTAAATCACAAGTGTTTAACTAAACCGAACTTCTGCAGTTTCTGTATCAACAATTTTTTTGTAAATTTATTTGCTATTATAAATTATTAAAAAAATTAAATTAAATTATATGTATCTTTACAGATCAGAAGTATAGATCTTTTGTATCTTATTTGTGCTTTTTGTTGTTATATAATGATAAAAGCCGTAAGAAACGTATTTCATTAGACGTCAAACAGTCGTGTTTTTGGAAATAAAAGCTTACTAAATAGAAAGAAAGGACTAAGAAACATTTTTCTTGTAGCTTAAGGTCAAAATTAACCTTAAGCTACAAGGAAATTAGAGATTAGAGATTGGAGCATTAGAGAGATATGCTGCCCATGCGAAAGTAGTTACCAGCTTCCAGAGATTTTTATCAGTCCTTAAAATTAATTTCGATTTCATAGGGATCAGTTGTACATGCCAGCAGTCTTCTTTCATGACAAGGGCCGAGTTGCACAAACTGCTCAATCTGAGACGCATATCCCTCTCGTTCTATTATACAGTCACAATATTTTTGGCCATCAAGATTATTCTGCATGCACAGAACAACAACAACGACAAAAATACTTCACCCGCCATCCACACAGGGGCCAGAAAGGGGGAGAGAAGTCAGAGAGCGCGTCTCTGGGCCATAGCTCTCTAAAAGTCACACCCCCAGCTTGGTCCGGGGCGCCACCCGATCAAAAAGAAGTTGTCTTAAGACGTCTTAGAATTGTCTTAAGATGGCTAAAGACACCTCAAGACAATTTCAAGATATCTTCAACAATTTGCTTCCACAAGCTATCCTGATAAAGTTGTCTTGAAGATGACTTGAAATTGACTTTTATGAGATGTCTTGTTGAAGACATCTTTAAGACATCACCTTAAAGACTAAAAATTTACATAAACAACTGTTTCTACTGTAAGTAGGAAGTTTCAGATACAAATTTATCCAGATTGTTAAAATCAATAAAAAATAAAACAAGCAACTATTGTGACATTTATCTAAAAATTTTGTTGTATTGTAGTCTGTGGAAGGTGTGCCTATTATTAAAAATCCTTTACGCTTTTGGAGTGCAATTATATGCAATTTTTTGTATTAAGTCGTTACAAACTCTAAGACAAAGTTTAACTACAACAGTTTTGATTGGAGCAAATATATTTACAAAATTCTAAACAGCTAAGCATTAAAAAAGACAAAGTTGCAATATATATCGGTGATGCTTTTGTTAAAAACAGCTAAAATCAATATGGCGGAACAACATTTTTTAAAAAGGACCAAAAGACAACCTTGTGACCGTGAAGGCCGCCTAATTGTCGAACACTTGCTTCTATCTTTTGTGATAAGTTTCAATTTTTCATTGGCTGCTATAGCCTATATAGATTTCTGGTGTAAGCCCTACCCTAGATTTATCTTTACTTAATGCGATAGTGTATTACTATTCGTGATGATACGAGCTACATCTACTATCCTCAAATTAGACCTTCCTAGTAGTATTTTTTACTAATTCTTCCTTGGATAGCTTCTAGGATTGTATTTCATATTCTAGTGCCAGGTACCAGCAAAAAACCCAGATTGGCCAGAAATGTTTTTATGCAATAGGCAATAGAAATGCTATGTAACATCCTGACTCAAAAATTAAAATTTTAAATTGGACCTTGGATGCAATGTTTTTTTAGTTAGGCCTACTGCATATCTATTGCTATGCCTAGCACTAGTAAGCACTAGTTAACTAATGCATAGTCATGTTTACATTTTAAGTTAGGCCTTAAAAGATTCAGGCATTAACTAGAGGCCCATGTACTAGGCCTAAAACTAAAAATATATGTTTTATTTACTTCTGGCTTTTTAAAGTCAAAGTTTTATAGTTGTTGAATTGGCTTATTAGGCTATTTTGTTCTGTTGTAGGCCTCTTAGCCTTAGATAGGCCCTAGCTTCTTCCTTAGGCCTAAATAGTTTTTGTTTTGATTTTTATGTCAAAAGTAATAAATAATTTCCATGAGCCAATAGCTAGGTTCATTTTTTATATGTAGAGTGTGTATACGCACTTTTAATTTAAAATTGCACCCAGAAATTGAAAATTGCAATTTAGGGACAGTCTTATAACCTGTTTTTATGTTAAACTTGAAGCCTCATTTGCATTGCCCTAAAATAAGAAAAATAAGAAATTGCACTTTGAGCCTTAAAATTGCACTATAAAAATGAGTATAGAGTGCACTTTTGCACCTTGTCTCTGGCAAAAAAGAAAACCTTGGCCTATAGGCCTTTATATGTTGCTTCCTCTTTGCCTTTATTATTGGCTAATGGCATATATATGATGTTTTCAATATATCAATATTTTGAATATTAGGCCTAGTCATTAGTGCTTTTTTCTTGGCTAGGCCAATGAAAATTTAAATAAAAAATAGATATAGCCTTATAATTTAATATTAGGCCTATATCACATTCAAAAATTGGATTAGGCCTAATAGAGAATAAATAGAGTTAGTATGCCTAGAAGTTTTATATAAAATTGATATTCTAATCTTTTTATTTTGCTTTGAGATTAGGCCCTAAGCTTTAGCCTATGTATTTAAGCCTAAGGCAAAGTTATTGTATGATACACTTGTGTGAATATATAGTAGGGGCCTAGGCAATTTATTTATTAGATTTTTAAAGTATATTAGTATAATAATCTATTATTTAATATTTATTGTTTTTTTACTTATGAATTTCAAATTATTTCAGCCTAACAACCTATAAACTATAACCTTTATTAAACTTATCCTTTTCAGCCTTATCAACACATGCTATCCATCATAGTGGAAGCTAACCTGGATCTTGAATCTTCCTGGATTGAGCCAATTCTAAACTAGTAGTTGGCTAGCAAAGGATCAATTTACAGCAAGTTTTCCACCAAGCAATGAGCAACTTAGTCATTATTGCATTAACCAAGTATTTCCATGCAATGACTGGGTATGATGCATTATAAAATTATACACTTGCACTTGAGTATTTTTGCATTTTTATTTAGTGTATTTTAACTTGTTTTTGATTCACCTTTTTATTGCTTCAGTGACTTTTAAACTGTGCCTTTTATAAAATGAAAATATAAATCATAAATCATAAATTACATTGAACCATGTTTAGAAGCCTACTAAATAGCTTCTCTTTCATATCAATATTGCCTGAAACGAAACAATAGAGTGCTGTAATATTTTTAGTCATTTTTCTTTTAAACAACTGTGATTGCAATGGCAACAGCATTTCTAAAATGATCTTGGGCAAGACGTCTTTTGCAAGTCATCTGGAAGATGTCTTTAAGTAGATTTTAAGATGTCTTGAAGATGTCTGAAGACGTCTTTAAGTTATCTCTAAGTTGTCTACAAGTGTTGCAAGGAGCCAATTTTTAGACCGAATTAAGTCAATTGTAAGATGTCTTGAAGACATCTTTCTGTCTTATGCAAGACATCTTTAAGACATAATTAAGCCAACTTTTTTTGATCGGGCAGCATCGGTCAAATTAAGCCTGTCAGGATATATCTCGTCTTTCGCGTCCTTGGCCTTACCCTGCGCGGTCCCATGCAGCTTGAGCATCAGCTCTTCGGGTTGCGGCTCAGGGCAGCGGAGGCCGACCTGATGACGTGACCAGCCAGTTGAAGTCGCCGCCAGCGCAGCAGGTCAGAAGGCCGCATCAGGCGCGCCCTTGCGTAGAGCATCTCGCTGGTCTTGCTGCCTGGACCGCTGCGCACTCTGAGCGCCGCATGCAGCATGGCCGCATGCGCAGCGTCCAGCTGCCTCTCCAAAGCGTCCGTCAGGGTCCAGGTCTCAGCGTCTCACCGGGTCGTCAGCAACGTCCGGCCCGAGGCCGCCGAGATACAGGAACCGCAGGCAACAGGTAAGCGACTGCATCCCCGGCAGCGTCTCGGTGTAATTGATCTCGGCTGGCAGGTCGGAAGGCACCGTGAAGACTACCGTCTTCGATTGAGGCGGACTCCCGATCCATCCAGCAGCCGCTGGGCGCCTTCAGCCGTCGATGACAGCAGCGCGAGGTCGTCCGCGTAGCCGATATCGGAGAGCCGCTTCTCCGGGTGCCGCATACTCGTGCGTCTTCGCAGCAGGAAGCCATCATCCGTGTTGAGCAGGCTGGTTCTCAGCACCCAATCCAGTGCCAGCACAAGCAGGAAAGGCACCCTGCAGCACGCCTGACAACCGTGCTAAATTGGTCCGACAGTCCATCTCGCGTCATCACCGAAGCGGTCGTGTCCTGATACATCGCCATGATGGCGAAAATCAGTTGCTCCAGTACATTGTATGCGCGAAGCAGCGCGCCGCAAACCAACGAGTCGAAAGCCTTGAGGAAATCAACGAAGATCCCCACGAGACTTGACTGATTGATCCGCGCCTCCTCGATGATGCGGCGGAGGGCTACTGAATCTGCGTCACTGTACCTCGATGTGGGCGGAATCCGTTCTGCATGCTCAGGGTGCAGAAAATGGTCCAGCACAGGCTAAAGCTTTGCGGCGCAGGACATAAGCGAGATCCCCCTGTTCTCCTTCTTCCGTGTCGTGTCTGTCTTCTTTGGAATCGCGACGATGTGCGCAGTTGCCCACTCGCGGGGCGCGGCCTCCACCTCAAGAGAGGACGCCGTTTATCACACGAGCCACCTCAGTGGCGACCCTTGTGACTCGCAGCGCCTCGATAAGCACCTCGTCGGGTCCGGGGCACTACCTCCCGGCGCCTGGCAAGCGAACTGCACTACGTCGTTGCTGGTCACTGGCTGAGTGTTGAAATCCTACTTCTACGGCAGCGCCGTCTCGAGCGGCAATGGCATCGCTTCTGGCAGAGGCGGTGGCGGCGCGTTGACAATATCAGCGAAAAAGTCGCGCAGCTCGTTTCTGCGCGCCTCTGGTGTATCGCCGGTCAAGTTCAGCGCCATTTTCTTCTTGCGGCCAGTTAGGGAGTTGATCGTGGGCCAGATAAGCCGATTTCGTTGGTCGAGCCCCGCAGAGGTGACGCTTCGGGTGGCGTCGTCAAAAACGGCGTCGTCAACAGACATGCATGTATATATGATATGTGTCTGCACACACCGATCTGTACACACCAGATTTACCAGTTACCAGTCGTTCAGAATTGGGTCCAAAAGCAAGAAAGTAGATGATACTCGGTAATTATATTTTTCTCTCTCGTGGACTTATAAAGTTTTGTCAACAATCTCCATCTCCAATAATCTGATTTGAGTAGCTGCCATACTGCAATTAGACAATTTCTTCGTGCGTCAAGCAGACTAATTATATAGATAAAAAGTACTCCGCGTCCTCGGTATCGGCAGAAAACCATTCAGATCCTGTAATTACGAGCTATCCCGGAAGCACGAATTACACGTAGCTGGCTGGGATTTTGAGCAGTCGTGACGACAGAATTAATCAATGATTTTTAATGATGAAGCTTGGACAATTAGAGACCCATATTGAATTTTTTTCAATGAGCTAGGTCTTTTTAGTAGCAATTAGGGATGATTGCATGTGGTTTTTAGCAGATATAAAAATTCCGGATACGTAACTTTTTTCTGACATTCAAACGTCATTAAATACTCATCCAGCCTTACATGCAGCACTTACATGTAATTCACAATGTTTTGACAAAGCTAGACTTTCGATATTGTGAGGTGCACATGAGTTTATCGTCGAACTGGATATATATCGTTACATTAATTCGAAATTTAGAAATTCGATTTTGCTTTGTCATTGGTGCTGCATAGTTCTGGACCTCTTATATACGGTATCTAATATTTCAACGGACGTCCGTGCTCTGAGATCAATGAGTTCAGAATCGCGCGAACCGCTTTTCTTCAGCTGTCGTAAAGATGAAATAATTGAAAATTTACCAATTAATTTGCTAATTATATAGTTGGCTGATTCCGCGTCAGCAAAATGAAACGCTAGAAGAGAAAAGGTACTCATAATTGCCGGCCTAATAGCATCGCATATCTTCGGTTATCTCCAGCTCAGAATCTGATGAGAATAAACGACAAAATCTCATTGGCTTGTGCTTATTCTGCATCGTCCAATTGCGGCTTCTTCGATTCCGTACATGTAGATAAAATTTTGAATAACTAGCTAGCCTCATCAAGCGTTATTGATGATAATTGCTGTTTTTCTTCAGAGTTTAATCAGTAGAGATTCTTATCAGCATGGAAGCTGGCAGCCTGATTCCAGGAATCAATGGAAGTTCCGTGGCTGTTTGGTCCGCATTGAGCTATCCTGGTGAGTCCTACTTGCTTGCTGTTGTAGCTTCAATGAGTAAGAGGACAATTTTATCTCAACAAAATTCCCACAGAGATTTTTTACCCAGCAATGGTGCTGCTCGTATTCGGGTCAGTGTTTGGCACCTGCGGAAACATTCTGGTAATCTGCTCTGTCGCCATGTGGAAGGTGCATATTAAGATTGCTTTTGTTAATGATTCATGCTTATGAGTCAACTTTAATAGTGAGTGATCGGCTTTTCTTACGATTTCAGCCTTTGCGCATTGCTGGAAACGCATTCGTAGTCAACCTGGCCGTATCGGACCTGCTCATCACCATTATGTCCAACCCGTTTGGCATTGTGGGTAAATGCACACCTGTTGTATCTGCCGATGGCAAGATGACTGCATGACTGCTTCACAGACTAGTTAAATATTCCTAGCAGTTTGAGTTTTGCCTCAATGATCAGAAAAGTTGGACATTGTCCCAACCGGGATGTCCATAGTCACCTACTAGTATTATCACCTGTTACAGGTGCCGACGAAATCAGGACAATGACCGATTGCTTGGGAGACTACGAGCGTACAAGCGTATACTTTAAAAAGCATAGCACTTAAGTTTTGCCTATAATAGTCAGTCATCCTGGTGCCACTTGAAGGTTCAGAAACTCCAACTAAAGTCACACACTGCAGACGCGTGATGGACGTGCTGATGAAATTTCAAGGTCGCTAAGATCAGTCAGTGGCCACTATAGCTTCCAAGTGGATTAGAAGGTATTTTTAGGACACAGGACAGGGAACGCATGTAATAAATGGATGAAAAACAATTGAAAACATTGAATACAATTAAAACATTGAAAACATTGATGCTTGAAAACATCCTTTCCAAACACCTGGGGCAATGAAGATGAACAAAATTTCTGCTTCGACCATTCAAGAGCGCATTAGATTATGAGCTGGTTTATGTAAACAATTCTCCTTTGTTAATTCTAAATCATTCAAACCTACAATAGAATTGTTTTTCTGGCCAAGCAGTCAGTCGCATATATGCAAGGCTAGGGTCCAATCTTTTTTATGTAGATACCATGCATGCACGGACATTGTTTGCTCCCAACTAATGCAACCATGACGAGGAGCTGTTTGCGTGTTGCATGCAACTCAGCGTCTTCGATTCAGCCATGCTCACTGAGCAAACATCTTTAATACTGAGTGTGCTGCAGGATGTTAATCGATTTCTTGGATACAGTTGCAGACCTTCTTGCAAGCTGAAAACTCAGCTATCAGGAGTCCGTTCACAAGTACTCAGTTTTGACATCTTCAATATCTTTTGGTGCATTTAGTCAACAATCACAATCACTTTTCTAGCTAACAAAGCATACGCGACCGCCGACTTCCTGTTGTGAAGAATATAGCCTTACACAACGCCTTCGGCGACATAGTCCCATAACCATGTAACAAACCATGTTCCGTTGATTCCTGTGCAGGCATGCACTCAAGCACACGCTCGCCAATTTTACTGTACAAGCCCAAATTAATGTGGCCGCTCCACTGAATCGAACCACGGGTCGCGATGACGAGAGCTGTCTGCCCTTGTACACTATTATATCCGGTCAGTTAATGCTATGCCTTATCACTCATTAAGCTGATTTCTCAAGCCCAGATAAAATTTACCTTAATTTGACTGCAGATTTTCTGTAATACCTCCAATCTGTCGATATGATGATGCTAAATTTCGAAATTTGTATATTATAGCCACCTTGATAAAGGTCAACTTTGATCTGGTTCGATCTGGTGCGGAAGGGCCATGAAGCAATTCGATCACGCGCTTTTAATATCCGGTCTTTTGAAATCCTATTCTTCGAACTATCTCCTTCATCATCCGGGAGCCAAGGAAGGGACCCTAGTTAGGATCGGCGTTTCTACTTAACTGATCCGACAAGTTATCAATTGCTAGCAGTCAGTTTGGTGCGGAGTTGAGGCTGATGATGCATTTAACGGGGTAAATACCTAATTTCATACCAACAGGCATCCTCATGGGTGAGATCTACTTCACTGACCGCCCGGCCCTCTGCACAGCCATCGGCTCGCTCTGTCTCGTCTCCTGCTTCTGCTCGCTACTCAGCCTGTGCAGCATCGCCATAAACCGCTACGTCTGCATCTGTCAGTTCCGCTGGTACAAGAAAATCTACACTAAGCGCAACACTGCCATCATGATTGTCTGCCTCTGGCTGGCCAGCTGGGTTATGGAGCTGCACAACTATATCATCATGGACGGCCACATTTTCGATAGGAAGAACCTTGAATGCCTGTTTAATCGAATGGCAAATCGAGTCTACACAACGCTGCTGATTTCCATCGGAGTCGGCATCCCGAGCTGCGTCATCGCCGCCTGCTACGCGGCGATCTTCTTGTTTGTGAGAAGCCATTCGAAACGAATCGGCGACTCAAACAACAACGACGGCGGATCGAACGGCGCTCGAGCTTCGTCGGTTCGTCTGGCGCGGACTCTATTCTTGGCGTTCGCCTCTCTAGTTGTACTGTGGACGCCGTATGGACTGTTGGTACTGCTGGATACTAGCGACGTCATGCCCGTTCACGCTCACGCCTACGCCGTTCTGCTGGCTCACGTGAATTCGTCACTGAACTTCCTGTTGTACGGCGTCACCAACCGTGAGTTCAGACGCGGCTACAGCCATGTGATGCGTCGGCTGCTACTTGACCCGCTGGGAATTCGACAAGGACGAGTGGCCACTGGTGGATTGGGAAATTCTACTCGTGGAGGCACCACCGATTTTGAGATGATGTGATGGCTGTGATGGGGGTGGCGGCGAAGATGCAGGTGGTGTTTGTCTGTACTGTGAGACCTATTTTCTCATATAGCCAGCAAAGTCGGATACAGTCCTGCCCAGACTGTGCAGAGAAAGCAGAAGCAAAATTGTTCGTTCTGTGTCTGACATGATTTACCGAATATCGACTACAGTAGCTATAGTCTGTGTATACATGTATTATTGATGACTACGCATCCATCGAGTTATTCCTCGCTACTTATGTACATGTGTAGTTTTGCGTTAGTTGAGCAAAAAACTTTTTGACAGCTAGCTATAAATTATTATATAATTTGATTGAATGTCACGATATGTCCGCACTATATGTACTACTATAAAAAGTAGTTATTAAGAAACTTAGCAGTATTAAGCTAATTGGAAGCGATCTAGCTCATTATCAAATTAGCTCATATAAAAAAAATGAGCAGATTCTTATGCGTAGCTGCATCTATATTAATGTGAGTAGTACGTATTGGTTCTCATTTGATGCGGCGTTTGCAAATAAATATTGTTGAATGTAGATCTGCGTATAAACTGTACACGTGTACTACTTTTTACTCTGTCTTGTTGCAGTAGCTACCTGTACGAGTATTTCCTTCGACGTATGCTTTGACTAGAATTCCGCACCTTAGATTGGTATACTTTTATCATCAGTCATCAAATATTAACGTTTATCTAGCTGGCAATTTATCGAGAATGCGATTGTGCGTACATTGGTACAAATTAGTTTAGCCGCGCAAATATATATGATAAAATTTATTAAGTCTCTTCACCACAATCTCACGTTTCGAATGCACTGAACGTTTTTTCGGTGACAGCGCAGCTCATCAATGGTGTGTGAATCACCACCGCGGTTGGAGAGTGTGATGGTGAATATGCTTTGGCGCTGCCAGGCTCGTCATATTCACAGTTAAACCCACATAGTCTGCACATGACGATCCGAGATTCGTTACTGTTCGAGGTTTTCTCCTTCCTGGCTTCTTGGTCTTCGTTCCTTGCACGTAAGTATGAGTTTTTTGCAACTACATTTTTGATATTCAAAAACGTACAGTGTATTAGCTTAAACTGGCATGCAACCTTCGGAGTTCGTTGTCAAGAAATCCAAATGGATTATTTTCAAACTAATCACAAACTCTCACAGCAATACGAAAATAGATCTTATAGATGCGTGCCAAAAAAATACCCGCGGCCATGTAGATCCATGAAGGCTTTTAAGTTCCCAACCTGCTGAACCAATTTCCAAGCTGCCCTCAAGGACTACTCCAACAGTTCATTTTCCGATGAACTTAAGAAGCCAGTAGCTGGAAATCAATTCACGTGTACTTGAATATTTTGAACCTAATTTCGTACTCAATTTTCGGAAATCCTCTAGACACTTGATCACAGTTGCATCCACTGCCGTTGTGACTCACTTTTGTGGGAAATCTGGAGGTATCGTTGATGCTACAGAACAGAATACAAAATAAAATGCATTCCACACTTATTGCCAGTTCAACAGAGGAAACTGACAGCGAAAGCGCCGCTAAGATACATCAATTCCATATCGGGAGTAAGTTGACTTGACAACCCTTCGAAATTAGCACGCATCAGCTACTGCTAAAAAAAAGTTCTCTGGTTAATTTTTTTTCTAGAAAAAAGTTTTTGGTCAAAATCGGATCATGAATTCATTCTATACTTACAGGTAAAGCTTTCATTCTTTTCTACCCAATCGATAGACAAGCTACACAGTCATTGTTTGCCGTTGTTTCCGCCGGCATTGTGTTTGATTTCCCCCCAGCAGCCATTCTTACTGGAAGCAGCGGCGCTAAGCAGCGCGAAATCGCAAAGACAAAACTTTGCAGGAAGCTTGAGCTTCTTTCCGACTCTGGATTGCAGGTGACGCTCTACCAACAAGTTGATGAGCAGTAGTTAGCAAGCTGACTTGAGTAAGGCATCAGGCCAGTCTCGGTCCGGAAATCTTCGCAACTTGCAATTCCCTTGACTTGATAAAAACTTCTCTGCTGCATTCTATTACTGTATTTTGTCTGTAAATTTACTGTACTGGCTTTACGAGCAAGCTGTAGCGACCCCAGTTTATGCCATCAGAAACAAAGAATGAAAGCAAAAAAATACCAAAGTTTTGATGCTCAAGTCGTAAGACAGCAAATATTTCATTGAATTCTTCGTTTTATTAGCTCGTAAAAACTGAAAAAATTCTTTTGAAGTAAACTTTATAAGAAATTTAAAAACAGTATATAGTATTGGGAAACTGTTAAGTTACCAAATATTAAAAATTTTCTGAGTTAGTTTTTGTTCGTCTCAATGTTACTTCAGGCGTTATAGTTAATTTGATTTCGTGGATTCGTAAATTATTTGAACTGTTAAGAGGTTCACGCGTGAATACGTTTGTACTTCATCCACTGCAGCTTCTCTTCGTTGTTGGCAGAAAAGTCGGAGCCACTCAGCGGCAGGCTGGCATCGAAGTAGGGCAGCAGGACGCACTGCCTCCTCACCGGGTGCCAGTAGTATCCGATGCAGTCCTCAAACTCGAACACAAGGCAGGCCTGGGAGCAGTGGAGGTGAGTTTTAGCCCTTGGTTCCTTGATCCAGCAGCCCGGGTCGGGTTGATCGTACGCAACGATTTCCGTGCGAACAAATTTACCAGTGGTGGCTTTGGTAGCGATTCGGTTGGCCACAGCGGCATCCTCGTAGCAGAAAACGTTGTTTAGCTCATTGCAAGTCTCGTCCCTCAGTTGTTTAATCGAGTCACTTTCGACTGTCGCACAGTCTTGGTTGTCACCATTATTTGGTTCGCTACTTTGAAAAACTGATCCACTACCATCCGTGACCTGGCCGTCCTTGATCCAAACCCAGCCGTCTTTCTCAGTGCCTCTCTCGTTCAGCGCATCGACCAGTCCGACCCACCATCTGTCACCAGAAAAGCTCGTAGCCGCCATGGCGTCGTGCACAGACTTGCTGATCATCTCCTGGCCGTTCTCGTGACAAGTCTTAATCGCATCGCAGAATGTCACGTGTTTGTTGTAATTCTTGACACACCAAGACTTTCCAGAGTCGGTGACCTCAATCAAACCGCCAGGACAAGTCGCCGCAACAGAGGCAGGCATCAACAGAAAGGCAGCTACCATTGGAAAGAGTAGCAATGCCATGACCGAGTGGATCAGTTTTCTATGGAGTGTGCAGAACAAAAATTAGCCGAAGAGAGATGATTGCAGACCATGGGATTTTCACGCCGAGATCTTCTCTCCGTTGGATGCTTTATAGAAAATTCCCAGCATCTTTTTGGTTACAGGGATCAGAAGGTAGCTAGGCCTCGTGTTGCCATGGAGTGAAGGATCCTACATTGTCGCGATGTTCCGCCAATGAGCTGCCAAGGAAGTGTGGCTCCAAGGCTGCGGGAGCTACAAGCTGCATGCAGGCCTAGAAAATTCTCGGCAGTGTTTCCTTTAGGCCCCCCCCCCCTGATTATCGATTGTGAGGCCTCAACGCTTATGCCAGTTGCTCTCTAAGGAGACAATTTTTACGAATTAGATTCCAGGACTGTACCAATCGTGACTACATGTAAATGATGAGTATTTAAAGTCACGTACAGTCTCTTTGAATAAACACATGCTCACACTAGCTTATAGGTTATATCGTATTTCGAAACTCAGCGAGTGTACACTGAATATACTCGCTGTATTCTCTTTATTGATTTACTGACCAATATTTCATCGAGCGTAGTGACTTATTTTCTCTTAGTGTGTGCATTCTTTTAAACCCCTAGTGCTTTTTAAACGTGTCTGCAGTGTACGTGTTTTAAGTCTAATGGCGCGCTGATGAATCTTTTATACGTTCGTTTTTACCTTAATATGTAAATATTGGCTTGTGAGCTACAGAGCTCAAGTTTATTTTTTTCTCGTACTCAACAAACTATAGAGTTGTCTCAGTGGCGACGAGGATTGTGGCTGAGCAATGCCTACCTACGCAATCGGAGAATATGAGGACTTCGAGGAAACCTGGGATGAGCCTCTCCAGACACCAGGAGCATCTGGAGAGGCGTTTCCTGGCACAGGACATCTCCGACGAGGGCAACCCTGCTGGGCATCTGCGGTAGAAAAACCTTCCAGTTGGCCAGAAGCCTCTGCTCTCCAGCCAAAGTCGCGGACAAATCCTACGCCAAAATATGCGTACTGCTGAGCGCTCATTTCAACCCAAGGCCGAGTAAGATCATTCAAAGGTTTCACTTCAATAACCGAGTTCAGCGCCCTGGAGAGTCGGTGGCAGAGTTCCTTGCAGAGCTGCTGAAGCTGGCGGAATTCTGCCATTACGGCGGCAGCCTGTCTGACATGCTGCGTGACAGGCTGGTGTGCGGCATCGCGGATCAGCAAATCCAGCGCCGGCTCCTGATGGAGGCCGAGCTGACCCTCGATACGGCTGAAAGATCACGCAAGCGGGAGAGTCAGCAGCCAAAGACTGTCAATTTCTGGGCTCAGCAAAACCTGCGGCAGCGACATCGGCATCGGCAGCGACAGAGAGCGACACAGTGCTTCGAACAGAGCGACAGCGGCCGCAAGACAGCCGTCAGTCTGGAACAGTATAGGCCGGCGGCGCTATTTCCCCTGCTTGTCGACTCTCCATCCGGCAGCCAAATGTTCCTTTGCGGACAAACGCAGCAAAAATCGGGCGCACCGCGAAGGTATGCAAGGCGGGGACACAATTGGCGTTGCTACTGATCGCGTACCGGTACCGTCTTGTACATCGCAGCAGTGTCTTTTCGCTCCGAGCAGACGCTTCAAGCCGCCTTCCTGCATTAGCGGGCCCTAAGGAAGTTCCGTTGCCTCCGGACGCAGGGCCGGTGACTTCATCGGACGTGCGTGCCTGGTCACGCCGCGACTCTACATTGTCAAGTGTAATTCGTCACTTTCTCTTGGCCTGGCCGGACCAAGATTCCTGGACATCTGATCTGGTGCCGTTTGGGAAGCGGCACCCAGGAATTGTCAGTTCAAGACGGATCCGTTCTTTGGGGTAGTCGTGTCGTCATTCCTGAAGTCAGCCAAAGCTGCTTGCTCGACTGCCTGCATGTCGGACACCCTGGACCATCCCGGATGAAGTCGCTTCCCAGAAGCTACATATGGTGGCGTGGCCTGAATCGTAACATTAAAGGCAGCGATCGAGCTTCCCGGACTGCCAGAAGCACCAGCGAGCCGGACCAGAAGCTCCGCTGCAGCCATGGCCGCTACCGACCAGGCCTTGGTTGAAAATCCACGTCGATTTCGCCGGTCCCGTCCAAGGTCGGATGCTGCTGGTGGAGGTCGAATCCTACTTGAAGTGGCTCAATTTGTACGTGACGACAGCGACGACGACTTTCGCAACAGTGCATGAAAATCTGCGACAGAGCTTCAGCACTCATGGCCTACCGGAGGCCATCGTCTCAGACAATGGGCCCTGCTTTGCCAGTTTCGAGCGAGCAGTGCAAACCGTTAAGAACTCCCTGAAGAAGCAGGCCAACGAAGCAGGTTCCCGAGAGCCATGAACAAAAAGCCTCTCTGCAGGCGGCACGCAGCCACCGTAACCATACTACCCAGTCGAAATTAACTGGACGAGGATTACGATGCGCCTGTCTCGATCAGTCAGTGGGGTAGTGGCGGTAATTTAGCTCAACTTCGCCCACTACAGTGCAGCACGATGTCCGATGAATTGCTGAAATCTTGCTTGCAAACATGGAACATTATTTGTTAATTGAGAAAAATCGGTCTGACAAATCAGTCAAGTCTTCTTTGCTTTACTGCATTTTAAAGTGCATTTTTTCAAGAGATAAAGCTTTCCTCGTTATTAAATCGGATCGCCCCCTTGCCCGTGTCGACGCAATTAATCCGTGGTAAATGATTTTTTCATTCAAAATAATCGCATTTAAAAACTAAGGCGGTATTCTTCTCGAACGAAGCGATCTTACTCATTTCATAGTCACTTACAGTATGCAAACTGCTAGTGAAATTTTAGAATTGAATTTTTGATTAATTAATTTATCGAAGCTGAGAAATCGTCGACAAATACTTTCAGCACAACTACTGCTAAATTTTATGTAAAATTCTGTCCTTCTCAAAGACGATAAAATTCTTACACTAAAAAGATATTCATCCTTAACTGAACCGGGGGAATCCAGCGCAGTACGGCACAAGACTAAAACTTTCAGCGCGACGATATTTTCGCAGACAGAAAATTCGCCTTTTCCGGTGTATTGACGGCTTTTTTAGTTAAAATATGTTAACATTGTAACTTCTATGAAACGGATTAAAATACAAGTTTTACCCGGTATTTTACAAACAGAAAAATAATACACACACATTATTCTTGTTTTTTTACAAAACAGTTCCGCCACACTGTGCAAGCAAACTTATTTAATAGAAATAGTTCCGGCGCACGTCGCAAGCAAACTTTTTTAATAGGATTTGTTCCGGCGCAGGCGTGCCATGATCGTGACTGCTAAGTAGGCCTACCTTAACTAACTAACTAGGCCTACCTTAACTATGGCTAGGCCAATGGCAAAGCAAAGAAAGTAGAATCATAGAATGCAGCTTAAAACCAGTAATGTTGCTAGCACATCATACTACACTACTATTGACTGTAGTGTAGTAGTGCTTTATATGGCTAACATCATACTCATATTTTATTTTTATATAAATATATAATAATAGAAAACTCATCTTAGTATTATTCTTAGCTTAGCAAAATGTTAATTTGCATTCTAATATGATATGTATATTGCACGAATGGTTGTATTATAATTATATTCTAGTTCTAGGCCTATATTTTTAACATAGCTGCTTATAAATTCTAAAACAACTGAACACATAGCAGAGCATTAACTATGCTAATCAGCTAATGGTCATTTTTTTCATAACAGCTAGTGAACAATATTGAGCTAGGCCTAGTAAAAGTTTGACACAGCTTGCTTTTTGCAGCTTTGTTTTATCTAGTAGGGCCTATGGTCCAAAAGTTACAAGTGCTTTAACTTCAAAAACATTGAGACCCTATCGTAAAATTGGTTTCAACCCTCTTTGGCAAAAGAATTTTCAGCAGAAGTCAATTATAGAATTTATGGCAAAAAGTACTTTTACAATGACCGTTTCGTTTAAAGCTGACCATTTTGGCAAAAGATTTGTTCCAAGCTTTGCTGAAGAGTTTTTGTTGTTTTAGACAAAAGTTAAAAAAAGAATGACTAACTTTATTTAAAGACTAATTTTAGGCCCCAGGCCTATTGTGATTTTTTGTTTTTGTTTTGTCACAATTTAATTTAGTTTAGTTGTTTTGTTAGTTTCTGTTCCATTATGGTAGGATTTCAAAATACAATTTTAGGAACTAAAAATCTAAAAAACCATATCATCATTATCCCTAATCCATCAACTGCATATCAATAGATTCCATGTATATAACATAGCTATAAGCCACACTTTGGATCATGTAAGCCTGGTGTATGCCTGAAAATTTGGGCGTGCATTGGCTTTGCATGCCAAAATTAGGCATGCACAGTTGGTATGTATCATTCTTGAAAAAATAGTATGTGTGCACACCTGACATGCACTTTATAGAATTATATATAAGAGTTATTGTGAATTAAAAAATCAAAAAAGCTGATATTTAAGTATAAATTTGAAGCTTTCTAGTTTTTTTAAGCTCATAAAAAGCATTTAAACAAATTTTTGCATGTATCAATTTTCGGTTGACGGTCATTTCGTCTGCCGCCTTTTCGTCTGCCGCCTTTTCGTCTGCCAATATACGATATAGTCGTTTCGTCTGCCAATATATATAATATATAAATCGGAATAACTAATTATGTCATCAAGCTTCGCATGGAAGTGTAATGTAAATGTCTTATTAATTCTAATTTATTATAATGCTAGGATTTTTCTGCAAGTTCCGGAGCTAATATGTTGCATATATATAAATACACAAAGCCAGAAGCAAATATCTCCAAGTTCCAACCGTTTAGTTTTCTTTCTTACTTTTTTTTCGTGTATGTAAACTCATATGCAATTTATTCACGAATACAAGTAGCTTAAATGCACAAAGTGTAAAATGTAAGGAGCAATCGAAATTGTAGGCACAGAAAATGTAAACTCATATGCAATTTAATTATTCACAAATACAAGTAGCTTAAATGCACAAAGTGTTAAAAAAAGGTAAGTTAGGTTTCGTAGAAAATGAAGAAAAACAAAATGTATCAATATAAATAAGAAAACATACTTAAAACTTGCTTATACTAATTTATTTTAATTCCCTACATAAAAATTACGAAATAAGTGAACCAAAATAAACATAAATAAAAAAGTCGTTTCGTCTGCTAAAATTCTTTGGCAGACGAAAAGGCGGCAGACGAAATGACCGCGGACCCAATTTTCTATTGTAAATAGTTTTGCCAAAATAGCATAAAAATCAACCAAATTATTTGTTAATAAGGGTCTTTTATATAATTTAAAAAAGGTCATTTATTGTCACAATGTAAAAAAGCAGTTTTTGTTTTATGTTGCAAGACTAGCATATGTTTGAGAATGGGCATACTCTAATTTTTTTTGGCATGCATTCGTAATTATTCAATTTTTGTTTGGGCATGCACTTAGCATGATCCAGACTATGGGCTACAAGCTAAGTCATTAGTTTTTAATTTTTTAACTGCAAATAAATTGTAGCAATAAACAATTTAAATAAACTAAATGCTTCAATTATCAAAATGGTTTATTTGCAATATATATATAAAGCCCAACTTTTTGCCAAACTAGTCACTTTTTTCACTGAAATATTTAATTTTAAACTCAAAATTCATTTCACCAAAGCATTTTTGCTGAAAATTTCTTTGCCAAAATGGGTTGCATCTGTAGAATGACCCTAATATTTAAAAGAAAGTAAGGGCTATTTTAAGCCTATATTTTTTTTTAATTTTTAATTGATTTTTTGAGCCTAATGCTTAATTCAATGCAAGATTCCATGTAGAATTCAATTCAATTTGGAATTCTTTCTAGTAGCTTAAACTTAAGATCTTATGAATTACATTGGTATATGGTAAACAATCCTGATTAGTCTAGGTATCTTATTGCAATTAATGGCCATTATTATAGAAAATGTCTAATATGGATTGGCCTTCAATAGTGCAAGTATAGTTTAGCACATTAGTGCAGTTTGGTGCAGGAAAGGATAGTATCTAGTAGGCTCTACCTCTAGTAGGCGCTATAATAGGGTTTAGACAACAAGACCAATATTGCATTCTATATAAAGGCAAACCTGATATAGCCTTTTAATCTACTATGTTATCTAATTAGAAGCCATCTAACCTTAGCTGCTATATAAAGCTATTTCTTAAGCTGCAAAGACCATATTGGCAAGGCCAAATACAAATGGTAAGATAGGCCCTACCCTGACCAGCTTTTGACTAATACTAGTACTTTAAAGTCTAGACCAAGTAGAGGTATGACTTTTTAAAGTCTATGTCTTATTCTCTTTGTTTTCTCTCCTAATATATTTTTTTATATTTTTAAGTAATTAAATAAAAAAATCTATAATTCTTATGAATGTCTATGAAGGCAATGGCTTATATTATCAGTTGGTTTCTAAGAAGCTTCTTCTGCAGTCTAGTGGCAATTCTAGCCTATTTTGATAGTGGCAAATGTTAGATAGCTTCCCATTGGCTTCATTTATCTTAATTTAAGCCCTCTACCATCCCAATCACAATGTGGATATAGTGTCAAAAATGTTTTTTGAGTGCCTGACCCTAGAGACTTAAGAGTTTCCTTTGTATTGAAATTGAAAAGATTTTCTTTACCTTAACCTTACTTTTTCAATTTCAACCAAGTGTGCATATAGTGTCAAATTTTTTTGCCTTTGTTGCTTGAGTCCCTAATTCTATGGACTTAAAAGCTATCATTTTTCTTTTTTTAATACAAAAAATTGGTTAGTTCTTAGAATTAGAAAATAGTTTATTATACATTACATTGTATTATATCATGGATCCAAATAAAATTTGTTTTCTTTTCTATAAAAATATAAAGTACAAGGGATATCCCAAAAAGTAGGAAAATTGATCCACAGACTGACTGCAAAATCAGAATAACATGCATCACTGAATAGATAATTATTTAACAGTTATTTAACAATTATTTAATTATCTGTTAGTGTCAGTGCTGTTTCTTTTGTTGTCAACTCTGCTTCTGATTCTTCTGCTTTTGCCTTCTAGTGTTTATGCCTTTGTTCTTTTCTGATGCTTCTGCTCTTTCTTTCTATTGCAAAAGTTGTCTATGGTTGAACTAGTGGGCTTGACTTGGTGTAACTCTACCCTTTAACCCTTGTTGTACTTTTAGCTTTAGCTTTTAACTATATCTTTGAAGGAAATTTGTTGGACCAAGTTAAATACCACTGTGCCAGCCTGACCACCATAAGACAAAAGCTCCGTTACATATGGCAAGCATATCTGGGATTAAATTCAATGTGTGTTAGCTCAAATGGATGGCAAAATGCTATATTGGTATAATTTGTTAATGTATATATGTCCAAATATATCAATCTTATAAATGTATATATGGTTGAATTTGCTTATGTTATACTTGAGGTTTTCTTGGGGTGGCCTGGTAGGTCTTTGAATCCCACCGCTGCCACCAATGTTATAGAATGGTGTTTCTTCCCAGTTTAGGCGCTTAAAATTACCTTAAGACTCGAGCCTCTTCAGTGGGAAGTTCTCTCAACTCTCAGTAGCGTAGGTAGTGCTGCCACCAGTTCCTTCAGGTCTTGGCCTTCGGTGAGGTGAGCTTCCCGTCGGAACAAAATAAACAAGTCAACGAACTCAGCACAGTGTGCAGATTTGCAGATTAATGAACAAGGCGTCCTGATCAGCAGATCCCCGCCGGGCTCAGGGGTGGCTGGGAAGGCAGTGTTAGCCTCCCTTAGGCTTGGGCTTTAGTGGGGTCTCAGTCAGACCAGTACAAACGGATTCAGTATACGCAAAGGGCACTTAGTTAGACACTGACGCACACGGGATCTTAGTGAATTCTCCGCAGATAAGAAGCCTTGACAGAAACAAGGGGAGAGGGATCCTATTTATAGGCTATAGCCAGGAAACACCCACGCACAAGACCTCGTGACTTGTTCTATTTTTAGAACTGACGTCACTTGAGGTCTCCGGCCAGAGTGCTATTTTTAGCAACATGAGTCACTCCTCTCCCCAGAGAAGGGAGGGGTCCAAAAGCACGTGATTCTCCCGGTAAACAGGGCCAACGAGTGCAGTAAACATGTTTACTGCACTTTAGGACTCGAAGAACGCAGAGTCTGTCGTGTGACTTGCTCACATGACAGAGGAAAACGGGACGGGAACGAAACAGAGACAGCCCACAGCAGAGAAGCTAAGGACTGAGAACAGAGACGCAGAAGGGCAGAACAGGCCAAGGGGGGGGGGCGGGGGGGGGGGCGGGAAGCTGACCAGCGGCGGACAGCAACCCAGGGCGAGGGCGAGGGAGACTGCTGACAAAGTGGGACGCCCAACATCAACTAGCGGATCACTACACTTATATAAATTAGATTAGATTAGATTGATCTAAACTGTTAAACTTTTAAATGGGTATTTTTTGTTATAAAAGCAAACCAAATAGTGCTATTTTTAACCCACTTTACAGTGAAATATTTAATATTTAAACTTCACTAAGTATATATGTTATCTACATTTGAAATAATTGAAATAATAAATAGGTAGGTCAATAAGGTTAACTGCGTGCCCTTGCAACACAGCTACCCGAACTGCCCCCATGCCTAATGTCTAGCACAGGCGGCACCCTTATCCGGCAGGCTGTCAAGGAGGCAAAGCCGGTCTTCTCAGCTACCAGTGAGGACGCCCGTCGTCGAGTGTTGAACCTCTACAGAGCCTGGTTCCGCCAGCTGCCCTACATCATCAGGGAGTACGATGTGCCATTGACATTGCCAATGTGCAGGAGGAAGCTGCGGGAGAACTTCGAGAAGTATCGCCAGGTCAACGATATCCGAGTTATTGATCTACTGGTTGCTAAGGTGAGCTCGTCCGTCTTAGTGTCTGTCTGCCTGTCTGTCTGTCTGTCTGCCTGTCTGTCTGTCTGCCTGCCTGTCTGTCTGCCTGCCTGCCTGCCTGCCTGTCTGTCTGTCTGTCTGTCTGTCTGTCTCTCTTAGTGTCGGTCTGTCTGTCTGTCCTAGTGACTGTCTGTCTGTTTGTCTTAGTGTCTGTCTTAGTGTGTCTGTCTAGCTGTCTTAGTGTCTGCCTGCCTGTCTGTCTGCCTGTCTGTCTGTCTGTCTGTCTGCCTGCCTGTCTGTCTGTCTGTCTGTCTGTCTGCCTGTCTGTCTGTCTGTCTGCCTGCCTGTCTGTCTGCCTGTCTGTCTGCCTGCCTGCCTGTCTGTCTGTCTGTCTGTCTGTCTGTCTGTCTGTCTGTCTGTCTGTCTCTCTTAGTGTCGGTCTGTCTGTCTGTCCTAGTGACTGTCTGTCTGTTTGTCTTAGTGTCTGTCTTCTATCTGTCTTAGTGTGTCTGTCTAGCTGTCTTAGTGTCTGCCTGCCTGTCTGTCTGTCTGTCTGCCTGTCTGTCTGTCTGTCTGTCTGTCTGTCTCTCTTAGTGTCGGTCTGTCTGTCTGTCCTAGTGACTGTCTGTCTGTTTGTCTTAGTGTCTGTCTTCTATCTGTCTTAGTGTGTCTGTCTAGCTGTCTTAGTGTCTGCCTGTCTGTCTGTCTGTCTGCCTGTCTGTCTGTCTGTCTGTCTGTCTGTCTGCCTGCCTGTCTGTCTGTCTGCCTGCCTGCCTGTCTGTCTGTCTGTCTGTCTGTCTGCCTGCCTGCCTGCCTGTCTGTCTGTCTGTCTGTCTGTCTGTCTGTCTGTCTCTCTTAGTGTCGGTCTGTCTGTCTGTCCTAGTGACTGTCTGTCTGTTTGTCTTAGTGTCTGTCTTCTATCTGTCTTAGTGTGTCTGTCTAGCTGTCTTAGTGTCTGCCTGCCTGTCTGTCTGTCTGTCTGTCTGTCTGTCTGTCTGTCTGTATAAATATGCCATGTTTTCAGTCCGCATGTAAAGATCTGTCTCTCTGTGACTGACTTTATCTGTCTGTCTGTTTGTCAGTTTTCTGTTTGTCCGCCTGTGCACAGCATTGCTGTATTTGGCCGTCTGTCTCCTGTAGCCTAACCAGCCATCTGTCAATCAATTTCCGCAACTGCAGGGCCAGATGGAACTGGTGGAAACCGCTCACATGTGGAAGCAGAAGACTCACGTGATGGACTACTTCAAGCAGACTGTTTCGCCCAAACCGACAGATTTTCTGGGGAAGTTTTTCGACGGCAAGGAGCCTTAAAATTGAACTGCATCAGAATGAGCATAGAGAGACAAATAGCCTTCGTTAATACATGATGGATTAATGATAGCCACGACTTTTTCTTTTAGTTGTAGTTGGCACACACTCAAGCAACTAGAATTCTAATGTGTATCATAAATTCACAAACTGTCCTTGTGAGAACAGGTGAGAGCCCCGGTTTCTATGGTTACGAGGCATCGTCATAGTAATAGTTAAATAGAAATATGGGTTATCCAAGTTTATTTATTAGACTTTAAATTGATCAATAAACGATTTATGCACTTTTATTGCCATCAGACACTGTGTTTTGACTTCTTGATCAATGAATTATTCGATAGGAATAAATGCAACTAAAAGGTCCATGGAGTATTGGCGCGCTTGTATGTGCTGGTGCTGTGGAATGATGTCGCCAAAGGCGTTGCGTTGCACCAGGGATTAGTATCTGGATTGGAAAGTGCCTTAGTTAGTAGTATAAAAACTAAGAACCATGGATTTTTAGGCTTAGAAGATCTGGATTGTATGTTTTGTGTCTGGCGGCAATTCTATCTACTTGATCAAACGTTTCAATTTCAGCCGCCGGAATTGTAATTTATTGTTTTTTTTCGTAATTTTTCCCGGCAGACACAAGACGCGCTTTCTATTCTACTCTACTGTTAGTAGCGTAAATAGCTAAGTAAGGATATTTTTGTATAGGGCTAGTCGGAAATGGACAGTCGGCGTAAAGCAGCTTCTGGCGGCGGTTTGAGCAGCCAGACATTTAAATTCTCTGCACTGCGCGACACCGGCGATGACGATGACATGGACTTTTCGCCGTCATCTTCGCCGCCGAGGCATCAGCAGCCAGCCGCAACTTCTGGAAAGACAGGCGTTGGCGGCGGCGGCTCGTTTGAAGACTTGCTCAACGCGGTGCCGAAACCGCAGACGAAGCCGCGGCCGCCAAGCGCCTTCGCTCGTCAATCGGCTGTTGCCACTGCTGCCCAGCCTCCGCCATCTTCTTCGCCGCCACCGCCGCCGCCGTCTCAGCCTCCACCGCCCCCACCTCCTCCGCTGTCGCTGTCTTCTTCTGCGCCATCTAAAATTGCCACCGATTCTAGCAAACCCCTCATCGGCAGTGACAATCTCGATGCCGATGTTGAAGAGAATGACGAGCTTGAAGAGGATGACCATGAGGTTAGATTGCTGCTGCCAGGACTTTGGGATATTTTCTGAACCCGAGAACCCGTGTATACAGAGCTCTGAATCTTAAACCCCAACCATGAACTATAATTCGAAAAATCTATATCTGAAACTGTCCATTCGTAAGCTAAGCCTGAACTTAACCAAACCCTGACCTATGCCTGAACCCAACACTGAGCCTATGCCTGAACCCAACCCTGAACCTATGCCTGAACCCAACCCTGAACCTATGCCTGAACCCAACACTGAGCCTATGCCTGAACCCAACCCTGAACCTATGCCTGAACCCAACCCTGAACCTATGCCTGAACCCAACCCTGAACCTATGCCTGAACCCAACCCTGAACCTATTCCTGAACCCAACCCTGAACCTATTCCTGAACCCAACACTGAACCTATGCCTGAACCCAACCCTGAAGCTATGCCTGAACCCAACCCTGAAGCTATGCCTGAACCCAACCCTGAAGCTATGCCTGAACCCAACCCTGAAGCTATGCCTGAACCCAACCCTGAAGCTATGCCTGAACCCAACCCTGAAGCTATGCCTGAACCCAACCTTGAAGCTATGCCTGAACCCAACCTTGAAGCTATGCCTGAACCTCTATTCTAAGATAGAGGTTATATAATAGATAGAGATAGCGGAAACCTGTTCTTAACTTTACATGGATATCCTCTACCCCATAAGCCTATATTTAAATCCACGCCTACAGTCTAAAATTTTCCCGCCTAACCCACCATCACAGGAGCGAACCCCCGTAGCTGCATCTTCAGGCGCCCAGCTGCCAGCAGCAGCTCCAGAGCCGTGGCCATTCAGCCCAGATGAGTCCAGCCAGCCGGATGTTCGAGTTATTCGCACAGATGCTCCGCCACCGAATCCGCTGGCTCAGAAATTGCCTCTGCTATTCACTCTGCTAGCAGCGGCGCTGTCTATTGTGCTGGCCACACCTCTGCCACTGCCCGATCTGGCTAAAGGCCTGGTGATTGGCTGCTCTCTCACCTGCTGTCTACTAGTGTACTTCTACCTTGAGTTTCTAGCCAATAGGCCTGTTGTGGTGCACTACACCGGAGTGAAGTATTGCCGTAATCCTCGGGCTAGCGTTCTAACTGCGGCTATTGCGGCAACATCGCCTGCGGCAGCTGCTGCCAGATGCTCACGGAAGCAGCAACAGACTAATCGAAGCTTAGACGGATTTCTCAACGAGTGCTGGAGTTACGATGTTGAGCGGCATCATTTGAACCACACCTTCACTGTCTATGCTAGCTTGGATGGTCGGCAGTTGACCTTGAAACGTCCGCAACAGTCGGTGCCTAAACGAGTTCTTTACTCGGACGAGTTAATCAATCCGGATATGCTGAGCTTCTCAGATACAAGAGAATTTGATTTGGCCAATGCTAAACTGCGGCTGCAGCCGGTAGGCCTGGTTAGGAAACGGCTGTGGTCTAAAAAATATCCTATTCATGTAGTATTGGCTAGTAACTCTCCCGCAAAGACTTTTGTATCTACTGGTAAATCAGATACGAAATTTGAACAAGTTCAAGCATCCGATTGTGTACAACGCGATCTGTACTTGTTTGCTAGAACTTCTCGCGAGAAAGAGCTCTGGTACAGGCGCCTGTACGCTGCCTGTAATGGCCTGCCGCAGGCGGAGAGTCTGTACAAATCTGCTGTGACAGATCCCAGTGCTGGCGGCGCAACTGGAAGATCTACTTTGTCTAGCTTTGGCGATCAGGTAAGGCTGAGATGCTTTAATCCTGATTATTCAAGGATAGACATTGCGGGAAAGTACTTTTATTACACCCTGGCGCACTTTAAACATCTTTACACAAGTACAGGCACACACTCACACAGGAGTGTACAGCGGCCCCTAACTTTATTTATCGTTAGGCATGTACACTTCACTGTGCCTTGGGGGTTGGCCCTCAAAGCTGTTAATTGCACAAGCAGAGCCAAGCCGAGATTCTAATTTAGACCAAAAAATTAATGTGACTGCACTTGGAATCGAGCCTGGGCCGCTGCCACTGACTATGGGGGTCGCCACACACCCTCAATTACCCCAGCTAATGCTGGCACCCATTTTACAGCTGGGTGAACTGAAGCAATGCAGAGAGTTCAGTATCTTAAGTATCTTTAGGGGTTCTAGCCCAATGGTTTAGAGCGTCGGACTCACGACTCGAAGGTCGGGGGTTCGATTCCCGATCCAAAAATTTGTGTCCTTGAGCAAGATACTTAACTCTGCATTGCTGCAGTTCACCCAGCTGTAAAATGGGTGCCAGCATTAGCTGGGGTAATTGAGGGTGTGCGTGGCGACCCCCCAGTCCTTGGACTGAACAGCCGTACGCAGCCTTCAGATGCGCCGCGCAATAGCTGCAACTGAGCTGTCGGTTGCACATCTGCCAATTAGGAAAGGTGTTATCAATTATTATTATTATTAATATTAAGTTTCAAATGTTCAAATACAAATTTTCCGAGTAGGCTCGAGAATCGAACCCCGAACTTTTACTTGTGAATTCGACGCTGCTACCACTGAGCTACAACCTTCTCTTGTTTCTCTGGTTTCTTTTCATTCCCCGATTAAATTATTAGATTAATTTCCATATATTTCTACTACAAGTAGATTAGTGAACAAAGTCCTCGCTTGTCCCCCCCCCCTGCAGGCCAAGCGCTACTCAGAGTACGCCGCTGCCTTCACTCGATTTGCCGACATCTCCGAGGTGCAGCTGGGCAGCGCGGACAAGCCCGAGCTGAACTTTCTCAACGCCCTGCTACAGCGGGCCACCTGGGACGTGTTCCGCACCCCCTACTGGGCCGACCTCATCAAGGCCAAGATGGACGCCCGTCTGAAAAAGATTCGCCTGCCCTACTTTATTGAAGAGCTTAGCGTTGACGCTGTGCACGTGGGCAGCGCTCTGCCAGTGCTGAGGAAACTGCATAAGCCGCATATTAATGACAGGGGCATCTGGTTCCATCTGGACATTGACTATCCTGGAGGCTGCTCGGCCAGTCTGGTTACTCGGATCAATCTGCATCGCCTGCAGGGGCGGGGTGGGGCCCAGACAGGCGGGCACGAGGAGTCCGCTGCTGGGGCCAGGTGAGTCGCAGCTTTGAGTCTGGCGTTTGCACTTTGTGAAGTTTGCAGTTTGGGATTTGTGAAGCTTAGAGTTTGTGAAGATTGGAGTTTGTGAATATTGGAGTTTGTGAATATTGGAGTTTGTGAATATTGGAGTTTGTGAAGATTGGAGTTTGTGAAGATTGGAGTTTGTGAAGATTGGAGTTTGTGAAGATTGGAGTTTGTGAAGATTGGAGTTTGTGAAGATTGGAGTTTGTGAAGATTGGAGTTTGTGAATATTGGAGTTTGTGAAGATTGGAGTTTGTGAAGATTGGAGTTTGTGAAGATTGGAGTTTGTGAATATTGGAGTTTGTGAAGATTGGAGTTTGTGAAGATTGGAGTTTGTGAAGATTGGAGTTTGTGAAGATTGGAGTTTGTGAATATTGGAGTTTGTGAATATTGGAGTTTGTGAATATTGGAGTTTGTGAAGATTGGAGTTTGTGAATATTGGAGTTTGTGAAGATTGAAAATGGGATTTTGTGAAGATTGGAGTTTGTGAAGATTGGAGTTTGTGAAGATTGGAGTTTGTGAATATTGGAGTTTGTGAAGCTTAGAGTTTGTGAAGATTGGAGTTTGTGAATATTGGAGTTTGTGAAGATTGAAGATTGGATTTTGTGAAGATTGGATTTTGTGAAGATTGGAGTTTGTGAAGATTGGAGTTTGTGAAGATTGGAGTTTGTGAAGATTGGAGTTTGTGAAGATTGGAGTTTGTGAAGATTGAAGATTGGATTTTGTGAAGATTGGATTTTGTGAAGATTGGAGTTTGTGAAGATTGGAGTTTGTGAAGATTGGAGTTTGTGAAGATTGGAGTTTGTGAAGATTGGAGTTTGTGAAGATTGGAGTTTGTGAAGATTAGAGTTTGTGAAGATTGGAGTTTGTGAAGATTGGAGTTTGTGAATATTGGAGTTTGTGAAGCTTAGAGTTTGTGAAGATTGGAGTTTGTGAAGATTGAAGATTGGATTTTGTGAAGATTGGAGTTTGTGAAGATTGGAGTTTGTGAAGATTGGAGTTTGTGAAGATTGGAGTTTGTGAAGATTGGAGTTTGTGAAGATTGGAGTTTGTGAAGATTGGAGTTTGTGAATATTGGAGTTTGTGAAGATTGGAGTTTGTGAAGATTGGAGTTTGTGAAGATTGGAGTTTGTGAATATTGGAGTTTGTGAAGATTGGAGTTTGTGAAGATTGGAGTTTGTGAAGATTGGAGTTTGTGAAGATTGGAGTTTGTGAATATTGGAGTTTGTGAAGATTGGAGTTTGTGAATATTGGAGTTTGTGAAGATTGAAAATGGGATTTTGTGAAGATTGGAGTTTGTGAAGATTGGAGTTTGTGAAGATTGGAGTTTGTGAATATTGGAGTTTGTGAAGCTTAGAGTTTGTGAAGATTGGAGTTTGTGAATATTGGAGTTTGTGAAGATTGAAGATTGGATTTTGTGAAGATTGGATTTTGTGAAGATTGGAGTTTGTGAAGATTGGAGTTTGTGAAGATTGGAGTTTGTGAAGATTGGAGTTTGTGAAGATTGGAGTTTGTGAAGATTGAAGATTGGATTTTGTGAAGATTGGATTTTGTGAAGATTGGAGTTTGTGAAGATTGGAGTTTGTGAAGATTGGAGTTTGTGAAGATTGGAGTTTGTGAAGATTGAAGATTGGATTTTGTGAAGATTAGAGTTTGTGAATATTGGAGTTTGTGAAGATTGGAGTTTGTGAAGTTTGGAGTTTGTGAAGATTGGAGTTTGTGAAGATTGGAGTTTGTGAAGATTGAAGATTGGATTTTGTGAAGATTGGATTTTGTGAAGATTGGAGTTTGTGAAAATTGGAGTTTGTGAAGATTGGAGTTTGTGAAGATTGGAGTTTGTGAAGATTGGAGTTTGTGAAGATTGGAGTTTGTGAATATTGGAGTTTGTGAAGATTGAAGATTGGAGTTTGTGAAGATTGGCGTTTGTGAAGATTGGCGTTTGTGAAGATTGGGGTTTGTGAAGATTGGAGTTTGTGAAGATTAGAGTTTGTGAAGATTGCAGTTTGTGAAGATTTCAGTTTGTGAAGATTGGAGTTTGTGAAGATTAGAGTTTGTGAAGATTAGAGTTTGTGAAGATTGCAGTTTGTGAAGATTAGAGTTCAGGAAGATTGAAGATTGTGAAGTTCGTAAAGTTTCATTCTTCTGAAAGCGAGCTTGTAAAAGCAAACTTGGGTTGGTAATAATTATGATATTTTAATGCAGGGTCGTCTCCTCAGCCTCGGCCGATTCCATCGCCTTAGCGCCTTCGCCGCCGCCATCAACTGCGGCCTCCTCGCCCGGCGCCGGTCCCTGCCCGTTCACCGACTCGATTCCGCAACGCCTGGCTGCCACCAACTCCGAGATGGAAGACTCTGGCGAGTCCACCACTGACGAGTCCGGTGGCCAGAGCGACGCAGATTCCGACACAGACGATCCAGCGCTTGGCAATGTCGGCGGAAAGCATTCGCGCAAAGTGATCAAGTTTATTGATAAGGTGGCCCAGTCTGAGAAGTTCCACCATCTGATGGGTGAGATTTGAAGGCCTGCTTCAAATATGCAGTGTGATTGCTTTGAAAATCGATATTTAGAGCTTCTCTAAGAATCGCTATGAGAATCGCCCTCTTTCCAATCGCTATGAGAATCGCCCTCTTTTCAATCTCTATGAGAATTGCCCTCTTTCCAATCGCTATGAGAATCGCCCTCTTTTCAATCTCTATGAGAATCGCCCTCTCTCCAATCGCTACGAGAGTCGCCCTCTCTCCAGTCGCTATGAGAATCGCCCTCTCTCCAATCGCTATGAGAAACGCCCTCTTCAATCGCTATGAGAATCGCCCTCCCTCCAATCGCTATGAGAATCGCCCTCTCTCCAGTCGCTATGAGAATCGCCCTCCCTCCAATCGCTATGAGAATCGCCCTCTCTCCAGTCGCTATGAGAATTGCCCTCTCTCCAATCGCTATGAGAATCGCCCTCTCTCCAGTCGCTATGAGAATCGCCCTCTTTCCAATCGCCATGAGAATCGCCCTTTCCAATCGCTATGAGAATTGCCCTCTCTCCAATCGCTATGAGAATCGCCCTCTCTTCAATCGCTATGAGAATCGCCCTCTCTCCAATCGCTATGAGAATCGCCCTCTTTTCAATCGCTATGAGAATCGCCCTCTCTTAAATCACTATGAGAATCGCCCTCTCTCCAGTCGCTATGAGAATCGCCCTTCCAATTCTAAGAAGTAGGGCTAATCCAAGCAGTCTTCATCAGCATATGCTCCAAGCTATAAACGCACTGCATTTACAGGCAAATACAAATTCTTTCGCAAAGCCGTCGACTCGGTTAGCAACACCAGGATACTACTGTCAGTAGACGTTCACTCTCTGCGCGGCACCCTGGTGCTAAACATGCCGTTCCCGCCGTCCGATAGAGTGTGGGTAGCCTTCCACCCCGTGCCGCAGCTGGTGCTCACCTCCAGGCCGAAGATTGGCGAGAAAGAATTCACGGCTAGGAAAATTTCCGACCTGATCTCTAAGAAACTCGTAGCTGAATTTCATCGCGTGTTCGTGCTGCCCAACATGGAGGATCTGTACCTGCCTACGCTCAACTCTGACGAAGCTTTGCTGGCCTCGGCGCCTCCGGCTGAAGCCGCGGCAACAGCTGCTTCTAGTCTGTCTGTTAATGTTGGCTTCCAGAGCAGCGCTAGTACGAATAGTCTCTGACAGGATAGCCGAGTTGCTTCTTTTCATCTGATTCAATAATTTGTGCACCGGTGTGTATCTTATAATACTGTGTCGAGAGTTTCTCTAAGTTTTGGCTAGAATAATGATTACAATTGTAAACAAGATTTTTATGACCAGTATGACAAGCACTAACTCAAGATTGTCTGCTCTGTATGACCAGTCATTACTAACTCAAGATTGTCTATGACTTGTATGACCAGTCATTACTAACTCAAGATTGTCTATGAGCCGTATGACCAGTCATTACTAGCTCAAGATTGTCTATGACCTGTATGACCAGTCATTACTAGCTCAAGATTGTCTGCTCTGTATGACCAGTCATTACTAACTCAAGATTGTCTATGACCTGTATGACCAGTCATTACTAACTCAATATTGTCTATGACTTGTATGACCAGTCATTACTAACTCAATATTGTCTATGACTTGTATGACCAGTCATTACTAACTCAAGATTGTCTATGACCTGTATGACCAGTCATTACTAACTCAATATTGTCTATGACTTGTATGACCAGTCATTACTAACTCAATATTGTCTATGACTTGTATGACCAGTCATTACTAACTCAAGATTGTCTATGACCTGTATGACCAGTCATTACTAACTCAATATTGTCTATGACTTGTATGACCAGTCATTACTAACTCAATATTGTCTATGACTTGTATGACCAGTCATTACTAACTCAATATTGTCTATGACCTGTACTTGTATTACCAGTCATTATTAACTCTATGATTTTTATGGTCAACTTCTTTAGATCATAAAATGACCAGAACGAGCTGTCATTATTCCATAAAACTAAATAAAGTTTTTAAGCAGATGAAGCAAATTTTATTTATTGGAAGTTCAAAAATTTGTTCAATATTTAATTTGTACTTTTTCTCTATAGAATCAAATCTTTTTTTGGCTTTGGTGATCATCTGCTTGTAGCAGTTTTGCTTCGAGCTTGCTGCTTTTTTGTCTACTTATTAGTGCTATTAGTATCGTGTGTACAGTCAGTTATTATTTAGCACTTGCTGTTTAAATGATGCAAACACACTACTAGTACCAGTACGTAAATGTCTTTCTTCCTTATTTTCTTGATTGGCTAAATGTATGAGACTGTCCTATCATCAATATTCATCAATATTTATTGCAGTGTATTGATGCAGCTGTAAGTAGGGATGCGTAAACGCTCTTAGAAATGATATATAATAGGGCCAGATGTGCAACCGACAGCTCAGCCGCAGCTATTGCGCGGCGCATTTGAAGGCTGCGTACGGCTGTTCAGTCCAAGGACTGGGGGGTCGCCACACACACCCTCAATTACCCCAGTTAATGCTGGCACCCATTTTACAGCTGGGTGAGCAATGCTGAGTTAAATGTCTTGCTCAAGGACAGAAATTTCAGTCCTGAATCTGATGCTCTAACCACTAGGCTACAACCCCCTGGTATTGTAACGCTCCTATACAATAACTAATATGCAATCATTTCTATATACTCGGATATTTATCACTTACCCGGAGAAGTGTAGATATTGCGTGGTTTCACCTGCTTAAGTATAACTATATTTATTTGATCATTATAATCTATTGTACAAATATAGTTTGATTTCCATTTTTATCATGAAATTTTTCTTTGTTAAATTTTATTCATTGTTGGACTAGTTGAAACTTTTGTGATTCAATGGAAGATTTTTTTTCAGTTTTTCATTTTCTATCAAACTTTTATTTTCTTTTTTGTGGGTTGTCTGTCCGGGCTGGATGGCTCTTCACTACTGTTTCTTCCTAATAACTTTACTGCAAGAGTTTAATTAAATAGCTTCATTTCTGTCTGTTGTGGCTGATCCAGTATGTTCTTCACATCTCTCAGTTTAAACAATACACGTTCCAGCTAGACTTTACTCTTCTTTACTCGGGTAATTGCGTATCGCGTTTTTAATTTTGATTTATAATTTGATTTAATACATTGTTGGATAGGCTTGTTAGGTATAGGAGACTTGGTTCATTGGTTTTTGTGAACTTTAGAGTGACCCTGCTGCCATTGCACCTCTCCGATGTCAGAGTGACTGTAGTAGAGTGACCTGCCATTGCACCTCTCCGATGTCACAGTGACTGCTGTAGAGTGACCTGCCATTGCACCTCTCCGATGTCAGAGTGACTGTAGTAGAGTGACCTGCCATTGCACCTCTCCGATGTCACAGTGACTGTAGTAGAGTGACCCTGCTGCCATTGCACCTCTCCGATGTCAGAGTGACTGTAGTAGAGTGACCCTGCTGCCATTGCACCTCTCCGATGTCAGAGTGACTGTAGTAGAGTGACCCTGCTGCCATTGCACCTCTCCGATGTCACAGTGACTGTAGTAGAGTGACCCTGCTGCCATTGCACCTCTCCGATGTCACAGTGACTGTAGTAGAGTGACCTGCCATTGCACCTCTCCGATGTCAGAGTGACTGTAGTAGAGTAACCTGCCATTGCACCTCTCCGATGTCAGAGTGACTGTAGTAGAGTGACCCTGCTGCCATTGCACCTCTCCGATGTCACAGTGACTGTAGTAGAGTGACCCTGCTGCCATTGCACCTCTCCGATGTCAGAGTGACTGCTGTAGAGTGACCTGCCATTGCACCTCTCCGATGTCACAGTGACTGTAGTAGAGTGACCCTGCTGCCATTGCACCTCTCCGATGTCACAGTGACTGTAGTAGAGTGACCCTGCTGCCATTGCACCTCTCCGATGTCACAGTGACTGTAGTAGAGTGACCCTGCTGCCATTGCACCTCTCCGATGTCACAGTGACTGATGTAGAGTGACCTGCCATTGCACCTCTCCGATGTCACAGTGACTGCTGTAGAGTGACCTGCCATTGCACCTCTCCGATGTCACAGTGACTGCTGTAGAGTGACCTGCCATTGCACCTCTCCGATGTCACAGTGACTGCTGTAGAGTGACCTGCCATTGCACCTCTCCGATGTCACAGTGACTGCTGTAGAGTGACCTGCCATTGCACCTCTCCGATGTGCGATGTACTCCGATGTAAAAATTTCAGCAGGCCATGCCCACCCATCTGTAAATTCGGTATTAAAGCCAGCCACACCAGTTATACATGGAACTAAACATCTGGTTCGAAGGCCAGCCTAGAACTGTGTGCAATGTGACCAGGGACACCAGCTGTCATGATGTGATCATGGCCGTGGCCAGGACGGCAGGCCTACCCGGCCGCTACACCCTGGTACTGCGCTGGCCAAATGGCGAACGCCCAATGGCGCCAAACGAACCAATGGCGGCGTCGCTAAGCCGTGCGCCGCAACACGCCGAGTTGATTTTACAACGAACGGAATTGACGGCGGCTGGACAGCAGCATCAGCAGCAGCCGCCCCAGCGTCAGAACAATCAGCTGAGACCGGCATCTTTGGACACCAACGGCAGCGGCAGCAGCAACTGTTCAACGTCAAGCGCCGAACAGTTGGACGCAGCTGCGTCGGAGAATGTCAGACGACAGTTGAAACAGCGGCTGCTGATGCAGGAGCACGAGATTGAGATGAACAGGCTGCGAATTGAGGAGCTGGATAAAGGTGAGGATTAGAATTATTTGGTGTGCAGTTGGTTTGGGAGGAGTAGTGGCCGGGGATAGAGGAGGGTGAGGGATAAACGGTATCGAGTGTGCAAGGAAAATAAAACAATAATAAAATTAAAGATAGGCCTGAGAGATTAACATCAGAAATAGACAGAAAAGATAGACAAGAGAGATAGACAAGAGAGATAGACAGAAGAGATAGACAACAGAGATAGACAGAAGAGATAGACAACAGAGATAGACAGAAGAGATAGACAACAGAGATAGACAGAAGAGATAGACAACAGAGATAGACAGAAGAGATAGACAGAAGAGATAGACAGAAGAGATAGACAAGAGAGATAGACAGAAGAGAGACAAGAGAGATAGACAAGAGAGATAGACATGAGAGATAGACAGAAGAGATAGACAAGAGAGATAGACAGAAGAGATAGACAGAAGAGATAGACAGAAGAGATAGACAGAAGAGATAGACAACAGAGATAGACAGAAGAGATAGACAACAGAGATAGACAGAAGAGATAGACAGAAGAGATAGACAACAGAGATAGACAGAAGAGATAGAAGAGATAGACAGGAGAGATAGACAAGAGAGATAGACAGAAAGAGATAGACAGGAGAGATAGACTAAAAAGATAGACAGGAGAGATAGACAGAAGAGATAGACAGAAGAGATAGACAGAAGAGATAGACAGAAGAGATAGACAGAAGAGATAGACAGAAGAGATAGACAGAAGAGATAGACAGGAGAGATAGACAGAAGAGATAGACAGAAGAGATAGACAACAGAGTTAGACAGAAGAGATAGACAGAAGAGATAGACAGAAGAGATAGACAGAAGAGATAGACAAGAGAGATAGACAGAAGAGATAGACAGAAGAGATAGACATAAGAGATAGACAGAAGAGATAGAAGAGATAGACAGGAGAGATAGACAAGAGAGATAGACAGAAAGAGATAGACAGGAGAGATAGACTAAAAAGATAGACAGGAGAGATAGACAGAAGAGATAGACAGAAGAGATAGACAGAAGAGATAGACAGAAGAGATAGACAGAAGAGATAGACAGAAGAGATAGACAACAGAGTTAGACAGAAGAGATAGACAGAAGAGATAGACAGAAGAGAGACAAGAGAGATAGACAGAAGAGATAGACAAGAGAGATAGACAGAAGAGATAGACATGAGAGATAGACAGAAGAGATAGAAGAGATAGACAAGAGAGATAGACAGAAAGAGATAGACTAAAGAGATAGAAAAGAGAGATAGACAGAAGAGATAGACAGAAGAGATAGACAAGAGAGATAGACACAAAATACAGACAGAAGAGAGGCAAGAGAGATAGACAGAAGAGATAGACAGAAGAGATAAGACAGAAGAGAGACAAGAGAGATAGACAGAAGAGATAGACAGAAGAGATAGACAGAAGAGATAGACAGAAGAGAGACAAGAGAGATAGACAGAAGAGATAGACATGAGAGATAGACAGAAGAGAGACAAAAGAGATAGACATGAGAGATAGACAGAAGAGAGACAAGAGAGATAGACAAAAGAGATAGACATGAGAGATAGACAGAAGAGATAAGACAGAAGAGAGACAAGAGAGATAGACAAAAGAGATAGACATGAGGGATAGACAGAAGAGATAGACAGAAGAGAGACAAGAGAGATAGACAAAAGAAATAGACATGAGAGATAGACAGAAGAGATAGACAGAAGAGAGACAAGAGAGATAGACAAAAGAGATAGACATGAGAGATAGACAGAAGAGATAGACAGAAGAGAGACAAGAGAGATAGACAAAAGAGATAGACATGAGAGATAGACAGAAGAGATAGACAGAAGAGATAGACAGAAGAGATAGACATGAGAGATAGACAGAAGAGAGACAAGAGAGATATACAAAAGAGATAGACATGAGAGATAGACATGAGAGATAGACAGAAGAGATAGACAGAAGAGAGACAAGAGAGATAGACAAAAGAGATAGACATGAGGGATAGACAGAAGAGATAGACAGAAGAGAGACAAGAGAGATAGACAAGAGAGATAGACATGAGAGATAGACAGAAGAGATAGACAGAAGAGAGACAAGAGAGATAGACAAAAGAGATAGACATGAGAGATAGACAGAAGAGATAGACAGAAGAGAGACAAGAGAGATAGACAAAAGAGATAGACATGAGAGATAGACAGAAGAGATAGACAGAAGAGATAGACAGAAGAGATAGACATGAGAGATAGACAGAAGAGATAGAAGAGATAGACAGGAGAGATAGACAAGAGAGATAGACAGAAGAGATAGACAGAAGAGATAGACAAGAGAGATAGACAGAAGATAGACAAGAGAGTTAGACAGAAGAGATAGACAAGAGAGATAGACACAAAATACAGACAGAAGAGAGGCAAGAGAGATAGACAGAAGAGATAGACAGAAGAGATAAGACAGAAGAGAGACAAGAGAGATAGACAAAAGAGATAGACAGAAGAGATAGACAGAAGAGATAGACAGAAGAGATAGACAGAAGAGATAGACAGAAGAGAGACAAGAGAGATAGACAAAAGAGATAGACATGAGAGATAGACAGAAGAGAGACAAGAGAGATAGACAAAAGAGATAGACATGAGAGATAGACAGAAGAGAGACAAGAGAGATAGACAAAAGAGATAGACATGAGAGATAGACAGAAGAGATAGACAGAAGAGAGACAAGAGAGATAGACAAAAGAGATAGACATGAGAGATAGACAGAAGAGATAGACAGAAGAGAGACAAGAGAGATAGACAAAAGAGATAGACATGAGAGATAGACAGAAGAGATAGACAGAAGAGAGACAAGAGAGATAGACAAAAGAGATAGACATGAGAGATAGACAGAAGAGATAGACAGAAGAGAGACAAGAGAGATAGACAAAAGAGATAGACAGAAGAGATAGACAGAAGAGAGACAAGAGAGATAGACAAAAGAGATAGACATGAGAGATAGACAGAAGAGATAGACAGAAGAGAGACAAGAGAGATAGACAAAAGAGATAGACATGAGGGATAGACAGAAGAGATAGACAGAATAGAGACAAGAGAGATAGACAAAAGAGATAGACATGAGGGATAGACAGAAGAGATAGACAGAAGAGAGACAAGAGAGATAGACAAAAGAGATAGACATGAGAGATAGACAGAAGAGATAGACAGAAGAGAGACAAGAGAGATAGACAAAAGAGATAGACATGAGAGATAGACAGAAGAGATAGACAGAATAGAGACAAGAGAGATAGACAAAAGAGATAGACATGAGAGATAGACAGAAGAGATAGACAGAATAGAGACAAGAGAGATCAGCGCACCCCAACCGGCCCCGCAGAGCTGCGCCTGTTGCAGCTGTCCTGCCAGAGCGCCGGCAGCCTGGAGCAGCGTCTGCACCAGCAGGAGGCGGAGCTGCAGCAGCTGAGCCAGGCCAACCTGGCCGACTGCCTGGCACAGGAGCGCCAGCTGCACGACCGGCTGCAAGCGGAACGACGCGTCTGGGATAAACGGCTGACTGACGTGAACCTGCGGCTAGCCGAGCTGCGGGCCAGTGCTCACAGTTTACAGGTGAGGTCTACAGCTGCCGCTGCTAATGGCGCTGGCGGCCAGTTCCTGTGAGCGCCTGAGGTGTGCCTTTGCTCATTATATAACTGTCTGTAAATGCATTGTTTGCTTGTACTTTTCTCCCGGCTTGTTGTGACATTCTTAGTTAATTATATAACTGTCTTTGTACAATTGGAATAAAGAGTGAGAAAAATGGTGAGTGAGGATATGATGGTAGGGAGAGTATGAGGGTTGGTGTTGAGGTGAAGAGGGGATGAAGGGAGAGAGGGCATAAAGGGAGAGAGGGCATGAACTAAGAGAGGGCATGAACTGAGAGAGGGCATGAAGGGAGAGATGACATGAAGGTGAGATGACATGAAGGTGAGATGACATGAAAGGAGAGAGGGTATGAAGGGAGAGAGGGCATGAAGTGAAAGAGAGTATGAGGGGAGAGAGGTTATGAAGGGAGAGAGGGTATGAAGGGAGAGAGGGCATGAGGGGAGAGAGGTTATGAAGGGAGAGAGGGTATGAAGGGAGAGAGGGCATGAGGGGAGAGAGGGCATGAAGTGAGAGAGGGCATGAAGGGAGAGAGGGCACATACATGCGCAACCTCCAAATTTCGGTCGGCCATGCGACTTAGTTTTAACAAAAATGCGACGTAGTTTTTGGCCAAAAATGCGACTTACATGTAAAAAAACCCGAAAGCAAAATTAACGCAACTTTGGGTAAACGGCAGGAGTAACTATGACTGTCTTATAAAGCCAAAATGCCTCGTTAGCTACTTAGTACTACTACTCGGTGTTTTTTCGGGTTGGCATTTTTGCGACTTCCTTGGTTGGCCGCCAAATCGGTCGGCCGGATCGGCCGACTCGGCCGACTGTTGCGCATGTATGAGAGGGCATGAGGGGAGAGAGGGCATGAGGGGAGAGAGGACATGAAGGGAGAGAGGGCATGATGTGCAGAAAAGGCATGAAGGAAAAAGGGTATGAGGGTTAGTGATATGAGGCAAGAGAGGGCATGAGGGTCAGAGGCCAAAGTGATAGGAGTGAGAAATGAGAAAAGGCCAGTGCGCTCTTGTGTAACCTGTTGAAACACTCTTGATATTATAAGTACATATCGGCCTTCAAATTTCTATTGGCTAAGGACAGTCACTCCCGTTTCTATCCACCGGGAATTAGGAAATGTTCTGTTTCGAAGGAAAGCTTATTTAGTTATTAAAACGCTCAAAAAATGAAGTGCCTTTATGCTCAGTCTAAACGCAATTCAGCTTATTTGGCAACAATTTCAGTTATCTATACTAGCAGCACATTTTGCACTGTAAACATTCTGTTATCTCGTGTATTATAATGCTTAATTGTATCACTAAAGTGTAGTTAACGAATTCTTTTTCTTCATATCGGATTGACTGATTAAAAATTATGATGGTATCGTAAGTTACTATTCATACTACTGTTAGTATTAGGCATCGAAAAATGTTGTATTATGAATAAATATATGGCTAGATGTATAAATGTGCTATTAATGTCTGAATTCAGTTTTTATTTTGGTATACCTCTGTCTAAGGTACGTTGGAGTTGAAGTTTCCTAAATCTGAAAGTACACCCTGCACTATAATATCAGTTTTCTCTCTTCTTGATTCTCTTTGTGCAGTGCAGCATACCGTACTTATATTACTACTACTATTGTTAGTAGTCTATAAGAGTTGCAATATGTCATTTTAAAGCTGCCTGTTTTGTTTTCTAAATATATTATTAATAGTTTATTGTGTAATACGATAATACTTTATCAATATGCATAGTTATAATATTGTTAACGTGCACCAGTTTTTACTTTGATTTTTTCTGTGTATAAATTCATCTTTATTTGTGTGCTTGTGCTTTTGCTGGATCTTAAAAATACAAGCAGATTACTTATTTATTTATACTACATAATGAAGTTCAAAAAAATTTCATCATGCTACTCTACTATGAGTAGAATAATTGCATTTATTTGTAATTGTTTGATAATTTCTTGGTTTATTTTACTCGAACAAATTATCAATATTATTTCAAGATTGAAAACTATATTTACATTCAAATCGCGTGTAATCTTATTCCTGAAATGATTTTTGCAACTTTACAAGTATCATAAGTCAATGTTAATTAATGTTTTTTAGATATTTGTAGAAAATTGGCCAATATTCACGGGATTTCTCTGCCATAGAGGTGGAAAAATTATGATTAAATGATTTATTACACTTGGCAACATTAAAAAATGCAACAATCTAACTAGAAATGCATAGTCTATGGTTCAAATCGCTCGAAAAGAAGCTCGTATAGCCCATGGATAAATAAAACCGTGTATTGCTCATCTGCCATAAATTTGGGGGTACGATTTTGCTCCGTGAAGCCCCCGTTCGTATCGATTGGCTACTGAAGATTCCTTAGTTGTCTATGGTAAAAACGTTGCAACGGGGGCCCTTTTTCGAAGCCTTCCTTGTTCTGGCCGAATGACACGTCGAGTCAATAACCACTTACTTGCGAGGGTGGCTACATGTGTTTCTGAGCTCGATTTGAACCATAGACTAGTCTAGAGGTTAGACTGTAGTTAGTAGTTAGAGTGTTGCGTTCTCAATGTTGTCCAGTGCATAATACTCTTATAGTCCAAGCCAACTGAGCTTAGGAGCGATTGCAGTTCAGTCCATCAGTTGAGAGAGCCAGCTATTGAAGACTAGCCAATGGTCTATGGCCTAAAGGGGGGTCTGCGGAGCCATAAGTTGGGTGCACAATCAATCCTTTCGACAATGGTGCAAATCTCTAGACCATATACTCGTACAATAACAGAGTTCATCAGACATGGCCAGACGAAGACGGTTCGATTTCAATCTGTACTGCACTGCTTTAACAGACACAGGATTGTTCTCGAACTATACTGTATATGTTGTCAATGGCATTGACATTGCCTTTAGCTTGATTGGTTTCACTGAAATCGGTGTCATTTATGCCAATTGGTTTTTGGCATCTGTTTACAGACCTGCCAGCAAGTAAAATAAGGATTTACTATAAAAGGATTAATTTTCAAGCTGGACATGACCTTTCTTTTAGGTTTGACGTGACGCTTGTCTTATGTTTTACATGATGTCATGTCTGGTTTGCAAATTAATCCTTTCTAAATAAAAGAAGCGTCATGTCAAAAGTGATAAAAGCGTCATTTCAAACCATAAAAAGGTGTCATGTCAAACAAAAAAGCGTCATGTCAAATTTGAAAGAAGCGTCATGTCCAGTCTTTTATGGTCAAACCATAAAAAAGCGTCCTTTCAAACCATAAAAGAATTGCGTCATATCAAACCATAAAAGAAGCGTCAAGTCAAACCATAAAAGAAGCGTCATATCAAACCATAAAAGAAGCGTCATGTCAAACCATAAAAGAAGCGTCAAGTCAAACATAAAAGAAGCGTCATGTCAAACCATAAAAGAAGCGTCAATTTAAACATAAAAGAAGCGTCATTTCAAACCATAAAAGAAGCGTCATGTCAAACCATAAAAGAAGCGTCAATTCAAACCATAAAAGAAGCGTCAAGTCAAACATAAAAGAAGCGTCATGTCAAACCATAAAAGAAGCGTCAAGTCAAACATAAAAGAAGCGTCATGTCAAACCATAAAAGAAGCGTCAATTTAAACATAAAAGAAGCGTCATTTCAAACCATAAAAGAAGCGTCATGTCAAACCATAAAAGAAGCGTCAATTCAAACATAAAAGAAGCGTCATGTCAAACCATAAAAGAAGCGTCAATTCAAACATAAAAGAAGCGTCTTGTCAAACCATAAAAGAAGCGTCAAGTCAAACATAAAAGAAGCGTCATGTCAAACCATAAAAGAAGCGTCAATTTAAACATAAAAGAAGCGTCATTTCAAACCATAAAAGAAGCGTCATGTCAAACCATAAAAGAAGCGTCAATTCAAACATAAAAGAAGCGTCATGTCAAACCATAAAAGAAGCGTCAATTCAAACATAAAAGAAGCGTCTTGTCAAACCATAAAAGAAGCGTCAAGTCAAACATAAAAGAAGCGTCATGTCAAACCATAAAAGAAGCGTCATGTCAAACCATAAAAGAAGCGTCTTGTCAAACCATAAAAGAAGCGTCAATTTAAACATAAAATAAGCGTCATGTAAAACATGAAATGAGCCGGTTTCTCACATTGGTTCGTTAGTAGATAGAATTTTGCCTAGTTCTGACCTTGGGGGTCCCCTGCAATGAGGAATTCAGACCAACTCAAGTTGATTTTAAATATAAACAGCATGCCAATTGATCACTCTGTGTACTGCGACTAAGTATATCCATCATTATCCTCTCCCTTGCCAGTTTATGTAGGGAGACTCGTCAGATTGCTGCTGCTGCTCAGGCGGCGGCGGCGGCGGCGGCGGCGGTAGCGGCAGATTCTGCCGTGGCGGTCTGTTGTTGGCACCGGAGTCTATAGACACCTGCTCATAGATTGGCCCCGCAGTTCCTGCAGAATCCTGCTGCTCGAAGGTGCTCCAATCGCTGCTGGGATAATCGTACGGCGCAGCTGTTGCCGTCGCACCCCCAGACTCTGCACTGTTGGTGACGGTCAGCTCAACTGCATCGCTGCCGCCGTTGGGTCTGCTGATTTCGTCTTCCGCGACAGCGCGACGTCGATTTCGAATCTGCAAGTTTGTTTTTACGAGCTAATTGGCCAATCGCAATAACAATTGGAGGAGAACAACAACGCTTTCAGTGGCATCGTCTCACAACCAGCTGCACTGAGGCGATGCTGCAGACTTCTGCACTACTTTCTATAGTCGTCAGGCCTAAATACTCTGTACTTTAGGAGGAATTGGCTCTCATACGAGTAGGTGTGAATCGTTATTTTCAAACTACGTCAGGGCCACTGCGTACCGGCAGTTATGGTAGTGACTTCAAATCTGTCTGTGGGAGACCCGTCCCATAGTGTTTATCTAGATATACTTTGTAGCTACACTATACTAGGTCGTAGCCTAGTGGTTAGAGCGTCTGACTCACGACTGGGTTCGATTCCTGATCCCACTGAAACAATTTGTGTCTTTAAGCAAGACATTTAACGATCTCTGCATTGCTTCAGTTCACCCAGCTGTAAAATTGGTGCCAGCATTAGCTGGGGTAATTGAGGCTGTGTGTGGCGACCCCCCAGTCCTTGGACTGAACAGCCGTACGCAGCCTTCAGATGCGCTGCGCAATAGCTGCGGCTGAGCTGTCGGTTGCACATCTGCCATTAAGGCAGGTGTATCAATTATTATACTCGTTACTTTGAAAATCTTTCGACTTCGTCAAGCCGAAAGTTTCCCAAATCATTTTGTGCATGTGATCTGGCAATTGGCCATCAAAATGTGCATGCTTTGAAACACAGATTTGTATTCATTCATTCATATGCTGCCTAAATCTTTCAAAATACAATTTTGTTAAACTTACTTTCGCAATTCGCCATGTTGCCAAGACAACAAAAACCAGAATGACCAACTGAACAGCCGCAGCGATCACTATTAAAGCATCGAGTTTGACTTGTCAGTATCTGGGTTCCACTTCGACTGTATCGGAACTTCTGTCTGAGCAAATGCTTGAAGTGCATTTGCGTCGGTTTTTGGAATATTAGTTTGCAATAAAGCCACATCAGCCTGAGACACTGACTGAAATACTGTCTCGCCAAAGTAAATTTGCAATGCCAAGCAGTGAATTGCGATTCTGGTTGCCTGAGAAATGATTGGCACAGCAACAACTGAGCTCCAGATGTTTTGGTCGTCGTGATGCATTGGAATATATTGCTGAAAAATTATATTACGCAATGTCAGGTGACGCGCCTGGTGACCTTTATCGCGTCTCTAAATGCATACAGAGAGCCGCAGATCAGATCAGAGAAAAGGTGAAATTCAGAATTATAAAACAAACCAACTGCAATGTTATAAGCAACTCTCTAACCCTACATGCCTTACTGCCCACTGTACCTTTTACGTAATTCTAGGATAATCTGCTGAACTTGGTTTCTCTATTCTAGATCAGCAATTCCAATAAATGAATTCTCCTTACCCTCATCGGAGCAGATTTCAGCTTAGTGAAAGCCAACAACTGGCAGGTCAGATTCTCAATCGGCAGACGGTCGTTTCTGTTAGTCAAGATTGCGTGCACTGAGACGTGCTTATTGGTGAGCTGCTTGGCTGACAAATCAACAGCGGCTTTGTCTTCTGGCGCTAAAAATAATTCGTGGAAAGTTTAATAAGCAACAGTTAAAGCAACAAATTAATGTAAAAAATACATATGCTCTAGCCCTTCTGATTGATCTTTGTCTTTTTCTCCGGCCCGCGAAGCCTCTCTATCCGGCCGTTGGGAGGAACTTCACAAGAGCAATCCCACCCGCTCGAAGTTTGTCTTTTCTCAGCTCTCTTCTCTCCTGCGTCTCCCTTCTCTCTTCTTTCTTGAGCCACGGTAACTAAAGTTAATGTGGGTTTATGAAATACTGACTTTTGGCTTGGTGCGATGAGCAGTACTCATTACTAATCAATCAGTTTGGACTTCTCAGGTCTAGTCACAGGTGACTGCATTGATACGTACATCCTTGTACAGTGAAAGCATAGTATAAGGCCTTAAATCACCTCTTTGGTGGCTATGTCGACAGCCTATAACTGCCCCGTATGAGTACGACAGACTCACAAAAAACATTTGGCACCGCGTTTCCCTGGCTACTATCGGAGTCTTCATAAATCACTCCAGTCTGATTGACTTGGCATCGAATCTTCCACCGGTTCCGAGACGTCATTGATTCGGTCACACGGAGCTCGTGTGCGCTACTGAATTTGTCTTGCTGTGGGGATTAGTATTATTTAATTGAATGCACTGAACTCGATGTTCTCGAGGTAATTGACATGTGATTCAGAGGTCGCTATACTACTATACATAGGGGACCGTACCTGAACTTTTTGAAGTGCAACATTTGAAGAAATTTTGTCCGTTGTCACCAGGTAACAGCTGTGAGTAACATTCCAAATGCTGCAGAGGGTGGAGGTCACTGTAATTAACCTGGTTTCGCCAGACAGCCAGTATCGTTTCGAACCAAGGTCCACGGTAGTCTGACAGGGCTCTGGAAATCGGTTGAATCGGTTTATTTGATTTTCCGCATGAACACTCATAATGAATTGATCTGACTCACTACTAATTTCTGATATCTTATTCCGTGCTGGCGCAAGACTTCTCACTCCGGACACTGCTGAGCACTCGCAAAAAATGTCTCGTTTGAGTACGGACTGGGTAACATTAAAGGCAAACTTTGATTGAACCCGGAAGACCGTTCGGTTTTTTTCGTCCACAGCCTTCGACAGTCTCTGGAGGATTGAAAAAAATGTTGAGCTGACAATTCTTATCCTTACCTTGATTGAGAGTCCTTTTCTTAACTTAGCTTAAGACTATGTCTGTCTTAACCATCTGGGACATCCCTACTGCAAGTGCCCGCCATGATACCTGTGTCCAACCAGGTGGGACTACCCCTACCGCAGGAGATGATACCTGTGTCCAACCAGGTGGGACTACCCCTACCGCAGGAGATGATACCTGTGTCTAACCAAGTGGGACTACCCCTACCGCAGGAGATGATACCTGTGTCTAACCAAGTGGGACTACCCCTACCGCAGGAGATGATACCTGTGTCTAACCAGGTGGGACTACCCCTACCGCAGGAGATGAAACCTGTTTCTAACCAGGTGGGACTACCCCAACCGAAGGAGATAATACCTGTTTCTAACCAGGTGGGACTGCTCAACCGCAGGAGATAATACTAAAAGTGATTTTGACAACAGATAACAGTCTGAAAATTCACCGTCTTTTCGAGCTTTAGAGACACCCGTTGATTCTGCGAAGTGCTGATGAAGCAGTGATGCTGGGCCTCCGGAAACGATTTCGATGAGACCCAGATTTCAGCCGGGTATCCCAGAACCAAAGCTGTCGATTCGATTATGCTCAGTGTCTGTGTAGGAACTGCGGAGCAAGAATAGAATACCCAACAGACAGTGCTCACAGGCCAACAACTCTACTTCCAAGTTGGCTTCAAGACTCACCTTCCCAGTACAGCGGCTCCTCCAGAAGAACAATTTCCTGCTGCGCTTGCAAGCCGCATTGAAGCAGTTTGCCGTGATCGCCTTTGCGAAATTTCAGCTCAAACTTGTGCGTCGTCATGCCGTTTGAGTTCCGAACCGAGCTCAGCTAGAAATGATACGATTATGAATGATATTTTCCTTGTTTTATCCGTGAGCCTCTGTCCAGCGTCTATTAAAAATAGAACTCACATGATTTGCTCTCAATTTAGTCTGCTCATCTTTTCGCAGCCAGCACGCAATCTTCTCGGTGCCGCAGTAGTTCACAAAGTATTCAATGTTCAAATGAAAATGCTGCTTGACGGTTAAACCGTAGCTGCGGTACATGTAGCCACTGTGCAGAGACATGTTCAGTGCCATTGGCGATGGGTGACCTAAATCAGAGTTACATTTGAGACAGCTACAAAAACGATAACTTAATCTATAGCTTCTTTGTGATAGAGGAGCACATATTCACATGTTCACCTGATATGTTCAATGCCTGCCAACTTAATGAAATTTCACTGCTCAGTCGGATGAAAGAGACGGGAGCCTGTAGTGGGGCATCGGCATCGCCTCCGAACGGTTTCCAGTGGTCGCTGCTGCCAAAGGCCTCCCAGCTGGCACGGCACGGATCCTCCAGCTGCAGCTCCAGCGGGAGGCTCGAGGCTCCGACCGCTGACACGGGCGAGCCGACCGGAGCTGCTGCGTGCCACTGGCCATCTGCAACACGAGTGCTTGGCTACTAGCTGGTCTCACACTGTCTCAGAGTGCTAATTAGATGCTAGCTGGTCTCATACTGTCTCAGAGTGCTAATTAGATGCTAGCTGGTCTCACACTGTCTCAGAGTGCTAATTAGATGCTAGCTGGTCTCACACTGTCTCAGAGTGCTAATTAGATGCTAGCTGGTCTCACACTGTCTCAGAGTGCTAATTAGATGCTAGCTGGTCTCACACTGTCTCAGAGTGCTAATTAGATGCTAGCTGGTCTCACACTGTCTCAGAGTGCTAATTAGATGCTAGCTGGTCTCACACTGTCTCAGAGTGCTAATTAGATGCTAGCTGGTCTCACACTGTCTCAGAGTGCCAATTAGATGCTAGCTGGTCTCACACTGTCTCAGAGTGCCAATTAGATGCTAGCTGGTCTCACACTGTCTCAGAGTGCTAATTAGATGCTAGCTGGTCTCACACTGTCTCACACTGTGTGTCCCAGACTCCCTCTGCCTCATCATGCATCATGAGAATGAGTCGGTCAGCGTCACTCACCCCAGTCTCGCACGCTCACCGCCTCCAGCATCATCGGCTGCCTCAGCTGCATCACAAGCCACCGAGGCCCGGACCGCACAGCAGCAGGGAATCGGTTTGTCTCTGACTGCCGACTCTCCCACCAACGGCAGTGCGCACCGCTGGGTTGCCAGGTGCGCAGAACGTCAGCCCTGCTCAGCTGCACTGTCACTGAAATGTGGAAATCAACAGTATCTTATTCTAAAGCCAGCACAACGTTTAAAAACGATTTCACCCTTGCTTACCTGTCCTTAACTTATCGGAGCAGTTTCCACTGACCCTCGAACCAAACAGCAGGGTAAGAATCAGATGCCATACAATCAACCTCATTTGACTGTCTCAGGAATTTTCTAAGTGAAAAATCAGGTGACTAAAACTCAAAATATAGCTTGGAAGAAAATTTATTTCAAAACAAAAATTTATCTGAATTTATTAGTTCTAAATCTGCAATACAGTGTACAATGCATTGCACTGCTGTAAGTGGTGATAACATCTGTTCTAGACAAAGTTGTATTGCTGCTGGCGACTGCAAACTTGCATAAAGTTTTGGCACAGGAATATTGAGTGTTTTACGCGTGTTTTGTCACCTTGCAGTTAAAATTTGACACTGCCTTGATAAGAATAATGCAAACCAAACTACATGCATGCATATCCTTATTTGAATACTTGTTACCTTGTTTGCACTTCTACCCGTATCTAGCCATGTATCACATTTTATTCAGTTTTACTTACAACAGATGAGAGTATAAATCTATCTAGTTCAAATGTCTTACAAGTTTCATCTGTCGTTCTACATGTAAGACAACACGTACGGAAATGGTAAATAAAAATGACGAAAAGTTACCATTGTAAGCGTAATGGATCGAGCGAATATTTGATAGATTGGATATAATAATACGCCGCTCTTTAATCATAGCTTAGAAACAAAGTTTTTTGTTAAGAGACTGTAACAAAAAACGTCATAAACTATAAGGACGCGATTAATATATATATATTTGGGTCAAGAGTTTTTATGCATTTATGATCTTCAGCAGCAGTAGTATATGCCGAATTCTCAAAAAGAAGTTTCTTGACAGTTTTGAGGCGCGCATTGAAAGGGTAAATCCCTGAAACCCTGAGAGTGGTTGCCTCCTCCGTATAAACCACTGCTGTAACCCGAAGAGTGGTTGCCTCCTCCGTATAAACCACTGCTGTAACCCGAAGAGTGGTTGCCTCCTCCGTATAAACCACTGCTGCAACCCGAAGAGTTGTTGGTTCTTCCGTATAAACCACTGCTGCAACCCGAAGAGTTGTTGGTTCTTCCGTATAAACCACTGCTGTAACCCGAAGAGTTGTTGGTTCTTCCGTATAAACCACTGCTGCAACCCGAAGAGTTGTTGGTTCTTCCGGACAGATGGTTGTTAAAACCCGAAGAGCTAATATGGCTATTTTCGCTATATGATGGTAGGCCACATTTGAAACTTGATGAAGCCATGGCTAGGCCTCTTGTCTCTGTCTGTGACTCGCGGCTCACGAGGGTGCATTTGCTTTGATTGTTTTGAACTGGCACAAGACTCTCATCAATTTCAATAGTTTTAAAATTGTTGCTAGGTTCCTTGTTCTTTTCAGTTTCTCTTTTTAGTGCATTGTTCTCTTGGATATATTTTCCTACATTGACTGTTTGCGTTCCTCTGTCATTTTCGGTGTTGTCTTCTTTTCTGATTGGCTCTTTAGCACTTAAATTTTCCGAAACGTTTGCTTCACTCTTTACTGTCGTTTCGAGGGAATTTTTACTATGCTGCGATTGAATGGACATGCTTTTCGCATGAACTTCTGTGTCAACAATGGCAACCTCCATGTCAGCTGAGGGGTCATGATCATTTAAATCAGTGACTGGCATGGTGCCCCTGTGCTCTGATCCGTCTTCGTTTAATAGCGGTTCATTTTCGTGATGCGTTTGATGCTTTGAAAGGTTCGAAGGCCGATGTGACCAACTCAGACGGATTCGTTCTAAAAAGCAGCTGGGTCATAAATATAGAGTGCAGTGAAGTCGGGTCACCAATAGGACTAAAAACAGCTTAGCCCCATTTTAGAATAAATAGCTGACTGTGCAAGGCGCATAACTTTTGTGTTTACCGTCACCTTACCGCTTACTCAACTGTATATTCTATTTTACAGGAATTGCTGATATCCCTAGATTTCTGAGATCAGCTAATATAAATGTTGCTGATCTATTCATAATAATACGGTCGTCCGTCACATTCAGTTCGCCATTGACTCCCAGAAAAACATTGCATTAGCAATTGGTGGAAACGATGTCTCAGTTAATGGCTGGCCAAGAGAAGCTAAAGTAAGGTAAGGTTTGAGGGCAAATTGCGTCATCCCGTAGACAGTCGGTTGGGGACCCCAAGAGTATAGATTTGGGGTTGAAAGCATTATTGTTAATGCTTTCAAAGAGTTTGCACCCTTGCCCCTCAGTAAACGGAACAGAATAAGGGACTGAATTGTTCCCTGCTATGTATGCTATGTGCAAATAATTTCTATTGTGCTCGGAAAAATCTTCGAGGAATCCATTTCTCACAGGTTCCATGCCTCCCTACCTCCCGACAATGGGGGTAAATGCTTTCTCAGAGTTGCAAGAAAATTCAAATCCACAATCTCTCTCTCTCTCTCTCTCTCTCTCTCTCTCTCTCTCTTTCTCTCTCTCTCTCTCTCTCTCTCTCTCTCTCTCTCTCTCTCTCTCTCACTCGCCTTCTCATTATTGCTGATGGCGGCTTCAGGAAGAGATACTCGAAATTGTAGTTTGAATCCTTTGCAAAAATATGCATTTTATTATTGTGGGAGGGCAACGGACTGCCCAAACGGCCTCTCTCTTCTCTCCTCTCTCTGCCACTTCTTTCCTTCTCTCCGCCGCCTCTCTCCTTCTCTTCTTGTCTCTCCTTCCCTCTCCTTCTCTCTCCTTCCTTATCCTTCTCTCTCCTTCCCTATCCTTCTCTCTCCTTTATTCCTCTCCTTCCCTCTCCTTCTCTCTCCTTTCCTCTCCAATTCTCTCTGCCGCCTCTCATCCCAGCCACCTCTGTCCTTCTCTTCTTCTTTCTCCTCTCTCCTTCATGCCGCCTCTCTTTTCTCTCCTTATCTCTCCTTCTCCATGCCGCCTATCTCCTAGTTTCTCCTTCTCAATATTTCAGCCTTTTGATTTTCGGTGACGTGATGGCCAGACATCAGTAAATATTAATCCATATTAATCAAAGCACTCAAGGCTATATATATGATAACTATCAAGTATGGCTTTAAATCTCGTTCATAAGGTGCTACTATAAAGTAGCATAGTCAAGGAGGAATATGGATTCCTGGGCCATCCCATCCCCATTGGCTTAGCCAATAGGAGCGCATTTCACACAGTTTTCCACGGAATTCCGCGGCTGTTCCGCGGAAATTTACACCCTTTCCACGGACCCAACTGTAAGATAATTTTAGTTGGATTTCAATTCAGATCAGTCATTAATCACGAAGGCAACACGTCTCGACGAAGGGGCTGCTCGTAAGTTATTGTTAAGCGATGACGATTTATTTGACGATAATTTAACTACCCTATAGTAGCTATTTTGCAGAGACACACAGTGCGAAGCTGACGACGAAGCCCGGCCGGTACCGCAGGCCAGGTTCAATGGTAATAAAAAAATAAAGGAGTTTGAAAAGTCATACAGCATAACAAAACCTAATTTTCTTGACGTATTGGAATAAGAATTAAAGAGTCGAAACGGATAAAAATTATGCAATTACTATTTAAGGTATTAGTACCAACATTTTTAGGCGAACCATCTTATTTAGCAATTCGGTAAAAAACAAACCCGTCACATTAGTTAAAAAATGAATCTGGCAACATTTGACAACATTTAGCAACATATTTCAATCGCAAATATCATTAAGTTGTGCGTCTCGACATGCAATACTCGTATCTTCATTACGGTACAATTTTTGCTTGTGAATTTCGTCATCCAGTTAAGCCGAATCATTCTCGTACGTGCAATAACCGTCGGTAAAGCTCGTAGTTCTGTTAGCGCTGTCATTTCCGGTCAGTTCATGCTCAGCTCTATAGGTACTTTGTGCAATTTTGTCAGCTGACAGATATTGTATCACATCGTATATTTCAGATTCTCCTCGAGCATAACAGTCATCCCCGTCAGCTGTTCTCATGCTGTCGGGCTGAACATTCAACGGCAAACCTTGATCTGGCGAATTGTCTCCATATCGCGGCTCTTCAGTTCTTCTTTTTGCCCAAAGCTTGCATAAAACTATCACTGAAACAGCCACGAATAGAAAAGCCAGTATTGCAATAGCAATTGCTATCAACATATTTTTATCCACCGCACCATTTGGTTTCAGGCTTTTATTCTGGTCAGGGACATCGGTCGGACTCAGATCTAGAGCTCGAATAGAGTTCAACAAGGTAGAGCTGCAGTTGAAACAGCTGGTCTTGCCGCCATCGTCTGGAAAACTGATTAGCGCAGGAAGCGACTCGCTGCAATTTCTGAATTCGATTAATCCTACCGCTGCAGCAGTTCTCAGGGATCCACAGAATACTCGATTGTCTGCTGATTCCACCGTGTAAAATCTACAAAAGATTAAAGAATAAATTTTGGATCAGGTAAGCCGATATCTTTGCAACACCTGTACAACGATTCGTTCCGTTGGCTTACAGCTTGTGGGCGTCAGTGAGCAGATTCATCTCGCACAGATCGCTCGAACTTCGTCCCAGATAATATATGGATTTGTTTCCGCCATCGTAAAACAACCCGATTCGAGCTGGTTGCTTAAGGTTCATCGGGACTTTGCTGTGCACGTCGAAGCCGGATCCGATGCGGTCGCGTTGGCCTGAAAATTTCGATAAACAAGAAATGTTATTGACTACCAATCTGAGTCTCGTAAAGTGATTATTTGCTTAAAAAGATCGTTTCAAACTCTGCTTAAAGAAAAGATGCTTAAACTTGAGTAAAACTCAATTCATTGTTGAAAAAAGAGCTGAATATTTTTATAAATCAATGATCAAGTCGAGAATCTTGATTCGCTGCAGCAGCAGCCACTGTGCCATAGAACTGTACTCGGCCATAGACAATAAAGTCAATCCCGTTAAACTTCTACTTAGTTTATTAAAAATCGTGTGTAGAAATCAAGTTACAGAATTATTTGTTTGAAATTCTCTATTTAATCGTCGTTTTCCTAGAAATAAGAGCCTTTAAGTCTGTAGAAGAAGAAGCTTGGAATTACTGAGCTATTCAATAAAAGAGGCCTTTGTAAAAAAGACGAGGCCATTTAGGGGTATCCAAGTTTGCTTTTTTCCTTCTAAGTAGTGTATGGCAAGTCTGTCTCCGAGGCCCAGCACTGCAACATGTACAGGTATAACTGTATAACTATGGACACACTTTTCACATTGAGAAATTGACTCATTTTATTCACAGTGAATCGAGAATCTATCAAGTCCGAACAAATTCTCCTTATCTATACCCACTGTCTATAGCCATTCTTAAAAGATTTTCAATAAAAACACACTAAAAAATCTCACTTTGAGCCAAGAATTGCCGCATAGTGATGGAGCTATTGAAACTGGCAAGCTGCGCGACTCTGCTTTCTCGATTGATAACAGCCAGTTGGTCAATCAGAGACCTGCGAACCGGTGCAATCATGTAACAGTTGCCATCGAAGTATACCACATCTCTGCCGCAGGTCTGTGGTTCCATTAGCTGGATTCTGAGCCCTTGTAAATCATGTTGACTGCCTGTCGCTTGATCGAACTCAATGGACAGTTTGCTTCTGAAATTTCGATGTGTATCTGGGCTGAGAATGCGACCTTAGCCTATACTAGGAGACGATCCCTACGTTCTAGTTCTAATAGTTTTAGCACACTGATCTACAAATATTATTGCTATGAAGACATCATATCTGCATGTGTTTATAAGCTTAACAGATTTCTCAGATTGATTGAGAACCAAAATTCACACCATTAGTTAAATGCGGTGCATGTTTATACGAAATAAGGAGTTCGGCAAAGTCCGGCCCGTAAAGCCTCTCTATCCGGCCCTCGGGTCATTTGAAACTTCACAATAGCAATCCGGCTCGCCTAAGGTTTGTGTCTCTTATCAACTCCATTATTTCTAATCTCCCTCTCATCTTTTTCTCATCTCTCTCACTTCTCTCCTCTCTGAGCCCCATTTCATATCTAGCCCTTGAGGTAAAACGTTTGCCAAACCCCTGTACTAAATACATGATTTCCAAAATGTTCGGTCTTGATGTTCTTCGACTACTTCGATTGCCCTATCAAGGCATTATGTAATGATTTAAACCCACTTGCGCTGAGCAATCTGTGAGCCAGGAGGCATGTATTGTACCGAATTCTAATTTTATCTGATTTGATTTACTTTTATAACCTTTTACCAAACCGTTTTAACAAAAATATTGACAGTTTTTATCTTTCGGATTTCTTCCCGATTTCAGAAATATATTGTTAACAGTCAAAATAAAAAAATTTACCTGCTTGAAATTTGCACAATTTCCAGAGTTGTCTCATCAACCGTCTTCCAACCTCGACTTTCGTTCAAAGAACATTCTGCAATACGAGTATGAGGACCAGTGGACACATGAACGTGCATTTTGATTTTTTAATAATCATGCTAAAAGTCAGTTGGATGGCATATAATCGGACGACTAGTGCACAGTGGGGACATTCTGTTTCTAGAAAAATGAAATCTATGACATGTAGGTTTGTTTGCAAAGATTTAATTATGAAAAAATCGATATTCCTAATAAGCCTCAATTCGTATTTTTGCTTCTCTAGATGTCTTACAAATGGTTTATGGAGGGACATTGAAAGAACAATGAAAACAAATCTGCCTCGAGTAAAAGTCAGAGCCGATGCAGACCCTTGTAGTCAATGTGCTGATGAAATTAGGAGGCTTGGCAAGGCTGCAGTGAGGCGCAGTATTGACTGACGCACAGGGATGCATTGAATACACCAGCACTTATTGGAAAAATTTCGGAAAAATCCGAACTTCTGGCAAAACCGTCGAATATCTCGACAGTCCGGGGGGCTGGCGACTTGATTCTTGTTTGAGAAGGTGCACCGGGTTAGTCCGTGTTATTGAATTTCTTTTGTGTGCCTGCATTGCTCCGTTCCGGTGCAGCAAGAAAATGTCAGGGAGTTCCGTATATTGTTCTACTGTTAAGCTATAACGGCATTGGGCAAAATCGTTTCTGCAGTCTATTATGAGCCGTACGCTCGTATGCACTTGTCTGAATAGTTGATCTACGACTCATAGTCTAAGCCAATATGTATGCCTAAGCCAATTAGACATACATGTACCATCTAGCAACGTCTCTTCCAGCGGTTCCAACTCTAGTCCACTTCGTGCTGCATTCCGTAGTACTCGTAGCTAATTAAGTTAATTTGTTCCCCTCCAATACTCACTACTTTCAGCTGGTGCATCAAGACGGTACCGCATTCTCGGAGGCTGTACGCCTGTCAACTCTGCGGATCGGCCCAGTCTTTGGCGATAGAACTCCGCTTTGCCTACGTTGAATCCACTCAGAACAAGGATTAACTCATCTCGGTTGAGGTTGAAATGAAAAATCCAATGACAACTCAGATTCTTATTGAGCTCTTGGATGGCTTGGTCCGTTTTCGGGACGACCCGATTGTCCGAAAATCCGATGCTGGTACTGCTGCTGATGTCAATCAGTCGAGTGCCGTGTGGAAAGCAGAAGTAGTCTCCAGCATGAGCTCTGCAAGAAAACCAAAAATTCAATGCTGTACGATAATATGGTTGCGATTTCAGGGGCCGGTTTTAACCGACTCTGTAATCGTGTTTAGCCGACGGGGCCGCCCCCTCCGCCCGTCTGTGCGTGCGGCCCGCGCGTGTGCATCCCTGCCGCAAGGTGGGGTGCTGGGTGCCGGCCGGCAGGCGGGGGTGTTGGGTTGGGGGTGGGCGGCGTCGGCCCCCTTTTATTTGTGCGCTCACGCTCTCTCGTGCGCGCTGCGAGAGCGCTTTGGCTCGTAAATGTTTTATTTATTAATTTTCTTATAATGCTTTTATTCCGTTGCTTCGTGACTTCCCTTTTAATCGCCTCAAATCATAAAATATATTCGCTATCGCAGGACTCGTTTCGTCCGCTGCCTTTGTCGCCACGCCTGTGCCTTCCCTCTTGCTGCTTTTGGCCCTGTTGGCTAAAAGCATCTACATGTATAGTAATTAAGTATTCATTTGCTTCACATATTCTTACCTTTCAATGTAGTAGCCAAGCAATAGCATAGCGAGCAACTTTATTGTTGCGCCGAGTAATTCACGGAGCATGATAAATTATAGAGCTGCAGAGATTCGAAAAAAAAACATTCGATAATAAATTTAAATATTTTATTCTTATTTTATTATACCTCAGATAAGAAACTTACAGACGCGATTGGTAAATGACAACAAAAAAGACAAAAAAGACAGCAAAAAGTTAATCGTAGAACATAGAATTTTTATACCGAATTTAGAATCCGTGTTTTACCTGTTTTTAATGTATTCACTATTCATTATACACAGATGTACACATCAACGTACCCGCGTAAATTTAAATACCTAAGTACGCATTTAAAGCAACGCTTATTATTGTACGTGCATGGTGTGAGCAGCACATTCAAAGCATTGTCCAGTACAGAGGCTGGAAAAATATAGATAGAACTAAATTTTCTGCACATTAAACGGAAAGACAGTGCGTTTAAAAATAGACATGACATGGTAGCTCCACGTTGCTACAGAAGTTTTGCTTTAGCTAAATGCTATTTTATACTATACTTTATCCTACATCAATTGTACATGTAAGGACATACATGTATAGAAATTACCGGGAACGGCTGTGGTAAAAATTAACGAATGTGGCCCAGAGATAGATTTTATGCCATCCAAGCTTTGATCTAGACAGAGTGGATAAAACGGTCATCTAGATCGTATGTAAATACATGTACATATATATGTAACACCTACACTTACTGAGGCAACGATATTTTTTTACAGTGAATGATAAAGTACATACAGTATCTGTTGGACAATAGTACATGTACATGTTAGTGCTGAACGCAACAATATAACAATAAATAATCCATAACTATTCGCTCGCTATCAGACGTAAAGCACTCAGTAGAAATGAAGTATAATATGAAGCAGACACTAAATTTAAGTGAGACTACGGGAACGGTGGTAGCAGCAATATTTATGATCGTAGATTTGCGCAGTCAAATAGAGGATTTTTTAATTAGAGGTCAAATAAAATGATATTTTCATAGGATATTCGTAGCGCAAACCGAGTAGCGCAAACGGTACATTTAAATACATGTTAGTATATCGAGAATAAAAAAATTTAGTATATTTAGACTGATGTAGTTTTGCGGAAAATAATCGAGGCGTAAAAAGCGGTGGTTTGTCTGCTTTGATTTTTGCTTTGATTGTTTTCCGTGTGGAAAAGAAGAGAGAGTTAGAGACTTGAATAATTGGTGCTAGGGTGCTGTATATTAGTATTCGTGTTGATAGAACATTCCGGAATCCGGAAAGTTCGAGAAGTAGTTTCTAAAAAGGGGTGCGCGGGAGTTCAAAATACCAAATATAGAAAGTGCGTGTTTACGCGGAAGTTTCTGGAATACAATAGTTATAATATAGTGAATACGCTACACTGAATTAAATCAGGTGCGCAACTTGCACTATTGCAAAAATTTCGGCCAACGATCGACAATTTGACAGTAAGATTTAATATAAGCTTCTTGCGGATTATGCAGTTACGTGTAATTTATTTTTACGCCAATTTTTAACCTAACGTGTCTTTGAATCTGATAAGATCTTAAGATGTTTTGGGTTTTATCAGTCATGACTTCAGCTGAAATACATTACATGTAGCCTGCCAGGTGCATGTAAGTGTTCTTCTAGTCGGAAATCCGATTCCGAAAGCACTGTGGTTTGTTGAGCCAATTCAACCAAATGGTTGCGGCGGTTCGCTGGAATTAAGCTAATCTTATCTCTCTAGCTGTCTTCTCTTAGCTGTAGGACCCAGCTGCTGCATTATCTTGCATTACATTAAACCTGACCAACTGACAAGAAGGCCGGCGCACTTCAAATAAATTTGAAATTAATAAACTAGTTAGAATATTTATAGGTTCAAAATACACTTAGCAATATGTTAAAAAGCTTCCCAGCCCGAAATCAGTGGTCACCCAGTGGAAGCTTTAATCCAAACTCTAGCGGCCACAACACTCCCCTCTCTCCTCACCAGCCTAAGCCAGGTCCTTCTGACGCAAATTGCATCACGAACCGTGAGCGTAGTGTGAATTGCGTTACTTGGGGCTGAGATAGGAGAAAAGTTGACCATGCACAGTGGTTTCTCGGGATAAAAAACTTTACCTTGTTGCAGGAGTGAACATTTGTTGCTCGTAACGAGTACACATACTATTTTTGTATATTTTTACACTTCTGAAAAGTTCAGAGTAAGTGCATATTAACAAATAGCAAACAGGGCTTATTGGCGTGCAAAATTTAGCATTACGAGTATTAATACGAGTATAATAGCTGTGTAATATAACATGTTTCATTGAATTATGACAAAAAATAAGAGGAAAACTTAAAGGAGTGTGAATTGGTCATCGAACACACTTTCACCCAGACTTTTGACTATTATTTCACAGTTGTTCTCCAATGTACATTCGTCCCATGTACAAATTTAATCACGTCTTCTCCCCTTTTTGTTATCTATTTACCCATAACCTTTGCATTAGCGCGAAATCAGGGTGGAATAATCACCACAAAAGTGAGGAATGACGTCATCTTTGCCTACACAATGCGTATAGAAGCTACAATGCACTTGTCCAGCTCAGCTGCATACTTAGAAACTACCAATGTCCAACTCAGCGGCATACTTAGAAACTACCAATGTCCAGCTCAGCTGCATACTTAGAAACTACCAATGTCCAGCTCAGCTGCATACTTAGAAAATACCAATGTCCAGCTCAGCTGCATACTTAGAAACTACCAATGTCCAGCTCAGCTGCATACTTAGAAACTACTAATGTCCAGCTCAGCTGCATACTTAGAAACTACCAATGTCCAGCTCAGCTGCATACTTAGAAACTACCAATGTCCAACTCAGCTGCATACTTAGAAACTACCAATGTCCAACTCAGCTGCATACTTAGAAACTACCAATGTCCAGCTCAGCTGCATACTTAGAAACTACCAATGTCCAGCTCAGCTGCATACTTAGAAACTACCAATGCTAGAAATTATTACAAGCAATTACGAGTATTTTCGAATACAACCAATTCTCTGGACATTAGAAAGCAAACTTGTTGGATCAATGTGTCAGCTGCTGAATAAGAATAGTTTGATTACATTGAATCGGGATGTCAGATAAATAAAAAGTCACAAAAAACACACCCGCAAACAGACCTGTCATGATCCTATCATAATTAAGATAGTTGATAAATCATTCTGATTAACCCACAATGAGAATCTATCCCATAGAGAAAGGAAACATCCTATTTTTTAGCAAAAAACTATATGCATTTATAGTATCAATGCGAATGAAATAAAAGTACACATGCAGTGACAAAATCTGATGATGAAACGATGGATTGATAAATTTTTACGGTGCTGTTACGAGTATTAGAAGTGTTAACGTGATTAAAATTATTAACCAATTCAGCTTACAAGAGCAGAAGCTTAGTTGCCTGGATATGCAAAATACGCTCATAAGATTAAGATTTACTATGTAGATTTACGAGGATTTAAAATCCAGCTTATTGAAAAAATCGTTAGCATAGAAACGGAAACATAAAATAGATTTTGTGTTTCATCTGCACTTTGGTGAGCACTTTTGAATGCACAAAAACGAAACAATTTAAGCTGCTTATTCATTCGTGGATAAAGCTGCATAGCTGCACGATGAATAATGTTTCTGCAAGTCATTATGGTCAAAACTGTTGTTCCAAATATGCAATGAATTCCGACTGGCGATTCTGCTGTTCTGTACTGAAGATTGGGGTGTAGAGGATGTGTCGACGCTCCATCCTTCGGTGATCTGATCTGATTTGACTTCATTCTTATCAGTGCGTTTTGACGCACGATTATGGCACATACAATAACCAACAAAAACTATGATCACCAGTACAAGCAGGATGAGCACAATTACAAACGGAATAAAGAAATTGTAGCTCTCCCTCTTACAAACATCAGTTGACTTTCGACAAGCATCGGTAGAGTCAGATGGCGGTGTGACTTTCTCAGCCTTGCTAGTTTCAGATCGATGCGGTGCAGTAGTCTTTGTACTGGATGTCCCACTTGGAGTCACACTAGCTGCTGAACTGGGTGGCATCTCACTAGGTGTAGCTTGAGATTCCGCACTTTCAATCTGGCTGAGCACAGCTCTGGCGCTGCAGCCGCAGCAGCAGTTTCTGGCGGTGTCTCGAAAGCTGAGCAGCGCCGGCAGCGACTCGCTGCAGCTGACAAACTCGACGACTCCGAAGGACACCTCGGTGCCATCGGCTGTCTGAGCAAGTCTGAGGCAGCCGCACGTGAATCTCGAACTCGTAGGTCGGACATTGTAGTAGCTGAAGTTAAGAAATACGAGCAATTTATGACTGGCACCTGATGGAGAACAAGACTATAGAGAAAATACTCACAGATTACTGGAATCGACAAGCGGCTTCAGCTCCAGCTCGCCCTTTGAATTACTCAGGTAGAAAATGGAGTCATTCAGTCGATCGTGCAGAAGCCCGATGCGAACTGGCTGTGTGAGATTCAGCGGAGTTTTGCTGCGGGCTTTCATACCGGTTCCAACACGGGTCCGCTGGCCTGCAAAAGTCATCCACAGAGTTTGAGTCAAATTGCGTAATCATGCAATCCTCAGCCACTTATAACCATGGCAGCTTACTTTTTTCCACAAAGTTCTGCAGAGCGCTGGAGCTGTTAAAAGAGGCCAACTGTGCGAGTCCTGCATCTCTGCAGATTGCTGTCAGCTCTGCTTTCAGTGACCTCCGAGCCGATGAGATTGAGTAGCAGCTGTGCTCAAAGTATACAACGTCCTTGCTGCAGAATCCCGGCTCCATCAGCTGGATTTGCAGACTTGGTGTGTCGTGGGGATTCCCGCTCGAGTTAGCGGTAAACTGGACAATCAAATCAGCCCTGAAGTGTAGAACAACGTTCAACTAAAATTAAAATTTAGCTGAACTACCGGTTAGAGGCGGAAGAACCTACCGTTTTGAAATCTGAAAAACTCGAACCGTGTCCAGGTCCACAGAGCGCCAGTCTCGATTAGCTCTACCAGGACAGGTTCCTTTAGAAACGACTGAAAGAGGAAAATAATTTAAAGTTATTGTTTCTGAAATCAAAATTTGAGGTGCGTTTCAGTAGCTAATTTATTGGATAATTGCAGTCCCTTTTCGCGCCGGAGCTAGAAATACAAAAGCTCCGTTCCTGCCGACACGGTCAGCTGGGCTGGCCATAGACTATAGCTAGAATCTTAATGCGCCGCTGTGCAAAGCCTTTCTAGCCGAGAAGGGAGCATTTTATACTTGGCTTGGACAAATCTAGGGTCGAAAAAAGCAGTTTCAAAGTGCATTTTTCTTAATGCTCTCTATATAAAATACGATTGCTTATTTAATCGTAAAAAAATTGTACTATTCTGAGCCGGGAATGTGTTGTCTGTGGTAATTTTTAACAAAAACTAGGATATTATATCATATAATCTCCTCGAAATCAGAAGCAATCGAATTTAATATATGATAAACGCCGTTTAATTCATCATAGTCTATGGTTAGAATGTCCGAGGCTGCGTTTAATGGTCTCGAGGCGAGCGTAGCACTAGCGTAGCCTCGAGACCATTAAACGCAGCCTCGGACATTCTAACCACAGAATGTGAATTAAACGGCGTTTATTATTTACATAGATTATGCAGTGTGTGCACTCGATATCTAGCAATAGCCACTAGCTACAGTTCACTTTAAAATCTGCAAACAGGCTTTTTTGAAAGAGAAAGCACTGGACTTCCTTAATACGAGTAGTGCATCATTTTATTGAAAAGTAAATCAGCTACAACCATGGAACTTTTGCATACATCAGATTCTGAGACTGATGATGTCATCACAGAGAATGCTAAAACCGAGTCACTGGATTCCATTGCAGATAAGTAGGACTTTTTCACCCATTTTTCGTATGATCAACGCTGCTGATCCTGCTCGGCAGGTACAACTACACCTTTTCACGTTCAATTTTGAACAAAGTCCAGTTCTAAAAAAACTAGCGGAAATTCAATTCAGACAATTCAGACTGGGGCAACAAAACCCAGTTCTAAACATTCTGCTACGGAAGCGAGGTTTAGCCATAGACAAAATTGTCCCCAGTCTGAATTGTCTGAATTGAATTTCCGCTAGTTTTTTTAGAACTGGACTTTGTTCAAAATTGAACGTGAAAAGGTGTACTATGCAGCACATAACTTTTCTTTTACCATAGACTCCAAAACATTACCGGCAGTAAAGGCTGTTGGTCCGTGGTCAGCTCTGGTGACCATCCGGCAGCTTAAAGTTAAAAACTTAGACTTTAAAAGACCTTTGTCTCCATTTTTTACCCAAATTAACCTCGTTACTCAGTAAGATGAGTTTGGTTCTAGTTAATCTGGTTCGAGTTGATTTCAATGTAGAGATCTCTAAACATAGTAGCCTACTAAAAGTAGCAAGATAAAAACATGAATACTATTTAAAACTAACATGCGTCATACTCTATTTTCAGTAATGCATGCAATATCACGTAAACTGCGAGTGATCGTTACATAGTCCGAAAAATCGGTTTTCCAAATATGTTAAATGTCAATTTAATGCGATCTAAGCTTCACCCCCTTTCTATGTAAAACCCCACCGGTCAAGAGACAAAGTCCATCTTTTGATTCTTATCAATAAAACCAGTTTGAAGCTCAAGGTCGAATGAAATCGTGTATAAATACAAGCGAAAATCCGAGCTGAAACCTCAGACTCGGAGCAGCCTTAAGAGATCTTAGGCTTAGCCAGAGCTACTAAGCAAGGCTATATCTCTGAGAGAGACAAACACCAATTGGTAAGCCTTTGTTAGAGTCTTTGTTATTTGAGTCTTTGTTATTCGATTAGTGAGAGCTGTGTCATTGCCGGCCGTTACTGATCAGTCGATTTATTGAGCTATTGAATTTGAGGCCGCCCTATTCCTAAGGGATTGGATAGGATCTGCGGACCGATTCCAATACTCTTAGTCGATTACTGATTGATTGAGTTTGGTACCCTAGAGTAACCGATAGGAGCACACGACTCTGATTCCGTTATTTCTAGAAGAAGACGCCCTTTCGGAGGATCTCGTTGTTGTTATAAAGTTAACTTTTTTACAAAGACTACTTAACAACTCAGGACGTTACACTCGCGAATGGTAGAACTTCTAGAAAAGGCCGCTTGCTCCGCTGTGTCTATGGCAATGAAGCCTTTTCACTAACAAACTCTCATACTCTCAGTGCAAGGTTTAAACAAAGTGAAGCAACAATTTTTGTTTTTCGTCCAAATTCTTATCACACGTTCTTTTTGTTCAAAATGCCAATGAATGCTGCGTCCCAGGATGCAGAAGCAATTATAAAAGCGGCGAAAAATGCACTGTTTTCGGCTTTCCAAAGGAAGAAGCTGAAGCTGAAGCATGGCTCAATGCGTTGCCTGTGCAAGTTAAGGTAATTCATGTAACTTTTGACCCTAATTTCTCGTCCTTACTATAAAGATACGCGAGTGACTGTATTGCGGTGATTATTCAATTTTATCTGTAGAAGGCTAGCATCTACATGGCAGTTGGGTTTTCAGCACAGGCTGCAGCGCAGTCAACTGGAAGCAATTTTCAACAGGACGCGCAGCTGTGAAATCTCTGCAAGCCCTGCAGCTCATTCTCACATAGCTGCGCTTCAGTCGATCTGTCTACCGGTAAAATCATCTGATCCTCGTCAGCAATTTCTTCTAGGCGATTCTGGGCAGCGTTGTGTTGACAGTTCCGTGCTTGTTTGAGAAAATATTCGAAAAAAATTGTGTGTGCGAGTGTCTCGAAGGCTGGCCAACTCCATCTATAAAGGAATCCGAGACTTCAGGCAATCAACCACTGCTTGCTCTCGCCGACTTCGCAAACTGAAACCTAGCTGAATGTCTCTTTTAAACATCTTTATGTTCATCTGGATCTATTTTGCCTTATACAGTTGTATACTGAGTTCCATCAGTTGCATATCCTACTCTTCAATTGTAATGTACTTCTTGTACCGACTATATTTGTATTTATTAATTGTATATTCGTAAAAAAATATATATATAGCGAACAGTTTATGAGCACCTATCACTAGATAGGTTAGCACTCGCTTCTTTATCGAAAAAGCTTATTGAAAAGCCAGAGAAACAGCTAAAGCAAGCGGCCTTTTCTAGAATTTCTACCAATCGCGAGTGTAACGTCCTAAATTGTTAAGTAGTCCTTGCTTTTTTATTGGGCGCATCTCTGCACTCGAGGAATATATCGATTTCTACACTCGAGGAATATATCGATTTCTACACTCGAGGAATATATTGGTTTCTGCACTCGAGGAATATATTGATTTCTGCACTCGAGGAATATATTGATTTCTACACTCGAGGAATATATTGGTTTCTGCACTCGAGGAATATATTGATTTCTGCACTCGAGGAATATATTGATTTCTGCACTCGAGGAATATATTGGTTTCTGCACTCGAGGAATATATCGATTTCTGCACTCGAGAAATATATTGACGTCGACGGACTAAGTTATTGAGCTCTCATATTCGGCCGATTCTATAATTCAAGAAGACTACTCCGGAGAAAGAATATTTGAAGAGATGAGCTCGGAGAACCTGCCCGACAAAGAAGAGGAGCCCGCATCAGTAAGTGAACACTGAACTTTGTTCCCAGGCTTGAGGTCTGGAAGTGGGAGTTCGTGCGTTTGACACTAGATTAAATTCTCTCTCTCTCTCTCTCTCTCTCTCTCTCTCTCTCTCTCTCTCTCTCTCTCTCTCTCTCTCTCTCTCTTCTCTTCTCTTCTCTTTCTCTCTCTCTCTCTTTCCCTCTCTCTCTAGTGTGCTAAAGCGAACTCTTCATCAAGAGTATTTTGCTGTACTTTTTATTCGAGACTCCAATGGCCATTTTTTCCCATAGACTAATTTTCTTTTATAGCTCGTTCTGGCAGTTTGTAGCTATGTGCCATAGATGAAGGAATAATATGAAGTTTTATGGTAAGCGTTCTTGAATTCACGCAATTCTGGAATTCTGGAATTGGCTGATAAAGTCTATTGATAGTCACTACTTGCGAGTTCGAATTGCTTCGGCACTTGCTTAGGGAATTCCTAGATGCCGCGATTATGTCAGAAAGGGATCAATCCGAGAGTTCAAACATTCATGCTATCGTCAAGTCACGAAACAAATAAAATTCAACTTTGACTTTTTGGGCCAGGTCACATAGAGTGGTGGCAGCCACTCGGTCATACTATGACTATGACCGAGTGACCAACTATTGCACCTTGGCTACAGGTGGGGTCCATGTGGGTCCTTGGCCCTCTGGTCACGAAGCGCTACCAAAGCTATCAATCATGTGGGCGGGACAGTCTGGTGCTGGAGGTCCGTCAGGTCATTGCCCGGTCATAGGCAGCCTACGGTCATTGCCCCCTCTAGTCATGCGTTCGTCTCTCAACGGAGCGGACAGGCGACAAGGGCGGTTACATCAATATTAACAGACAGCATAATCAAGAGTCAAGACAATAAGAACCATCAATATTGAGAGTGCAAAAGCAATTCCATAGTCAGTAATAACAATATGTGATTACTCACAAGGATCGAGCACGAATCGGTACTGAATTCGTGCAGCTGGTGTACTCGAACTCGAAATCGAAGACTCAGCCGATCTGACGACCCTTCTGCGACTCAGGTCCACCTTGGATGTGTCAAATCCTCTCAGGAGCATGATGGGATCACTACTGAAATTACCTTCGAACTGCCATTTGCATTCGTGACTAATATTGGCTGAATTGATCGCGTTTTCTTTCCATGGCAGTACCAAGTGATCAACGCGTTCATGTTGGTCGCTGGTTTCAACAATTGTTCCACCAACGCGACAGTAGTAGTGTCCCGCCTCGGCTCTGCGTCAGGTTTGAAGATAATTTATGATAGCATGCTCTAGATATTTTATACAACAAACAACAACAAAATACGCTGTCATGATGGTAAAAGTCAGCGTCACAGGGCGCGCTTCATGGCTTGGGCGCGAACAAAGGCCGCGCCACCGGCAGTGTCCGGGGCGCCGGCGTCAGCCAGCAGACAGTCGACATAACGCCGAGTTCGCGCTTGACCTCGCCGGTAGGGTGCCTGCAGCGTGAGCAGCAGCACCTCCTGCACCGGCTGTGGGCAGTACGACTCGGCGCGGATGAGATGGCCTGCGAGCTGGAGTCGCCGACGGCGCAGTAGATCACTTGGACGTGGCAGGCCAGCGCGGCGATAGAGTGCCGCGTTGGTGACTCGCTCGACGCCGATGTTGAAGGCGGCGCGCAGCAGACCAGCGTGCGCCGCATCGACTTGCTGTTCGAGTGAGTCCGTCAGCGTCCAGGTCTCGGCGTTGTACAGCAGGACGGTCTCGATCACCGCCTGGAACAGCGCCGCCATCTGGCGGTCCGGTAGGGCCTCGGACTGCAGGACTGCCCTCACAGAACGAAAGGCAGCCCAGGCAAGCCCGCGGCGGCGTCGCAGGTCCTCGCGAGCGTCTGGAACCAGACCGCCGAGGTAGACGAACTGCTGACATCGCGGGAGTTCGGTCGCCTGCCCGTCAGCGCCTCGGCAAAATATTGCAGCCTCGATGTCGTCCGGCACGCACAGCACAACGGTCTTCTGCGTGTTGACCACCAGGCCGACACTCGCCGCAACGGCAACCAGCCTGTCCAGCTGCCGTTGGGCGCCCTCGACGGTCGAGGACAGCAGGGCGAGGTCGTCGGCGTAGCCAAGCACGCTGAGCCGCTTCTCCGGTTGACGTCGACCCACGCGTCGCTGCAGCAGAAAACCGTCGTCGTCGGTAGGAAGAGCAGTTCGCAGCACCCAGTCAAGCACCAGGACGAACAGGAAAGGCGCCAGCGTATCTCCCTGAAGCACTCCGGAGGATGTCTCAAAGGAGTCCGATAGGCCGTCCGGTGTTGTCACAGCAGCTGTCGTATCACGGTACATCGCCATGATGGCGGAGATCAGCTGCTCAGGCACGTTGTACGCGCGGAGCACCATTGGAAGCACGGCTCTGACAACCGAGTCGAATGCCTTCTTGAAATCAATAAAGATTAAAATCAGGATCGACTGACGAATCCGCGCCTCCTCGATGACTCGGCGAAGAGCCAGGATCTGCGCCACTGTGCCGCGATGGGGCCGGAACCCGTTCTGCTCTGGGCGCAGGTACGGATCCAGCACGGGCTGCAACCGCGAAAGCAGCATCCGGTTGAACAGCTTCGCTGCACAGGACTGAAGGCAGATGCCTCGATGGTCTTCAAGCCTAGTGGTGCCCGGCTTCTTTGGAACAGCGACGATGTGCGCCGTGGTCCATTCGTTGGGCGCCGCCTCACCGAAGAGCACGCGGTTCATCACTCTGGCGACCTCAGCGGCCACACAGGGGATGCGCAGCGCCTCGATGGGCACCTCGTCCGGACCCAGCGCTTTCCCGCCCGGTGACTGCTGGGCGAGCTTGACAACGTCGGCTGCGATATTTTATAAATATATAAAATCTTTTTGGGATAGTCAGTGGGTGGCTGGACGAAGGTCAGAACTTAAGGATAATGTCAGGGACTGCTCAATACTCGGGACTGGAAACGACAAACTTGAGGCCTAATAATTAGATAGGTTTTTACCAGAGACACAAACTTAATGACGACAAGGTGGAACATAGCAAAGTAATTATTTTCGAGGACTAAGTTATTGATAGATAGGCTTTTCAAGCTTTGACATTTACTGTCCCGAGTATTGAGTAGTCCCAGGTCAATGCAAAGACTTCATCAGGAATCTGAAATCGAATTCAAGTTCTTAATAGCTGCCATGATAGCCTTCCTTGCAATCCATTCTCTCTATTTTACCGATTCTATTTAGCATCTAAATACCAGACATTATGGTTTCTGAGAGTCAATTTGGCTATTATAACAACTTAACAAGATGTTTTTTGTATCTTTGAGTAAATGAACGAACAGAGTCACAGAAAAATCAAATTATCGGCGTTGTCAGACCGACAAAAAGTGTTCGGCAGCTAAGAAAGCTGCTAGTAATACATCTAGTACATAGCTAGTAACCAGCAGCGCAGTAGCATGAGATGAGAGTCTTGGTTATGCTAACAGGGGATGTTTCTATTTCTAGACTGATCGGGGATGCGCGAGGGAAGTTTCTATGAACGTTGCCCATATTTGGCATACGGATAGGGCATAGAAATTGCCAGAATAGTTGGGTAATGCTCGTAGTTAACTTTACGTAGTTAACTTGTCGATGACGCCATTCAGGCTGTCTCTGCCGCTGGGCCCGATGCCAGAGGGCGCGTGGCCTGGTCCGCCATCAACGCTCTGACGGGACGAAAGCGGCGCAATCCGCTGAACCTGGCTGGTGACACGCCGGACGAGCGTAGGAACGAGCTGCGCGAGTTCTTCGCCGCCATCGTCAACGCGCCGCCACCCCCGCTGCCAGACAGTCTGACGCTGCCGCCGGAGACGCCGCTGCCGGCAGAGGAGAGTTTCAGCGTAGCTCCAGTCAACGCAGCCGACGTTGTCAAGCTCGCCCAGCAGTCACCGGGCGGGAAAGCGCTGGGTCCGGACGAGGTGCCCATCGAGGCGCTGCGCATCCCCTGTGTGGCCGCTGAGGTCGCCAGAGTGATGAACCGCGTGCTCTTCGGTGAGGCGGCGCCCAACGAATGGACCACGGCGCACATCGTCGCTGTTCCAAAGAAGCCGGGCACCACTAGGCTTGAAGACCATCGAGGCATCTGCCTTCAGTCCTGTGCAGCGAAGCTGTTCAACCGGATGCTGCTTTCGCGGTTGCAGCCCGTGCTGGATCCGTACCTGCGCCCAGAGCAGAACGGGTTCCGGCCCCATCGCGGCACAGTGGCGCAGATCCTGGCTCTTCGCCGAGTCATCGAGGAGGCGCGGATTCGTCAGTCGATCCTGATTTTAATCTTTATTGATTTCAAGAAGGCATTCGACTCGGTTGTCAGAGCCGTGCTTCCAATGGTGCTCCGCGCGTACAACGTGCCTGAGCAGCTGATCTCCGCCATCATGGCGATGTACCGTGATACGACAGCTGCTGTGACAACACCGGACGGCCTATCGGACTCCTTTGAGACATCCTCCGGAGTGCTTCAGGGAGATACGCTGGCGCCTTTCCTGTTCGTCCTGGTGCTTGACTGGGTGCTGCGAACTGCTCTTCCTACCGACGACGACGGTTTTCTGCTGCAGCGACGCGTGGGTCGACGTCAACCGGAGAAGCGGCTCAGCGTGCTTGGCTACGCCGACGACCTCGCCCTGCTGTCCTCGACCGTCGAGGGCGCCCAACGGCAGCTGGACAGGCTGGTTGCCGTTGCGGCGAGTGTCGGCCTGGTGGTCAACACGCAGAAGACCGTTGTGCTGTGCGTGCCGGACGACATCGAGGCTGCAATATTTTGCCGAGGCGCTGACGGGCAGGCGACCGAACTCCCGCGATGTCAGCAGTTCGTCTACCTCGGCGGTCTGGTTCCAGACGCTCGCGAGGACCTGCGACGCCGCCGCGGGCTTGCCTGGGCTGCCTTTCGTTCTGTGAGGGCAGTCCTGCAGTCCGAGGCCCTACCGGACCGCCAGAGGGCGGCGCTGTTCCAGGCGGTAATCGAGACCGTCCTGCTGTACAACGCCGAGACCTGGACGCTGACGGACTCACTCGAACAGCAAGTCGATGCGGCGCACGCTGGTCTGCTGCGCGCCGCCTTCAACATCGGCGTCGAGCGAGTCACCAACGCGGCACTCTATCGCCGCGCTGGCCTGCCACGTCCAAGTGATCTACTGCGCCGTCGGCTACTCCAGCTCGCAGGCCATCTCATCCGCGCCGAGTCGTACTGCCCACAGCCGGTGCAGGAGGTGCTGCTGCTCACGCTGCAGGCACCCTACCGGCGAGGTCAAGCGCGAACTCGGCGTTATGTCGACTGTCTGCTGGCTGACGCCGGCGCCCCGGACACTGCCGGTGGCGCGGCCTTTGTTCGCGCCCAAGCCATGAAGCGCGCCCTGTGACGCTGACTTTTACCATCATGACAGCGTATTTTGTTGTTGTGTTGTTAACTTTACAGTGAACTACGAGCTAACTACTCGTAAATAATTGTATGCATATATCAAAATTTCTAGAATGTAGCTAATAGTTCCTGGGAAGTTAGCGACACGACAAGGTTTTTGTTTATCAAATTTTACACTTTTATTAGGATGCAAATGTTGTATAGTGAATTATGATAGGGTAAAAATGCAGTGTTACACACAAAGCACAAATGTTATAATAAAATACGAGCTACTTCGGTCGAACATGGACCAAAGCAATAAACAGTAAAATGTTTGAGACCCTGTCTTTTAATCTAATTTAGTTTTTTTGGAAAGAGGACAAGTCGTTTTAATAAATATAGTATTTGTATCTTCAAAAGCCTAGGTAACTCAGGTAGCAGTTTACCCAGTTTTTAATCTTGAATGAATAATTACTAGTCACTTGATTTCTCTTTTTCTTTGATATTTTTTGCGGTAAAATATTGTTAAAATGTTATTTGCTTACCCAAACAGGATGCTGCTTGTCCACAGTAACCAGAGGCTGAGCATTTCAGCGCTTGTGGGAATGACAGCTCTTAGCCAGTTGCTTTCTGATTGAATTAGCAAAGGTAAAGAAAGGTTCCTTTATGATTGTACTTGATTAATCCGGTATTTTCTCGCAAAATAAGGTTAATTCAGATTTAGTTAGAAAATATAGTATACAATCGTTCTCTACAAACTTCTCAGGAATTAAAGATTTTAGCTTACGCTTGTAGTTTGTTTAGTTACAGGTTCAAAAATAATTTCCACGGAATTGCCATGGAATTTACTGAAGGCATGAGAGTACGTCTCCCCCTAAATGTGCGCTTGATGGGGGGGGGGTATTGTCCCCCAACACCCCCTGGCAGTCCCTTCACACTTATTCACAGCCTATTGTATTACAGTTGTTTTAGCGGCGGTGGCGCCACAGACAGTTAGAAGGTTAGAAAGCGTAGGAGAGGGAGAACTCTATCCCACTCCACTATACAGCACAGCACTCACCCCAAAATTGCTCTGTCTGACTTGGAAATAGAACTTTTTAGTCAGGGCTTTGCATTGGATTTTTCAACAGACTCCTGAACAGAGAAAAACCGCGGCCCAATAAGCTACGAAATGCATGCAGGGGCGGGGCGGATTTAAGGGTGTGGGCGGGGTGGACCTTGTGGCTGGCGATGATTTCGTCCCTTTTCCTTTGGTCTACAAAAAGTCCTCACCGTCCTCATTTTGCTTAGTATGGCGCCTCTCTCGTCAAAATTATGGCGCCCCTCTCGTGTATATTATGGTGCCCCTCTATTGTATATTATGGTGCCCCTCTCGTGTATATTATGGTGCCCCTCTCGTGAATATTATGGTGCCCCTCTCGTGTATATTATGGTGCCCCTCTCGTGTATATTATGGTGCCCCTCTAGTGTATATTATGGTGCCCCTCTGGTGTATATTATGGTGCCCCTCTCGTGTATATTATGGTGCCCCTCTCGTGTATATTATGGTGCCCCTCTCGTGTATATTATGGTGCCCCTCTCGTGTATATTATGGTGCCCCTCTCGTGTATATTATGGTGCCCCTCTCGTGTATATTATGGTGCCCCTCTCGTGTATATTATGGTGCCCCTCTCGTGTATATTATGGCGCCCCTCTCGTGTATATTATGGTGCCCCTCTCGTGTATATTATGGTGCCCCTCTAGTGTATATTATGGTGCCCCTCTCGTGTATATTATGGTGCCCCTCTCGTGTATATTATGGTGCCCCTTTCGTGTATATTATGGTGCCCCTCTCGTGTATATTATGGTGCCCCTTTCGTGTATATTATGGTGCCCCTCTAGTGTATATTATGGTGCCCCTCTAGTGTATATTATGGTGCCCCTCTAGTGTATATTATGGTGCCCCTCTAGTGTATATTATGGTGCCCCTCTCGTGTATATTATGGTGCCCCTCTCGTGTATATTATGGTGCCCCTCTCGTGTATATTATGGTGCCCCTCTAGTGTATATTATGGTGCCCCTCTAGTGTATATTATGGTGCCCCTCTAGTGTATGTTATGGTGCCCCTCTCGTGTATATTATGGTGCCCCTCTAGTGTATATTACGGTGCCCCTCTAGTGTATATTATGGTTCCCCTCTCGTGTATATTATGGTGCCCCTCTCGTGTATATTATGGTGCCCCTCTCGTGTATATTATGGTGCCCCTCTCGTGTATATTATGGTGCCCCTCTCGTGTATATTATGGTGCCCCTCTCGTGTATATTATGGCGCCCCTCTCGTGTATATTATGGTGCCCCTCTCGTGTATATTATGGTGCCCCTCTAGTGTATATTATGGTGCCCCTCTCGTGTATATTATGGTGCCCCTCTCGTGTATATTATGGTGCCCCTTTCGTGTATATTATGGTGCCCCTCTCGTGTATATTATGGTGCCCCTTTCGTGTATATTATGGTGCCCCTCTAGTGTATATTATGGTGCCCCTCTAGTGTATATTATGGTGCCCCTCTAGTGTATATTATGGTGCCCCTCTAGTGTATATTATGGTGCCCCTCTCGTGTATATTATGGTGCCCCTCTCGTGTATATTATGGTGCCCCTCTCGTGTATATTATGGTGCCCCTCTAGTGTATATTATGGTGCCCCTCTAGTGTATATTATGGTGCCCCTCTAGTGTATGTTATGGTGCCCCTCTCGTGTATATTATGGTGCCCCTCTAGTGTATATTACGGTGCCCCTCTAGTGTATATTATGGTTCCCCTCTCGTGTATATTATGGTGCCCCTCTCATGTATATTATGGTGCCCCTCTCGTGTATATTATGGCGCCCCTCTCGTGTATATTATGGTGCCCCTCTCGTGTATATTATGGTGCCCCTCTAGTGTATATTATGGTGCTTCTCTAGTGTATATTATGGTGCCCCTCTCGTGTATATTATGGTGCCCCTCTCGTGAATATTATGGTGCCCCTCTAGTGTATATTATGGTGCCCCTCTCGTGTATATTATGGTGCCCCTCTAGTGTATATTATGGTGCCCCTCTAGTGTATATTATGGTGCCCCTCTCGTGTATATTATGGTGCCCCTCTCGTGTATATTATGGTGCCCCTCTCGTGTATATTATGGTGCCCCTCTCGTGTATATTATGGTGCCCCTCTCGTGTATATTATGGTGCCCCTCTCGTGTATATTATGGTGCCCCTCTCGTGTATATTATGGTGCCCCTCTCGTGTATATTATGGCGCCCCTCTCGTGTATATTATGGTGCCCCTCTCGTGTATATTATGGTGCCCCTCTAGTGTATATTATGGTGCCCCTCTCGTGTATATTATGGTGCCCCTCTCGTGTATATTATGGTGCCCCTTTCGTGTATATTATGGTGCCCCTCTCGTGTATATTATGGTGCCCCTTTCGTGTATATTATGGTGCCCCTCTAGTGTATATTATGGTGCCCCTCTAGTGTATATTATGGTGCCCCTCTAGTGTATATTATGGTGCCCCTCTAGTGTATATTATGGTGCCCCTCTCGTGTATATTATGGTGCCCCTCTCGTGTATATTATGGTGCCCCTCTCGTGTATATTATGGTGCCCCTCTAGTGTATATTATGGTGCCCCTCTAGTGTATATTATGGTGCCCCTCTAGTGTATGTTATGGTGCCCCTCTCGTGTATATTATGGTGCCCCTCTAGTGTATATTACGGTGCCCCTCTAGTGTATATTATGGTTCCCCTCTCGTGTATATTATGGTGCCCCTCTAGTGTATATTATGGTGCCCCTCTAGTGTATATTATGGTGCCCCTCTCGTGTATATTATGGTGCCCCTCTCGTGTATATTATGGTGCCCCTCTCGTGAATATTATGGTGCCCCTCTCGTGTATATTATGGTGCCCCTTTCGTGTATATTATGGTGCCCCTCTAGTGTATATTATGGTGCCCCTCTCGTGTATATTATGGTGCCCCTCTCGTGAATATTATGGCGCCCCTCTCGTGTATATTATGGTGCCCCTCTAGTGTATATTATGGTGCCCCTCTAGTGTATATTATGGTGCCCCTCTCGTGTATATTATGGTGCCCCTCTCGTGTATATTATGGTGCCCCTCTCGTGAATATTATGGTGCCCCTCTCGTGTATATTATGGTGCCCCTTTCGTGTATATTATGGTGCCCCTCTAGTGTATATTATGGTGCCCCTCTAGTGTATATTATGGTGCCCCTCTCGTGTATATTATGGTGCCCCTCTCGTGTATATTATGGTGCCCCTCTCGTGTATATTATGGTGCCCCTCTCGTGTATATTATGGTGCCCCTCTCGTGTATATTATGGTGCCCCTCTAGTGTATATTATGGTGCCCCTCTAGTGTATATTATGGTGCCCCTCTCGTGTATATTATGGTGCCCCTCTCGTGTATATTATGGCGCCCCTCTCGTGTATATTATGGTGCCCCTCTCGTGTATATTATGGTGCCCCTCTAGTGTATATTATGGTGCCCCTCTCGTGTATATTATGGTGCCCCTCTAGTGTATATTATGGTGCCCCTCTCGTGTATATTATGGTGCCCCTCTCGTGTATATTATGGTGCCCCTTTCGTGTATATTATGGTGCCCCTCTAGTGTATATTATGGTGCCCCTCTAGTGTATATTATGGTGCCCCTCTAGTGTATATTATGGTGCCCCTCTCGTGTATATTATGGTGCCCCTTTCGTGTATATTATGGTGCCCCTCTAGTGTATATTATGGTGCCCCTCTAGTGTATATTATGGTGCCCCTCTAGTGTATATTATGGTGCCCCTCTCGTGTATATTATGGTGCCCTACTCCTATGGTTTAAATCCGCCTCTGAATGCATGGATGGGGCAGCACAACTCTAAGAGAATTGGCATGCTCAGTCTTAATAATAAAAATGTTCTAGAGATACCAATGCAAATATAAATCTGATCCTTAAAACAAATATTGCAGCTAATAATAAATTTTGTTACGAGCTAATTGATAAAAGACTTCCGATAAGAAGCTAATGAAAATTCGGCACACAGACTCAGAACTGATTGGACAACTGGCCGAGAAGCCAGAAAGCTTTTGAATTTTGCCATCGTCACTCTGCCTGATTGTTCCACTTCCAAGCTATGAAAATGTTTTTTTAGTATACATTGTCAGTCATCTCGTCATCTCGTCTCGTTTCTTCTCAAGAAATCCGTCCCGCTGAAAAATGTTTTCTCTGTTTGCTCTATCTTTTTCCGCTCGTTTTTTAGAACTCCTTGAAAAAAAGGTTCATCGCAAGAGATCGATGGTTTTGGTCAAGGACCCCTGGCCGCTCTTTATCCATGTGTACTTCGTCTATTAAATATGACTGGAAACAAGGAATACCTTCATAATAATTGTTTTATCCAGTATAATTACGAGAATTAAAACTGATGAGGAAGCACTTTCTCACTTTTAGAATAGCTCATTGGCCTTCTTCATTCTTCTCTATTACTGCTAGTAGGCATACTTAGGGTATTTCTCTCCTTTATTAGTTCTTGGCTTGCGTCCTCTCTTTTTGTGTTTTTTCATGATTTATGACAGCACCTGTCAAATTTGATAGGGTAGGATTTGCGCATGCGGCGTCTTGAACTCAACCTATTAGAATCGATCTACCAGGTTGAGATTATGCTCGTTTAATCACGAAATTCATAAAATCGCACAACATCGAAAATTTATAAAAGACGGGAAATTTGGCTTGGATCTTCAGTGCGACCCGACCATCTGGTCACTATTTGGTAGAATGGCCATCCAGCTACCCCTGCTCTCGAGCCGGTCACGTCCTAAGTTCACGAGTGAGAGTCACCTGGCATCCACTTTCCACTGACTCAAGTCTTTTCCCCATCGCCAACATCGGCCTTAATAAAATCAAGTCTCCTCAGATCTAAATCATAATCAGCGGTGTTCCTGAACATAATTTAAGAGCAGCAGCAGCAGTCATCAACAGTTATCCCTGTTGATCGCTCGTACTTACTACTGGCGGGGGTAACAGGCGCTGCGATCAAGCTGCGAGGCCCCTATTGCAACTCCAAGGTAAAAGAGGCCAAGGTTTAACCTTAAAGGTGCGCCCAGTCCAGCCAGCAATCGCCAGGTTTGTAGAGGAGGCATCAGCGACCCTCCTCCGGTCGGTATCTCGGACGAAGGCGTGAAGATCACGGATGTTGTCCAGGGTGTTCAGCTCGTCCATCCCATGGGGGTGGGCCGACGATGTTTGTACCGTACCTATTGAAGTAAGGGCAGAAAGTGACGTGATACTTCCGCGGTCTCCTCTCCTACATCACAGAAAAGACAGGTGGCGGGGCAACCGGTTTGCAACGAAACATGTCTCTGGAAGAATCCATTGCCGGTTAGGACCATGCACATCTCCCTGAGGTCGGTTCTTTTACCGACCCACCAACCGTCGCTCTTTACCTTCATTTTTTATTCTTCAGCTGTCACGGTCTTACGTGGAGAAGATTTATCTGTTATTTATCTACAAATGACTGGTAATTGAATGCTTTTTCTGCGAACGAACGTACATAAATGTATACAGTCTGGGGGCCAGTATAGTCAGCCCCAAGGTAGAGAAGACGTTCTATACATGTAGCTAAAGAGTGGACAGACAGAGACCGATAGAGAGGAAGCGATCTTTATCGAGGCCCGTTTAATTTGGTATTTCGCCTATGCCATGTGCCAGAAAATGCTAAGATCGACTAGCTCGAACTTTCAATCAGTTTAAGCGCTTGCGAGCTTATAGTGAGAAGGCAAATCTGATCGAATAATCGGATCCGAGAGTGGAGAGTTGCTTTAAAGTCGCGACGTTCTTGCTGTACGAAAAAACAAGGGAGACCAACTGCACGCTGTCTGTGTAAGATTGCCAGAAGCCGGGAAGCCGGACGCCACCACCTGGAAGCCGGAGCTGCATTGCCTCGACATATCGAAGACAGAGTCGCCAAACAAGGAGCTTCCACAGCTTCTTGCCCGATCACCATGTCTTTGGTAGGGGTTTCGGCGTCTGTAAGCAATCTCGCTGGCTGAAAAATTCTGTTCTCAGCTGTCTCAGGTCGAATCCATCAGTTTTACAAAATACTTACAAAATTTTAAATCCTACAGGTAACTTGGCAACTTGGTTTATTTTTACCTCAAGTGAATTACATGAATTAGGGCAGAATTTGCATGCAAGACTGATTGAAAAGTTTTTTCTATCTATTTTCAGAGTGCAATAGGTGTAAACGTTTGTGGGTAATTTAACCGAGTAATCAAAAAACAACAAAGATATCAAAACGGGTGCTCATGAAAATTACATCAACAAAAAGAAAATATTGACCATACATTTAGCTCGAAAACGATAAGATGTCATATTCTTTGCTTTTTGCAGCAGCGCTGTAGGCTCAGAATATTATATATATGCAGCTATTCGCTCGTCAGTACGCTCGTAATTTTTCTGCTATCGGCGAGGATTCATGCATTATTTTAACAAAAACATCTGGTCAGTGCTTGAATAAGGAGAGCCAGGGCCTGTCAGATAAATACTAAAAGTAATCATACCAAAATTTTAGAATATATTTTTAGTACAATCGAATATTGGATGTAACTATAACTATAGTTCATTCAGCAGTACGAGTATTGGTCTCCTCAATACACGCGCATGTAAAATTTCACTCATCGTTGTAGAGCAATTTTTGAGCTGATCAAAACAATTATAGTGCAGCAAACAAATCTGTCAAATACGATATGGTTAACAGTGCATCGTTTTATTATATTGTCCCGTTACAAACATGCATATAGTTTGAAAAGTTGCGATTACGAGAAGAATGTGGCTAACTGCAACGGTTGCTGGGGTCAAATAAAATATCAGCAGGGTTACGGGCTAAACTTGAAGTCCTGCTTGGCCCCAGCGTGCTTTCCGTGTAATAAATACGGGTCAATGTGCCCGGTGGAGGCGAGCGAATCCTGTAACAAAAGTAGCAAGCGCCAATGATCATGCCTATACTTAACAAAATCGCGTACGCAAGCACGGCAAAAAATGGAATAAAGTACAAATCGCATTCAACTCTCTTCATTTCAGTTTCTTGCGAAATTTCTCGGCGACTGTCTGTGGAATCCGATTTCGGAGCAACAGCATCAGACCTACTGATTCTCGATACGGTTTCCGACCGAGGTCTCGGATTGGGTGTCGTAGTAGATGCTTCAGAGGGAGTCTCACAGAAAACTACGTGAGATTCCGCGCTTTCAATCTGGCTGAGCACAGCTCTGGCACTGCAGCCGCAGCAGCAGTTTCTGGCGGTGTCTCGAAAGCTGAGCAGCGCCGGCAGCGACTCGCTGCAGCTGACAAACTCGACGACTCCGAAGGACACCTCGGTGCCATCGGCTGACTGAGCAAGTTTCAGGGAGCCGCATGAGAATCTCGAACTCGTAGGTCGGACATTGTAGTAGCTGCAGTTAAGAAATACGAGCACTTTATGATTGGCACCTGATGGAGAGCAAATCCAAAGAGAAAATGCTCACAGATTATTTGAGTCGACAAGCGGCTTCAGTTCCAGTTCGCCATTTGAGTTGCTCAGGTAGAAAATGGAGTCAGTCAGCTGATCGTGCAGAATCCCGATGCGAACTGGCTGTGTGAGATTGAGCGGAGTTTTTCTGTGGGCGTCCAGACCGGTTCCAACACGGGTCCGCTGGCCTGCAAATATCATCGACAGAGTTTGAGTCAAATTGCGTAACCATGCAATCTTCAATCACTTGTTACGTTGTAACTATGGCAGCTTACTTTGAGCCACAAAGTTCTGCAGAGCGCTGGAGCTGTTAAAAGTGGCCAGCTGTGTGAGTCCTGAATCTCTGCAGATTGCAGTCAGCTCTGCTTTCAGCGACCTCTGAGCCGATGAGATTGTGTAGCAGCTGTGCTCAAAGTAGGCAACATCTGTGCTGCAGAATCCTGGCTCCATCAGCTGGATTTGCAGACCCGGTGTGTCGTGGGGATTCCTGCTGGAGTTGGCGATGAACTTGACAATCAAATCAGCCCTGAAATGAGAAAGAAGGTTCAGCTATTCGAATAAAAATGAAGTCTCACCAAACCAACAGTTCAGAGAACGGTAACAACCGACCGTTTTGAAAGCTGCAAAGCGTGAACTGTGTCCAGGTCCACAGAGTGCCAGTCTCGATTAGCTCTAGCAGGACACGTTCCTTTAGAAACGACTGAAAGAGGAAATGAATTAAAAGTTATTGTTTCTGAAATCAAACTATGAGCTGTGTTTCAGTAGATTTGCTTATAGCTCAGTTTGATGTTTAGGTAATTTATTGGATAACTTGAAAAAGTCACCACTCAGTAAGATGATTTTCGTTCAATAAAACTTTCATTAAGTCGATTGAATTAACAATTCCATAGTCGGAAATTAAAATCTGATTACTCACAAGTATCGAGCATGAATCGGTACTGAATTCGTGCAGCTGGCGAACTCGAACTAGAAATCGAAGTCTCAGTGGATCTGATGACCCTTCTGCGACTCAGGTCCACCTTGGATGTGTCAAATCCTCTCAGGAGCATGATGGGATCACTACTGAAATTGCCTTCGAACTGCCATTTGCATTCGTTACTAATATTGGCTGAACTGATCGCGTTTTCTTTCCATGGAAGTACCAAGTGATCAACGCGTCCATATTGGTCGCTGATTTCAACAACTGTTCCACCGACGCGGCAGTAGTAATGTCCCGCTTCGGCTTTGCGTGAGGTTTGAAATTAATTTATGATAACATGTTGTAGATATTTTATAAATGTATGAGATCAGTGCAAAGCCATACGAGCGTACTGTCAAGCCAGGGGAATCTAAAATCAAAGTACAAAATAGCTGCCATGCTCGATAGCCTTTCTTGCAATTGATTGTATCTGTGTACCGATTCCATTTGGCATCTTAATTCCTTACGTCCTAACCAAGAGTTATTACGTCGTAGACAATGGATTGCTCAACGTTTACACTCGAAAATGTTGTTTAAGCTAGGCTAAAATTCAATGTCATGCCTCGACCACAAAGGTTATAAAGTAGTTACTCGGGTCGAACGTGACGCATTCATTCTAAAAGCAATAAAAGCCAAGTATTAGCGACCGTATATAGTTTTCTTTTTGTATTTCTTGTAAAGAGGACAACAATACGTTGTTAAAGATTTGCTTACCCAAGCAGGATGCTACATGTCCACAGTAACCAGAGGCTGAGCATTTCAGCGCTTTTGGGAATGACAGTTTTTGGCAGTTGCTTGCTGATTGAATTAGCAGCAGCAAAGAAAGCTTCCTCCTTTATTACTATAAGCTTTATTATAAGCTCGTAATCTTATACAAAGTCTCGCAAAATAAAGGATAATTCAGATTTAGTTAGAAAGTGTATGCGGTCGTTTGGACAGAGCTGTCAAGAATATTAAATCGCTTGTAGTTTAGTTTAGTTACAGGTTCGATAAATACTTGACCATGAAATTGTCATGGAATTTTTCGTTTGCCCACCCCTCCGCGCCCGAAATCATGCCAAAAGTGCCTGTGTGTACAATGAGTTAGTGTTATGGTTTTACATGTAAACATCATTAAAAAGCAGTCCCTTCACAGCCTATTACAGCTATTTCAGTAAGGAATTCAAAACATACATGTAGCATTCTGAAATGGATGGACAGCCAACGGATTATTGGCTGTACATGTGAAATTGGCTCGACTATTCCATTGCATGACTGAGGCATGAGAGTGCAAATAACAGGTAACTTTGAACACTTCTATAGTGATAACTATGTCTAACGCAGGCGCGTCGCCATCGAGGGGTTGACAGTACAGTGGGACATGCCTTCCCAGTAAAAGCTATGGGTGACATGCCAATGCTTTGAACCCGGCCACTCCATTTTGTGACGCTTTATGACGATCAAAAATTTGCCCCACAGCGCCAAAATATAGCAAAAATGAGTGCCTGTGGCGCCAAAATGAGTGCCTGTCTGTGGCGCCAAAATAAATGCCTGTGGAGCCAAAATGAGTGCCTGCCTGTGGCACCAACATGAGTACCTGTGGCGCCAAAATGAATGCCTGCCTGTGGTACCAACATGAGTGCCTGTGAAGCTAAAATGAGTGCCTCTGGCGCCAAAATGAGTGCCCGCTTGTGGCGCCAAAATGAGTGTCTGCGGCGCAAAAATGAATGCCTGTGGCGCCAAAATGAGTGCCTGCCTGTGGCGCCAAAATAATTGCCTGTGGAGCCAAAATGAGTGCCTGCCTGTGGCACCAACATGAGTGCCTGTGAAGCCAAAATGAGTGCCTCTGGCGCCAAAATGAGTGCCCGCTTATGGCGCCAAAACGAGTGTCTGCGGCGCAAAAATGAATGCCTGTGGCGCTAAAATGAGTGCCCGCTTGTGGCGCCAAAACGAGTGTCTGCGGCGCAAAAATGAATGCCTGTGGCGCCAAAATGCGTGCCCGCTTGTGGCGCCAAAATGAGTGTCTGCGGCGCAAAAATGAGTGCCTGCGGTGCAAAAATGAGTCATACCAGCAGTTGTATCTCTCTTTCTATTGGTTAATTCGAATATATGTATGGTTCAGCGCATATCCTTATACATGCTCCTCAAATTACTACTATTTAAGTAGTACGTTAACAATTTTAAATAACTTTTCTGGGAGATATAATACTCTACACTAGCTCACCGATCTGCACATTGTACTGCAAGTACTGCCGAACGCCTTCCAGGTCGAGCTGGCCCCTAGAGATCAGGGCGTCGAGGATGCGCGCGTTGCCGGCTATCCACTGACCGATTCCCAGCGATTCGGGTTTAGGCTGATTGGCGGTTGGATGCAGCACCTTTTCTCTACGACTCGCCGACGCCGTCCGAGGGTCGAAACCGCAGAAATCCGCAACGACGAGTGGTGCCGCCCGTAGCCCTAGTTGAGCTACTGAGGGTTCGAGCCTGGTCTCTAACCCGGGACCTCTGAGCATACTCGGGATATTCATGTCGCTACTACAATCAGAGGGCTCATTAAGAAGCTGTTGGTCCACCTCACCTGGTCTAAATCGGCCTTCCAGCTGCTGGCGCATTGCTGCCGTCTCCGATTCCAGGCTAGCTATCTTCCGCCGGAGCTCTGCTAGGTCCAGCGCCTCCCCTGCCTCCAGCCGTTGTTGCTGCTGCTGCCGCCGACCTTCGCTGTCGGTCTCCGCGGAGTTTGACGCCGCTTGTTCCCGCCGACTAGCTGCTTCGCTCTGGTTAATCGCAGTGGAGAGTCTGCTGACCAGGTCTTTCTTTTAGCCGTGCGTGCTCAGGCCCCTATCACTCAATTCTTCACGAAGCTGATTTACAGTCATCCTACGCAAACTCATAGTACCCAGAGTAAGTTGAGTAATTAAGTTGGGCTAGCCAAAAATCGCGAAAAAAAACGCAAGCAAGCTGGCGAGGAGAGATAGGCTGAGGCGGGCACAACGCACGGGGCTAAAAAGGCCCCACAGACACCCACCCCCGGGCCAAGCACCCCCAAACACGGGCGACGACAAGCCCCCCCCCCGGCCCCGCTAACAGCGATTGGCCAGCCAATCTACACATACCAGCAGTTGTATCTTCAAATGCGCTTGATGTCTTTTTTTGTTTGTTGCATATTTGTTGCGGTAAACAATTGTTAAAAGGTTATTTGCTTACCCAAGCAGGATGCTGCATGTCCACAGTAACCAGAGGCTGAGCATTTCAGCGCTTTTGGGAATGACAGCTCTTGGCAGTTGCTTGCTGATTGAACTAGCAAAGGCAAAGAAAGCCTTCTTTATGATTATACTTGATTAGTCCGGTCTTTTCTGGAAAATAAGGGTAACTCAGATTTAGTTAGAAAATATACGAGTATGCAATCGTTCTCTACAAACTGTACAATTCTCTACAAATTTTGAATTTCTCGTTTCCATCGTAAATTTGCCTGACTTTTCCACATGCAAGTTATGAAAACAATTAAAGTGTACATTGTTAGTCATCTCGTCCACGAGCCAACAGAACACTAGCTGTTGATGCTGCTGTTGTTGTTGTTTGTTGCTGTTGATGAAAAAGTTGATCTAGCATTGTATCCGGCCCCCTAACCTTCACTCTACCTGATACATGTACATGCGCAACATCCGGCCGATCCGGCCGGCTGGTGAGGGGCCCCCACCGGAAAATACAGATGGTACTAACTAGATGCCGAGGCATTTAGCCTTTATAATACGGTTATCATTACTTCTGCCGTATACCCGAAATCAAGTTTGTTTTTGTTTAGGTTTTCTTTCATAGGTAAGTCGCATTTTTGGTCAAAAGTAAGTCGCACAGGCGGTGTAAATCTAGGGGGGGGGGGGTTGCGCATGTATGCGTCCACTTTCTCTTTCTTCCCCTCTCTATCTCACCTTTCTCACCCCTTATCTTTGTGTTGGCCTTCTGTGGGGGCAGATGGGCTGAATTTTTCCAGAAAGGGGTGGTTATTGGAGTTTGATTAAGAATTGAAGGAATAGGGCAGGTTTTGGGCTGGGGGACTTCAATGGTTGGGGTGAAATTGAGGTTTTGATAATCATCAATAAAAAAATTGTTTGTTCAGACTGAAATGATGCAGTCTGAACTACTACCGGACTACTTAAGCAGTTAAACTAATTAAATGGCAATTAAATAGTCCGTGGATGCAATGTGGTTTTCACTTTTTTATGTTATTGGCCCTGAGCCCTTGAAAATTTGGCTATTTGGCCCTTGCCCAGAAAAGGTTGCCGACCCCTGGTCTAATAGGTCGGAAAACTCAGTGATGGCGTGTCTGGCCCTGGTCCAGAAGGTGACCGCGCAGCATCTGCAACGCTCTGCGTCCTTATTGATATCTTAGTTCGGACGCGAGCTCCAGAGAACGTCCCGATCTAAAACGGCGGAAGCTGACGGCTATGGAGCTGAACGCGGTCTTATTCCCCGTGTTACCACCTCCGAAGACATTGCGGCATCTGTCGAGGCTAAAGTTGGCAGTCTCAAGACGTAGCTTAGCATTCAGTCTGCCTCAAGTCGCTCCCGCTGCGATCTCACGCCCTCCTTGGCTGGCTCATTGAGTGCGCTGGCACACACGCAAGCCTAACCCTACGCCCGAGGTCCTGTAAATCACCTCTGGTCACCTCTCCTGCTGGCTTCTCGATGATGTCTCCCGCTCCAATGTCATCCTTGCAGGTATCAGCGCAGCGCATCACGACGGCTTCGCTGCTGCCTCTGCCTTCCGCACTGACCAAGTCATCCGTGAAAATAGTGAAGTCGGTGCCGGCACTTGCAGCCGCCACCATAGCCACACCTTTGGCTCTGTTTTCCTCTTTTGAGTCAAGTCGAGTTCCGCTCACGGTACAGCGAACGGACTTCCCGCTGCTCCACGACGCTTCAGGGGGTCTCTGATCCTAGGGATGTCCAGCATGTCTTTACTTTCTTGCTCAGCGACAGCTCGTCTCCTCCATCCGGGCTTCTTCAGCCTTTAGGCCGGTTCTCTGTTAACGAGCTCCCAGCTGATGTTGGGCAGCAAGGAAGTCTCTTCTCGAGAAATCCATCCTACTGAATTCTTTTGCTGTTTGTTTGATTTGCTTCTGCTCTGTTGAGGACTTCTTGAAAAATGGTCCACCCACAAGAGATTGTATATATTAAATATGCGTCGAAAAATGCGAGAGGAATACCTTCATAGTCATTTTGATTTAGAACAATTATTTAAAATGATGGGAAAGCACTTTTTTCAATCCTAGAACACCTCACTGGACTTATTCTTTCTCTACTACTACTACTACCCCCGACCCTAGCGTCGTTGTAATGTAATGTAACTACTGCTAGTAGGCATGCTTAGGGTCCTTATCTCCATTGTTAGTTCTTTGGCTTGTATTTTAGGACCCGGATGTACTTTTTAGGACCACTTTTCTTTTCTTTTGTGTTTTTTCTTGATCAATGACGGCACCTGTCAAGTTTTATAGGGTAGGGTTTGAAGCACGAGGTTAAAATTAAACTCAACCTCTCAAAATTATTTATTAAATTGCCACGCGGCAGATTTTGTCTGCATTGCCTTCCCAATGCTTTGTACGTGTTAATCTCAATAAAGAGATTTACACGATCAAAACGTTTTGATAGTAACTGCATATCAAATGTATATTTTGGGGGGAGCAATGTATAGACAGAATCTAGCTGCCAAATGCGCTGCAAAAAAGCATTGCGGGCAAACCTCGGCGGGAAAAAACTCGGCGGGCAATTCGCTCGCGGGCAATTCACTCGCGGGAAAATTGCATTGCGGGCAAATCTCGGCGGGCAATTCTCGGCGGGCAAATCTCCACGGCAATTCGCTCACGGGCAAAATGCACTGCGGGCAAATCTCCGCGGGAAAAGCTCGGCGGGCAAATCTCCACGGGCAAATCTCCTGCGGGCAAATCTCGGCGGGCAATTCATCTGCGGGCATTTCTCGTGCTCCCGTCGGAAACTATATATTTAGAAAAGGATACGCAGGAACACAACAAAACAAGCGGTACAAAAATTGTTGATAATGTTATAAGCGTTCAAACAAAGGGTTGCATGTTGATACACTTGTTCTTGTTCAGATTAAGGATTTTGGACGCAGTCGAAATTGAGTAACCATCTTCGACGGCATTGACCAGGTGCTCTCTATCCTCGTTGCTTGTTAGACGCTGTTGATTTGCCATAGCCCAGCCTTTGTTTTCAATATGGTTCTCACTTAGCTTTAAAAATTTCTCAATTTGCTTTCAAGGCGATCCCAAACGCTGGGCTGCAGCGAGGGGTGGCCATAGACAATAGTGTTTTTGCTATTCAGTCTCAGATTGCTTGAAAAATGTCTCACTTAGCATGCAAAAACCAATACTACCCCCGACCCTAGCGTCGTTGTAATGTAATGTAACTACTGCTAGTAGGCATGCTTAGGGTTCTTATCTCCATTGTTAGTTCTTAGGCTTGTATTTTAGGACCCGGATGTACTTTTTAGGACTACTTTTCTTTTCTTTTGTGTTTTTTCTTGATCTATGACGGCACCTGTCAAGTTTTATAGGGTAGGGTTTGAAGTACGAGGTTAAAATTAACCTCAACCTCTCAAAATCGATTTACCAGCTTGAGTTCATGCTCGTTTACGAGCGTAATCAAAAAGTCATAAAATTGCTTAATTAAGATGCACAGATCGCTGGAAATCTATACATGTACAAGACGGCATTTTTCGGCTCGGATCTTTTGTGCGACCCGACCATCCGGTCACTCTTTGGCACGCGGCAGGAACGCCATCCGGCTACCCCTGCTCTCGAGCCAATCACGTCCTAATTTACCGAGTGACGGCCATCTGGTATCCACTTCCCCTAACTCAAGTCTCAATCCAGCCGGTATCTCAGACGAAGGCGTGAAGATAACGGGTTTTTGCCAGGGTGGTCAGCTCGTCCATCCGCTGGGAGTGGCAGATTGTGCAGCTTGTGCCGCGCCTTATTGAAGTAAAGGGCAGAAAGTGACTTGATACTCCGCGGTCTCTTCTCCTACGTCACAGAAAAGGCAGGTGGCAGGGCAACCGGTTTGCAACGAAACATGTCTCTGGAAAAATCCGTTGCCGGTTAGGACCATGTACATCTCCCTGAGGTCGGTTCTTTTAACGGCCCACTAACCGTCGCTCTTTATCTTCATTTGTATTCTTCAGCTGTCAGGGTCTTGCGTGGAGGGGTGTTTTATCTGTTATTTATCTAGAAATTACTCGTAGTTAAATGCTTTTTCTGCAGACGAACGTACAAAAACGAATGCGGTCTCGGGGCCAGTAGTCAGCCCCAATGTAGAGAATATGTCCTAATAGCTAGAGTGGACAGACAGAGCGATCAAGAGGGAGCAATCTTTATCGGGACCCCTTTGATTGCATGGGTGTTTTGCATATGCCTTTTCGTATGCCAGAAATGCTATAAGATCGACTAGCTCGAACTTTCAATCAGTTTAAGCTTAGTGAGAAGCAAATCTGATCGGATAATCGGATCCCAGATTATATCTGGAGTTTAATTAAAGCGCTGTCATTTGTTTACCACTGGTTTAAAAGGCTGGAAACTTTATCATGCTGCTTTGTAAAGTTGACCTTTCATTTTAATTCCGTAATTATTTATTTATTGTTTATAAAAAGTATTGTTTGTGATTGTGTATTTTAACCATGTTAATTCTTTGCACATTCTCAATTAATTGGGGGGGATACAGTGATAATTTGTTTTACTTCATTTAAGTCACCGAAAGTTAGTTAAACTGTTGAATTGTTTGGATTCAGAGGTCATTGTTTGGAGCTCGGCTGCTAGCCATATGGCTAAAACATTCATACTTGTATATGTACCTTACGGCAGAATTCTACTAGAAATTACGGCAGAATTCACCCTGATAAAACGGTAACTTCTAGTGGTCCTTGGACGGTTATGCATGATAAGAAAGCTGGGGCCGTTGTATACATCAAAAGCCGTTCAACATTGCCGCCAGTAAGCTGCGCGGGTCAGACTGTTCAAATAATTCTACGGTTGGTTCAGACTCATTTTAAAATTGACCTTATAGTATGATGAACAACCTAGCGGTATGGCGTGAGTTGCGTCACTCCAACTATAGGGACTTTCAATTTTTGGGATAGCGTTTTATTCCATTATAAAGCACCCTAGCAACTCTATAAAATTTAGAAATTGAGACGAATTCCACACCTGCACCGATGCCAAACTACGCAAAATCTCACCGACAATAACCAGCTGAAAGTCTGCCTTGTGTCGGAGCAGCTCGCGTCCAATACGAGCTACAACAAGTTTTTCCTAGCTGTTGCATGCTGTCTGTGTAAGATTTCCAGAAGCCGGGAAGCCGGACGCCACCTGGAAGCCGGAGCTGCATTGCCTCGGCATATCGAAGACAGAGTCGCCAAACAAGGAGCTTCCATCACCATTGGCCGTATGAATAAAGTGAGTAGTTCCTCAAACTCGGCGAGATTCTCAAATCAGTATGAATAAAATGAGTGCGTCCTCCTGAGCAAGTGCTCAAAATCAATTTCCCAAGAGTTAGTGCTCTCCCCGTGAGCAAATGCTCGGTGACGGAGTAGAGACTCGCTTCAGTATATGAATAAACTCTGGTCCTAGACAAATTTTCTTGAGATCTTGCTTACCAAAAGTTGAGTCTCCTCTGTAGTAGACTTACTGGTTGAGCAGCATCCAGCCACTGCTTTGAAAGTGAACCTTGTGTTATTCCAGATGGCCGAATTCATTCCAGACAGAGTGCCTGCGGAGCGAAAACTATATATGGAACGACACAGTATGGACGTGTATCGCGACGATGAGAATAAGCGGCTCTTTCGTTTCTCTCGTGAAAGCGTTGGGTTTCTGGGATCTCGTCGTCGTCAGTTTCTACCGGGCCCATCTCTGTTGAATTCCTGTTGAAATCAAACTGACGCAAACCTAAGCTAAGTCAGTTTCTACTTCGAGACAGACGCTATTACGAAAGATAAGGCGATTCATACGACACACGAGAGATGACCGCTTTCTCTTCGTCTATGGCCAAGAGGTGCCAAGCAGTTACTCAGAATGAGGAGCAAATGCTCCGCGTGTTTGAGGAATTCCTTTATTCATATGAACTGGAGCAGTTGGTCGAGTTCGAGCTCTTGCTTAATCTCAGAGTTTGAGGTGAAACTCGCCAGTTATTGTTCACTTTATTCATTTGGCCACATGTCCTTGGTAGAGGGCTCGGCTGTCCGTAAGCAATCTCGCTGGCTGAAACATATCTGTTCTCAGGTGTCTCAGGTCGAATCCATCAATTTTTCAAAATTCTTTGAAAAAAAATCTTTCAGTTTATTAGATTTCGTCAACTTAGTTTATTTTTATCTCAAGTGAAAAACATTAGGACAGAATTTGCATGCAAGACTGATTGAGTGTGCAATCGGCAATCGCGTAAATTGCCGATTAAAAGTTTGTTGATAATTTAGCCGAATAATCGAAAAACAACTCATCAAAGATATCAAAATGGTGCTCATAGAAATTAGATCACCAAAAAGAACATTTTAACACAAATTTAGCTCAAATATAATAAATTTAATTTTTTTTGTTTTTTGCAGCTCTGAAGGCTTAAAATGTATGCAGCTATTTGCTCGTAAGTAATTAATTCGCTCAAAATATTAATGCAATATAATTTAACAAAAAAACTGGTCAGTGCTTGAATAAAGAGCTAAGTGCCAGTCAGATAAATACTAAAAGTAATCATACAAAAAATTAGAATACATTTTAGTACGAGCAAATATTAGATATGCATCTACTATAACTATAGTTCATTCAGCATTGGTCGCCTCAGTACATGCACATGTACAATTTTACTCATCGTTGTAGTGCAAATTATTTAAGCTGACCAAAACAATTATAGTACAGGAGATTTGTCAAATACGATTTGGTTGATTGTGCATCGTTCTATTTTATTGTCCCGTTACAACATACATGTACTCAGCAACATTGAAAAGTCGCCACTCTATGCGCCAGTAAGCAATTTCTCTTAAACTATTCTGAAATAAAAGATACGAGAAAACTGATCGGGGTAGCTTTAATCCGTCCAACCCTCGCACACCGCTTACCCCATTTCATTCCTCAACTCAAGTCTGCCGCAGTGTGTAAGTTGCGTCACTCGCAAAGATTGAGAGACTTTGTGGCGACCACAGACGGAATCCGCTGTGATGGCGACTTTTCAATGTTGCTGAGTATATAGCTCGTAATTAGAAAAGTTGATTGAGACTGTGAGAAAAAAGTCGCTAACTGCAATGGTTGCTGGGGTCCAATAAAATATCAGCAGGGTTGCGGGCTAAACTTGAAGTCCTGCTTGGCCCCAGCGTGCTTTCCGTGTAATAAATACGGGTCAATGTGCCCGGTGGAGGCGAGCGAATCCTGTACCAAAAGTAATAAGCGCCAATGATCATGCCTATACTTAACAAAATCGAGTACGCAAGCACGGCGAAAAATGGAATTACGTATGAATCATAATCAACTTTATTCGTCTCAGTTTCTTGCGAAAATTTTTGGGGAATGTCAGTGGAATCCGATTTCGGAGCAGCAGCATCAGACCTACTGATTTTCGATACGGTTTCCAACCGAGGTTTTGGAATAGGTGTCGTATTAGACGATTCAGTGGAAGTCTTATAGACAAATACGTGAGATTCTGCTTTTTCAATCTGGCTGAGCACAGCTCTGGCGCTGCAGCCGCAGCAGCAGTTTCTGGCGGTGTCTCGAAAGCTGAGCAGCGCCGGCAGCGACTCGCTGCAGCTGACAAACTCGACGACTCCGAAGGACACCTCGGTGCCATCGGCTGTCTGAGCAAGTTTCAGGGAGCCGCATGAGAATCTCGAACTCGTAGGCCAAACATTGTAGTAGCTGCAGTTAAGAAATACGAGCAATTTATGATTGGCAGCTGATGGAGAGCAAGACCAAAGAGAAAATGCTCACAGAATTTTCGACTCGACCAGCGGCTTCAGCTCCAGTTCGCCATTTGAGTTGCTCAGGTAGAAAATGGAGCCAGTCAGTCGATCGTGCAGAAGCCCGATGCGAACTGGCTGTGTGAGATTCAGCGGAGTTTTGCTGCGGGCTTTCAGACCGGTTCCAACAATGGTCCGCTGGCCTGCAAAAGTCATCGACAGAGTTTGAGTCAAATTGCGCAACCATGCAATCTTCAGTCACTTGTAGCTATGGCAGCTTACTTTGAGCCACAAAGTTCTGCAGAGCGCTGGAGCTGTTAAAGCTGGCCAGCTGTGCGAGTCCTCCATCGCTGCAGATTGCAGTCAGCTCTGCTTTCAGCGACCTCCGAGCCGATGAGATTGAGTAGCAGCTGTGCTCAAAACAGACAACGTCTGAGCTGCAGAATCCCGGCTCCATCAGCTGGATTCGCAGACCAGGTGTGTCGTGAGGATTCCCGCTGGAGCCCGTGTCGAACTCGACATGTAAATTGCTTCTAAGGAGTGGAATTGAAAAAGTAAAAGTACGGCCTAACCTTCGCAAATTTTGAAAACGTTAAGAATAGTACGTACTATCATGAGCTGCATGCACATGCTCTTGCCCCCCCCCCCCAAATCCGCTACTGCAGGTGCAATTAAACCTTTCAAGTAGATATGATAAAAATAGCTATAGGCAGTTCAATCAGGAACGGAAAAGCAAAATGTAAAAACCAAAGCAGATTCATTTTTCACCTTCTTGGCAACTGTAGAACGCGAAGTGTCTTCAGTTCCACGGATTGCCAGCCTCGAGCAGCTTGAGCTGAGCAGCTGCCGTTGACAAAGTCTGAAAGCATTGAATTGTTGCTGCATTTAAGTTTGAAATGGGAGGTTTACTGTTGGAAATTTGTTTGCGAGTCATTAGTCATACGCGAGTCCTAAAGTTGTCTTCTTTAGCTTTTGTCAGCTTTTGCTACTAAAACTGGACGATGCCATGAAAGTTGTGTGCAGTCAGAGAAGCTACAAAATATTGGATATTGGATGTCCAACTCATAATGCATAGACGAGCATGCAGTACGGAATTTTCGCCTAGCTTACGCTTTATTACATAGTGTGCATTTATTTTCCTTGATTAAAAAATATTTCGTTAATGAAAAATATTTACTTCAAGAAATTGCAGCGCAAAATGTATCTACGTGGGTTGAGTTTAGTACCTCGTACTTAGGCATTCATCCATGAACATGCACTTCAGTTGTCTATGTTGTGGTACTTTTTGAGTGTTAGTGCACCCGAGTGTCTGTCTGTCTGTCTGTCTGTCTGTCTGTCTGTCTGTGTGTCTGTCTGTCTGTCTGTCTGTCTGTCTGTCTGTCTGTCTGTCTGTCTGTGTGTCTGTCTGTCTGTCAGTCTGTCTGTCTGTCTGTCTGTCTGTCTGTCTGTCTGTCTGTCTGTCTGTCTGTCTGTCTGTCTGTCTGCCTGTCTGTCTGTCTGTCTGTCTGTCTGTCTGTCTGTCTGCCTGTCTGTCTGTCTGTCTGTCTGTCTGTCTGTCTATCCCACGTTGATAAGCTATAACTTGCATGACTCACATTCATAAGGCAGGAACCTGTACCGAATTCTTCCAGCTGTCAGACTAGAATGCTTAGCCGATCGCACCACTCGTCGGAGACTCAGGTCCACGTTTTCAGTGTCGAATCCCTTCAGGAGCAGGATTACATTCCTACTGAATCTACCACTGAACTTCCATTTGCAGCTGAGTTTCTTGGGTAAATTCTTTTGGCCCTCTTCCCACGGGAGGATGAGGTAGTCAACGGGCCCAGACTGTTCAGTCATGTTGACAGCCATGCCGTATTTGCCGCAGTAGTAATGACCGGCCTCAGCACTGCGAAAGGTTAGGGTTGGTTGTTAATTGCTTGCATACTATGTTGACTGGAAACAGTAGTAGCGAATCGTAATAAAAGGTTCAATAGCTGGCGCCCTTGGTGCTAAAGCCCCAGTCTGTAGACTATACTTGACTAGATTAGACTAGAATAAGACTAGATTATAACTAGACTAAGACTAGATTAGAACTAGACTAAGACTAGATTAGAACTAGACTAGCGATTTCAAATCCGACTGGATTAGACATGAAATTTGACTGGAAAACCCCTGTGGGGAACCTCTTAGATCTACTAATTATAAAATATAAAATCCATTGCTCACCAAGATATCAGGCAGTGGACAAAAATCAACAACAAAATAAAAGCCATTCTAGATTTCAATTGAAGTATAACTACTGGCAACTTCCTGTCCGAATATTCAGAAGCTTTTTCGACTGCCTCAAAGCAAAACCGTGTAGCTAAATGCGGTAGCCACTCAGTGTTTAGTAGAATATCCGAGTTGTAACAGAGCTCTAACACTGCATAAAAGTATTCAATCTCAATATTAATCTGATAATGATGAAAAACAAGCAAGGCCTGTCTGTTTAGATTTTAGTTACTTGTATAGAAGGTATTTCCGCGGAAAAGCCACGATAAATAAACGCTCTCTCTCATTTCTGCTCGAAATCTCTTTCTCATCAGACCGTTATTGTCTAAAAAACTTTTCGCTGGCATGCACGCTTCCACTTGATGTACATTATAGCAAAAGCTTAACAATTTTAAACTCATTCAGTCTCGTTCACATCGCCATCATATGAAGCCAAGTAATCTAGTGTAATTCCAATCGATGTCGCTCACATTATGGAGACAACCAAAAACGCAAAAAAAACAATAAATTTCTTTTAAAGAAACTACATGTAGCTTTTGACCATGCACAGTCGCTATTGTTTCTTAGGGAAAGTGGTGTTAAAAGCCCTGAAAGCTTTTGGCAAGGTGCCAAGATACTTGGCCAACCAACTACTCCCAATTAACACTTGGAATCTCAGCAATTTCCCAAATTAGCCCTGCAGATACTCGTATTTCAACAATTCCCCTTGAGCCACCGAATTTGAACAGTTCCACCATGTCATATTTTGCATTTTTTATTGCATTGCATTCGCGAAGAGTGTAAAAAACAATGTACAAAAACACGATCTTAAGGAATCGGAGAGAAAGTTACAAACGTTTTTGTCAACAATTTTGAAGCTAAACGTGAGAAAAAATAGTATGTACAACTCTAAGATGTAAAATGTTAACTTGGGGGATTGTGAAACTATTTTACATCATCCTTCTACACTGAGATTGAAACTCGTTTGATTGTTTTACAATTCATAGTTCGCTAGCAGCATTTTTGAACTTGATTAAGACTGTCGCAGCTTCTTCCAGTTGATGTAGCCGCCATCCTCGTCGCCATAACGCGACGGTGGCAGAGGCGGTGCGGCCTGGCTCGAGCTGCAGGCGCTGCCACCGGACGCTCGCTCGTACACCCACGCGGAGTCGTTGGCAGTGCCGCGGTCGCTGGTCGGGACATCGTAGGGCTCGGAATCGCAGGTGGCAGCGGTGTTGGCGGCTGCAGCGTCTTTTTTCGCGGCCAGTGGTTGCAGAGGAACTGCCGGCTGACCTGCGAATCTACCAGTTCGAGCTGTTTGATCCCGAGCTGTCGGTCTCCGAATTCGGGACTGGGGATTTTGGACAGCGAGTTGCTATAAGCGCTTGAAGTCAACATAAGGCGCTATTTAGATAGATAGATAGATAGATAGATAGATAGATAGATAGATAGATACATAGATAGATAGATAGATAGATAGATAGATAGATAGATAGATAGATAGATAGATAGATAGATAGATAGATAGATAGATAGATAGATAGATAGATAGATAGATAGATAGATAGATAGATAGATAGATAGATAGATAGATAGATAGATAGATAGATAGATAGATAGATAGATAGATAGATAGATAGATAGATAGATAGATAGATAGATAGATAGATAGATAGATAGATAGATAGATAGATAGATAGATAGATAGATAGATAGATAGATAGATAGATAGATAGATAGATAGATAGATAGATAGATAGATAGATAGATAGATAGATAGATAGATAGATAGATAGATAGATAGATAGATAGATAGATAGATAGATAGATAGATAGATAGATAGATAGATAGATAGATAGATAGATAGATAGATAGATAGATAGATAGATAGATAGGTAGATAGATAGATAGATAGATAGATAGATAGATAGATAGATAGATAGATAGATAGATAGATAGATAGATAGATAGATAGATAGATAGATAGATAGATAGATAGATAGATAGATAGATAGATAGATAGATAGATAGATAGATAGATAGATAGATAGATAGATAGATAGATAGATAGATAGATAGATAGATAGATAGATAGATAGATAGATAGATAGATAGATAGATAGATAGATAGATAGATAGATAGATAGATAGATAGATAGATAGATAGATAGATAGATAGATAGATAGATAGATAGATAGATAGATAGATAGATAGATAGATAGATAGATAGATAGATAGATAGATAGATAGATAGATAGGTAGATAGATAGATAGATAGATAGATAGATAGATAGATAGATAGATAGATAGATAGATAGATAGATAGGTAGATAGATAGATAGATAGATAGATAGATAGATAGATAGATAGATAGATAGATAGATAGATAGATAGATAGATAGATAGATAGATAGATAGATAGATAGATAGATAGATAGATAGATACCATGAACTTACAGAGGCGAGTTTCCAGGTGATCACGGCAACGCAGACAATGATAAAGAGTTGCGCTGCAGCAGCTGTCATTGCGTAATGAATCAGCTTCTTTTTGTTCGCGCCTGAGGGGGGGGGGCAAACATTAAGGAATTAAAAATCCGAATACTCAGTGCTTTGTGACATTTTTGAGTGACATTTTTTAGACGAAGGCAGCTCACAAAAGCATCTTTCAGCAGTTACACTGGCCTCAGCTGTTGTTTTAAAGACCAGCTCGCCAAAGTACAACTGCAGAGCCATGCATCGCACCAAGAGATTTGGCTGAGACCCGAGGTCAGACCAGGTAGTGAGAGCACTCCAGGTGTCCCGGCTTGTTTGTTGCATCGTCAGGTCCTGCTAAATTTGTTTTAGTCGCTCGTGAAGTTCTGATTAGAAAACACTGAATAGACTATTTGATAGTTGTAGTTGATCCTCTCCTACCTCGGAACTGCCAACAATCTGGCAGGTGACATTCGTTACAGGTAGAGTGTAATGCCGATATTTTACACGGGCCTGCACTTTTAACGTATTGCTGCACAGATGCTCAACTAGAACATTCAGACTGGCTTTGTGCGCTGCTCCTAGAAGATAAATAGCAATGGGTTGCAGGGAGAACCTTGGAGCAGTTATGAATAGGAGAAAAGTATAAAATCAAAGAAAAGGAAGGGTAAAGCACAATGAAAGAGTAAAGTACAAAAAGAGAGTGAAAGACCAAATAGGAGAGTCAAAGACCAAATAGAAATAGGAGAGTCAAAGACCAAATAGGAGAGTCAAAGACCAAATAGGAGAGTCAAAGACCAAATAGAAGAGTCAAAGACCAAATAGAAGAGTCAAAGACCAAATAGGAGAGTCAAAGACCAAATAGGAGAGTCAAAGACCAAATAGGAGAGTCAAAGACCAAATAGAAGAGTCAAAGACCAAATAGGAGAGTCAGAGTCAAAGACCAAATAGGAGAGTCAAAGACCAAATAGGAGAGTCAAAGACCAAATAGGAGAGTCAAAGACCAAATAGGAGAGTCAAAGACCAAATAGGAGAGTCAAAGACCAAATAGGAGAGTCAAAGACCAAATAGGAGAGTCAAAGACCAAATAGAAATAGGAGAGTCAAAGACCAAATAGGAGAGTCAAAGACCAAATAGGAGAGTCAAAGACCAAATAGGAGAGTCAAAGACCAAATAGGAGAGTCAAAGACCAAATAGGAGAGTCAAAGACCAAATAGGAGAGTCAAAGACCAAATAGGAGAGTCAAAGACCAAATAGGAGAGTCAAAGACCAAATAGGAGAGTCAAAGACCAAATAGGAGAGTCAAAGACCAAATAGGAGAGTCAAAGACCAAATAGGAGAGTCAAAGACCAAATAGGAGAGTCAAAGACCAAATAGGAGAGTCAAAGACCAAATAGGAGAGTCAAAGACCAAATAGGAGAGTCAAAGACCAAATAGGAGAGTCAAAGACCAAATAGGAGAGTCAAAGACCAAATAGGAGAGTGAGAGACAAAAAAGACAAAAGGCAAAAAGAGAGTGAATGACATATTGAAGCAAAGTTAAAACCAGAAACGAAAGCGAAGTACTCGTATAGCCTGAAGTATACCGGTTGGGAAGTACATATTATACGGCATGCAAATTGAGTTCAAAATAGTCTCAGGCATTTTAAGCACCTGAAGTCACTCACCAAACACAGCTGGGGCGGAGGCGGAGCGCACCTCCAAGTCTGGATAAGCAAATGCAGACTGATTGATGCTGCACAGAATCTTCCACCGATTCTGAGACATCGCTTCGTTCACTAGCAACGCGTGGGTGCTCGAGAAACTTCCCACCTGGATATTAATAATCAATAATTAGATAATTAGAGCATCAGTTTCTCTCACAAATAGCTAAAAGTGCTTCTAAATTTAGCGTTTAAATAAATTACGCTTACTTGAACTCTCCAAATCGGTACAGCTGAGAGATGTTCGTCGCCTGCACCCGTAAGAATGATTAGCTGACAGCTGTGGCTCACATTCCAGATGCTACAATTTTTTGATGTGACCACTATCCACCACGCCTCGCCCACCTGCCAGTGTCGGCGTTCACCAAGGTCTGCCGTTGTCTGACATGGCTCTGCGGGTTACCATGAAAATTGACGCCATTAAAATCTGTGTTAGAGCCATTAACATCCGTGTGAGCGCCATTAAAATTCTAATAGGCGTCATTAACATCCGTGTTAGCGCCATTAACATCCGTGTTGGCGCCAGTAACATCCGTGTTAGCCCCATTAACATCTGTTTTGGCGCCGTTAACATCCGTGTTAGCCCCATTAACATCGTCTTAGCCTGATTAACATCCGTGTTATCCCCATTAACATCTGTGTTAGCCCCATTAACACCCGTGTTATCTCCATTAACATCTGTGTTACCCCCATTAACAACCGTGTTATCCCTATTAACATCCGTGTTAGCCTCATTAAAATTCTAATAGGCGTCATTAACATCCGTGTTAGCGTCATTAACATCCGTGATAGCGCTATTAACATCCGTGTTAGCGTCATTAACATCCGTGTTAGCGCTATTAACATCCGTGTTAGCGCCAGTAACATCCTAATAGGCGTCATGGAACATGCAGAAAGGCGCCATTAACATCCGTGTTAGCGCTATTAACATCCGTGTTAGCGCCAGTAACATCCTAATAGGCGTCATGGAACATGCAGAAAGGCGCCATTAACATCCGTGTTAGCGCCATTACGAGTAACATCCGTATTAGCCTTCTTAGCATCCGTGTTAGCTCCATTAACATCCGTGTTAGCCCCATTAACATTATACCAGGGTCAGCAGCGTAGCACGGTGTGAGGGCAAGGATCTTCTTGAAACTTTTATGGCACCCGTAATTTTAGCAGTTTCCCAGCAACCACTTTGACGCCCCAGAGGGCTAAATGTATATACAATAGTTTCGCGTACCGCTGATTCTCAATAGCGGAAACTTCTCCGTCACGCTCGGGTTCGAGACGACTTCTCCCGAGCAGACAATTTCGCCACCGAGATCGGCAGCCTCCAATGTGAACCTGAACTCCGACTGAACTCTGATAACTGCTCGATTCCTTAAATCGATTGCTCGGGAGATCTTCTGAAAAATTTGAGACATTACACAAAATTTTCGCATTGAAACCAGCGTTTGATTCAGGATTCAGATATATGACACTTTGACTCCCTTGGAGCCACCATCAATGGAAATCTACTGTAGGTTATTACTATAAACTGCATGCAGTTTACTAAAGCAAATGAAAGGCAAAGCAATCAAAATTCACCTGGCGAGTAATTGACAGATTTCTATGCGACCCACGCGACCTATTGATAGAGCACCGATGTCGAGCCTCTGGAAATGACTCCGAAGTGAGGCTGACTACCGCCTCAAAACCGATGATTAAAATTTGCGACACCGACAAGTTCAAAGTTCTGGCTGGAACTGGGATGTGTTAAAGAGTTAACATATAGATTATTAGATTATTAGAATCTATTATTAGATTCTCTGCAATACGTGCAATATGCAAGCCTACAGCTTAGACCAATTCCAAAGCAAACTCTACACACCTTCCCACAGCAGAGGCTCCTCAAGTAGGACAGTCTCTGTCCCTGGACTGTCCCCAGCCAGAGCGCACTGCGCCACACTGTCATGGTCGCCTTCTCCAATGACCAGCTCGAACTTGGCTGTCCGTACTCCGGTCTGCTGAAGCTGATTACCGGTAGACGAGGCAATCTGCAAAGACGCAAGGATTACTAACTAAAGATGGCTTTACATGCACCTGTGCGGTGTCGCACAGTTGACAAGCTCACATGCACAGCGCTCAGTCTGCCCTCAGATCGCAGAAGCCAGCACACAATCCTGTTGCCGATGCAGCTATCGATAAAAAGTGAAATTCTTGACTGGACCTTGCGTCTGACCATCAAGCCGTAGCTGTGGCTCAGGTATTTGCTTGACAGCCTTGCGTTCAGCCGCACCGGTGGCTGTCGGCCTGATGAGGAAAGGCTACTGGATCAGAGCACTAATCAGTGTGCAAAAATATAAACTTAAGCTCACCTGTGATGCTCAACGCTTGCCAACTCAATGAGCTCTCGCTGGTCAGTTTGATGAAAGAGATGAGAGCTTGACTGCCGGCTACGACCCGCTTCCAGCGGCCTCTGGTGCTGAAGGTCTCCCAGCTGGCGCGGCACGGGTCCTCCAGCTGCAGCTCCAGCGGAAGGCTCGAGGCTCCGACCGCTGACACGGGCGAGCCGACCGGAGCTGCTACGTGCCACTGGCCATCTGCAACACGAGTGCTTGGCTGCTAGCTCGTCTCACTCTGTCTCAGAGTGCTAATTAGATGCTAGCTGGTCTCTCACTGTCTCAGAGTGCTAATTAGATGCTAGCTGGTCTCACACTGTCTCAGAGTGCTAATTAGATGCTAGCTGGTCTCACACTGTCTCAGAGTGCTAATTAGATGCTAGCTGGTCTCACACTGTCTCAGAGTGCTAATTAGATGCTAGCTGGTCTCACACTGTCTCACAGTGCTAATTAGATGCTAGCTGGTCTCACACTGTCTCAGAGTGCTAATTAGATGCTAGCTGGTCTCACACTGTCTCACACTCTGTGTCCCAGACTCCCTCTGCCTCATCATGCATCATGAGAATGAGTCGGTCAGCGTCACTCACCCCAGTCTCGCACGCTCACCGCCTCCAGCATCATCGGCTGCCTCAGCTGCATCACAAGCCACCGAGGCCCGGACCGCACAGCAGCAGGGAATCGGTTTGTCTCTGACTGCCGACTCTCCCACCAACGGCAGTGCGCACCGCTGGGTTGCCAGGTGCGCAGAACGTCAGCCCTGCTCAGCTGCACTGTCACTGCAACATATTTCATAGTATCTACCAATAGATCTGTTTGAGGCAGGTAAGCTCAGACTCCACTCACCTGTGCGCTGCTCAGCTGAGCAGTCAATGCTGGCTCCGGTGACCCGGAAGCAGACTAAAAGCAGTCCTAGTAGCTGATGAAGACGCTCCATCGTCTCTTTTATCACTTTCAATTTTCATGTCCTACAGATGAAGTTCGCATTTTTATTTGCACGCTTGCCCGACTAACGGAGAGAATTCAGTTTGGCACGAATTTCGAAATTTCAAAGCAGCAGTGGAATTCGCTGACTTTAACTTTGATTTTATCGCAAATTCGTCAGCATGTGACCACCTGTAGCTAGCTGTAAGTAAATTACATGCATTTTAGCCAGCATCTACAGGATATGCTGCACATGTGAACAGAATTATATTGAAAAAATTAGTTTTGAATATAATTTATTTTAAGATAAACTATAATACTTCACCTTGACCAGCGCTGTTTTCCATCAGTTTGTTGCTTAAAACAAATTATGAGAATCAGACAATGAGCATTAAGCAAATACATTGTTTTACAGAGTAACGAATGAAGGACAAAAGCAAGCCGGGGTTTCCCGATAAATTCCAATTAGTTTTCAGCTGTCTTGAAATCGGGGTTCTGACTAGAAGGGATATCAGAAAAAGTTTTTTTTCGAAAAAGCATGCTTTCACTGCAACCTTTGTCTAAATACATTAGCTAACTGTAATTTAATAGTACTAAAGGGTAATATATATTAAACGATTTGTATACACTGATGAGCACGATACATTAATGCGATGAAACGGAAGGAGAGTAAGTAGACCGGGCCAAGCGTCTACCGGGCGACCTCTCAGACCCCAAGGAGCTTAATAGGTGATCGAATATCAAAATCGGCCCTAAAAGATTGACCTTTAGACCTAAACAGCTTGGCAAAGACATCTATCAGAAGAAGTACATTATGTCTAAACAATATTTAAAAAGACCCTAGAATAAATAAAGAAGAAAACCCAGAACAGGCTACTAACAGTAGGAAAAGAGGGGATGATAACTCAGGTTGAAAAAAGTGCGTCCTCTTCACTTCAATGATTTTTTAATGTCAGCAACGACTTCAAAGTTTCTCTGTCCATTAAATCGACGGTATCGCTTGTAACATCTGTACCGGTACACCCCGTAGATCACACTGCAGAACACCGCAACGCTACAAACAATGAAGACGATACACAATGTCATTGACAACGGCGTCTGCGCTTTCAACTTGGACTCCATCGGGTCCTGAGGCTGCGTGTCAGCTACTGAATGTTGACGTTCAAGCCGAAGAAAGTCGCAAGACAAAGCTAAGCGACTGTGCGATCTGCCACTCACTGGGAAGCTGACCAGAGACCGAAGCAGAGTGGAGCAAGCTACGAATTCGATGCTGAAGTTCGATGAATTCGAGTCGAGCTGCTTTAGAGATCCGCAGAGCAAGCCTTTTGATCCTTTGGCCACCCTGACAAAGAACAAAGAATTGTGTAAAGGGTGAGTATAGAAAATCTAGATTCCAGAGATGGTTGGTACACATTTGTACAGAGAGGCAGAGACAGTAGATTACATGTAGACAAGCAGGAGAGAGCGGGTCAGGACAGGCAGGAGAGAGTGGATTATATCTAGACAGCCAGGAGAGAGAGGGTCACACAGACAGGAGAGAGAGGGTCACACAGACAGGAGAGAGAGGGTCACAAAGACAGGAGAGAGAGGGTCACGCAGACAGGAGAGAGAGGGTCACACAGACAGGAGAGAGAGGGTCACACAGACAGGAGAGAGAGGGTCACACAGACAGGAGAGAGAGGGTCACAAAGACAGGAGAGAGTGGATTATATGTAGACAGCCAGGAGAGAGAGGGTCACACAGACAGGAGAGAGAGGGTCACACAGACAGGAGAGAGAGGGTCACACAGACAGGAGAGAGAGGGTCACACAGACAGGAGAGAGCGGGTCACACAGACAGGAGAAAGCGTGTCACACAGACAGGAGAGAGCGGGTCACACAGGCAGGAGAGAGTGGATTATATGTAGACAGCCAGGAGAGAGAGGGTCACAAAGACAGGAGAGAGCGGGTCACGCAGACAGGAGAGAGCGGGTCAGGACAGGCAGGAGAGAGCGGGTCACGCAGACAGGAGAGAGCGGGTCAGGACAGGCAGGAGAGAGCGGGTCATACAGTCAGGAGAGAGCGGGTCACACAGTCAGGAGAGAGAGGGTCACACAGTCAGGAGAGAGCGGGTCACACAGTCAGGAGAGAGCGGGTCACACAGTCAGGAGAGAGTGGGTCACACAGTCAGGAGAGAGCGGGTCACACAGTCAGCAGAGAGCGGGTCACACAGTCAGGAGAGAGCGGGTCACACAGTCAGGAGAGAGCGGGTCACACAGTCAGGAGAGAGCGGGTCACACAGTCAGGAGAGAGCGGGTCACACAGTCAGGAGAGAGCTGATTGGCGGAGTGCAGACAGTACACACAGGACGCTCACCGAAACAGTTTAAACTGAGGCGTGGGCTGTAGCCAGCAGCTGGTGGAGTTTGAGGCCAGCGACAGGACGACAGCATCGGCTGTACGGTAAAACAGACCGATGCGGACAGGTTGGGTGAAGCTGAGAGGCCGCCGACGGATCGGCACGATGGCCATGTCTGAAAAGTTCAGCAAAGAACTCTGAAGTCTTGTCAAGTCTCTCTTCATGGCTCTTTTATCCTATTTCTTTTCTCATCATTTTCTGTTTCATCATCCTCAGCTTCCCTCCGCTTTAATCATCCATGTCTATTCCATTATCCTCCATGTCTACTCCACTATCCTCCATGTCTACTCCACTATCCTCCATGTCTACTCCACTATCCTCCATGTCTAATCCACTATCCTCCATGTCTACTCCACTATCCTCCATGTCTAATCCACTATCCTCCATGTCTAATCCACTATCCTCCATGTCTACCCCACTATCCTCCATGTCTCCTCCACTATCCTCCATGTCTACTCCACTACCCTCCATGTCTACCCTCTACATAAATTGATCTCCTTTGTACCTAAAATCTACTGTCTAATATCTGTTATCTCCTTCATCCTCAAATTCGTTTTCTAGACTCACTCGCTTCGATGAAGCTGCTGATCTCAGCCTTGCTGGAGAAGCTGGCCAGCTGAGCAGAGCCCAGGATGCTGCTGGAGAAGTCCTTGAAGCTCTGACGGATTCCACTGGCTGTGTAGCAGCCGCCTTGAAAATAGAGAAAGTCCCTGGCACAGATATTGGATTGAAGCAGCACCACTCTTAGACTGGGCGGCTCCGGAGGATGCTTGGAGCTCATGGAGGCCGACACCTTGATGATGCAGCTGCTGCAGGTTGATTGGGTCGGTTCGAGTGAGTAATATAAAAATTTTTGTTTTAATATATATTTGTTTTAATATATAAATTTTTGTAAATACGCTCGTAGCATACAAAAACAACAATGTATAAGCTGGTCTCACACTGTCTCAGAGTGCTAATTAGATGCTAGCTGGTCTCACACTGTCTCAGAGTGCTAATTAGATGCTAGCTGGTCTCACACTGCCTCAGAGTGCTAATTAGATGCTAGCTGGTCTCACACTGTCTCAGAGTGCTAATTAGATGCTAGCTGGTCTCACACTGTCTCAGAGTGCTAATTAGATGCTAGCTGGTCTCACACTGTCTCAGAGTGCTAATTAGATGCTAGCTGGTCTCACACTGTCTCAGAGTGCTAATTAGATGCTAGCTGGTCTCACACTGTCTCAGAGTGCTAATTAGATGCTAGCTGGTCTCACACTGTCTCAGAGTGCTAATTAGATGCTAGCTGGTCTCACACTGTCTCAGAGTGCTAATTAGATGCTAGCTGGTCTCACACTGTCTCAGAGTGCTAATTAGATGCTAGCTGGTCTCACAATGTCTCAGAGTGCTAATTAGATGCTAGCTGGTCTCACACCATGATAACCCAAGACTCCAAGCGTCAGTACTCACTCATCAAACAGGGTGATTCCATGCATCAGACCGTTAGAAACGTCGTACTGATGTTCACCCATCTGATAGTGCATCGCGATGTTGCTGTTGTACCTGCCTGCAATCAGTGCCATCTGCATTGGCGCATTTTGCCTCAGTCCAAAGCAGGAAATCTCCCATTGACAGTTTGCAGGTGTCCGGGGCGACACTCTAGCAGTACTGGATGGTTCCAGTTCCGCAGTCAGTGTCTCGTCCTTTTGATGGCGTTTGGCAATGTCAATTTCGTCCGTTCGAGAGTTGTAGCAATAATGACTGCCAGCATAGGCACTGAAATACGTAATTTAGTGTAAGTCTTCTTAAATCATTGTAACTGACCGCAAATCCTACTTTGACATTTCAGCAACAGACTCACCTTAGAATGCTTGCAACGCAAAAGATAATAATAAGGATTTCGCCAAAACGCTCGCACATTTTAATTCTGGTTGCCATCTGGAAAAAAGGTTTTAAGAAGTGTTGAAATCTGAAGTATCGATTCGTTTTTTTCCAGCTATGATTTTTTGTTAACCAACAATTAAAAAACGAACGGATAAGTCCTTTGCAGTAAAATTTATTTTCATATAAAATGTACTTTTCGTCAGTTGGCGGTAATACCCTTAGTCAATGTACAGTATGATATCTACATTACATTTGACAGTGTACTCCTACAAGTGTACAGAAGCAACATGGAACTAAAAATAGTGCTACAATTTAGCAAAGGCTTGGGCGGCAAGGTAATTAAAACAACTATTTTAGTAGTTTAATTTTTAAATCTATTTGAGAAGCACTAAGCTGGAACAAGTATTAGCACCTGTAACAATTATCTGATAAAGCTAGTTAGAGTTACGGTATTCTGCATGTTAAACACAAAATTTAACAAAAAGGGGATGTTTAAATTGAAACTTACCAATTTTTGCATGGACAGATAGGCTAATTAAGACGACTCTCTCAAAGCAGATTTTGTCAAAGCACAGTTTAAGAAAAATTCGGTGGCAATTACAAGGCAATTCCTTGGGATGCCCTTGGAATTATCTGCGAAATGCCCTTGGATTTATCCCCAGAATTACAGTATATCATCGCGGCATGACCGAGGGCTAACCGCGGAATTCCCCGTGGCGGAGCGGCAATTCCAGCAAGTGTACACTGAATAGGTTCCAATAATAGCGATGAGAATGGCACGGGTATTTCGGGCCATGACGACTTGGCTAACGGAAACAACTTGACCAACATCACTGGTAACACATCATTAGCATGCGTACATGTATCCAAACAGTTGGGTTGGGAGGCGACGCTTATTCCCAAATAGACTAAACAGACAGTCTTGATAAAAGTTTTTTTATTTATTACAAGCTCATTGGAGAAACCATGGAAATTCCGTCGAAAACCAGTAACCAATATCAGGCCATGACGACTTAGCTAACGGATTTAACTATGACTAATTCACCGTCATGCTGCACCGACGTGCTGCTATTGAGTAAAGTTTGTATTCAGGGTACAGTACAAGTTTAAGGCACTAGTGGCACGCGCAAGGACCACTAGGAACCAATAGCAAGGACTCTAGTAGCGAATCATATATTATATTGGCAGCAAAAAGCTGATGTGAAACATGTAAGAGACGAGAGAGTTTTGGCACAGAGGGAATGGATGTAGATATGGCACAGAGGGAATGGATGTAGATATGGCACAGAGGGAATGGATGTAGATATGGCACAGAGGGAATGGATGTAGATATGGCACAGAGGGAATGGATGTAGATATGACACAGAGGGAATGGATGTAGATATGGCACAGAGGGAATGGATGTAGATATGGCACAGAGGGAATGGATGTAGATATGGCACAGAGGGAATGGATGTAGATATGGCACAGAGGGAATGGATGTAGATATGGCACAGAGGGAATGGATGTAGATATGGCACAGAGGGAATGGATGTAGATATGGCACAGAGGGAATGGATGTAGATATGGCACAGAGGGAATGGATGTAGATATGGCACAGAGGGAATGGATGTAGATATGGCACAGAGGGAATGGATGTAGATATGGCACAGAGGGAATGGATGTAGATATGGCACAGAGGGAATGGATGTAGATATGGCACAGAGGGAATGGATGTAGATATGGCACAGAGGGAATGGATGTAGATATGGCACAGAGGGAATGGATGTAGATATGGCACAGAGGGAATGGATGTAGATATGGCACAGAGGGAATGGATGTAGATATGGCACAGAGGGAATGGATGTAGATATGGCACAGAGGGAATGGATGTAGATATGGCACAGAGGGAATAGATGTAGATATGGCACAGAGGGAATGGATGTAGATATGGCACAGAGGGAATGGATGTAGATATGGCACAGAGGGAATGGATGTAGATATGGCACAGAGGGAATGGATGTAGATATGGCACAGAGGGAATGGATGTAGATATGGCACAGAGGGAATGGATGTAGATATGGCACAGAGGGAATAGATGTAGATATGGCTATAGATATGAGTCGAAAAAACATTGTTTATATAAATGTGAGCTTACAACCATCAGCTGCCAAGCGGTTTATCCTGCTCATTTAATTCAAAGTTATCATTTTTATGCTAAGTGTAAAATAGATCTGAATTCCCAAGCAACTTACCATGAACATCACTCATTAGCATGCGCATGTATCCAAGCAGTTGCGAGGCGATAATTATTGCCAAACAGACCATGCAGACAGATAGCTTTTTTAAACCTACATGTATTTCATGCCTATGGAGAAACGATGGAAAATCCGTCTTCAACCAGGAGCCAAAAAGAGAGCCAATCAGGAACTGGAAGTCCCGAAAAGTATTGGAATGAAACTCTCAAATCCAGCTCAAACGCACTCAAACACGCCCACAGAGGGCAGGGTGTCCAGTGACCATCCCTCAAAGGTCACGTGCTTTTAAAGCTCTATTCCTTCTCACTAAATTGCTTAATACAATTACGTGCTGAGCATCTATTTGAAACTGTAACGAGTAAGAAAGTGGAAGAAATAAAACATCCGTGTTGAGGACTAAAGATCGAGAGAAAGCTATCGGACCTTTTACTTTTTTAACTGATTAGGGACATTAGGTATCTGAGACATCGTCAAAGAGAAAGAGAGAAAGACTTATATGCAGTGGGGCGCTTTCACTAGGCCGAAAATTCACTAGGCCGAAACTTCACTTTGCCGAAAAATCATTTTAGCAGCATCCTTACTATGGTCGAAAGGGGATGTGAACTTAAGCCTCCAAAAAAGACAGATAGATAGTTAGATAGATAGATAGTAGATAGCGAGAAAGAGCGAGCGAAGCGAGCTCTTTCGAGCTCTCTTGCCGCAGCCAATCACGCTGAAAGCACGCACACAAGATCACCGGAAACGATTAAGGCAGCTGGAAAGCCAATGGGCGCGGTAAGCGCTTTTATCCAGAGGAACTACCTGCTGGAACCAGCCATGCCGAACGAAAATCAGACTACTCAAGTAGTGCAAAAGAGTACGTGCAACTACCGAGAAATCTAATTTTCGTAAGATAGATAGTTAGATAGATAGATAGATAGATAGATAGATAGATAGATAGATAGATAGATAGATAGATAGATAGATAAATAATGCAAATTTACAGTTTTACATTTACGCTACTGTGAAATCGGCTGCCGGTCTGGATCTGGATCGTACATGTAGACGTAATCAAGTTAATTAAATTAGTTTCGGCCTAGTGAAAGAGGCTGCAAAATGATTTTTCGGCCTAGTGAAGTTTCGGCCTGAAGAAAGAGCGTGTTAGTCATTTCGGCAAAGTGAAGTTTCGGCCTAATGAAAGACGATGCTAAAATGATTTTTCGGCAAAGTGAAGTTTCGGCCTTATGAAGTTTCGGCCTTGTGAAGGAAGATGCTTTCGGCAAAGTGAAATTTCGGCCTAGTGAAACCCCCCGCATGCAGTGTGTTTTCTCACGGGCCCATGTAGGACAATATTGAGTCGTATATGAGCTATGAATCACCACGTGTGAGTCTGTATCGGACTGCCCACACCTTGAGAGTCTGTATCGGACTGTCCCACACCTTGTGAGTCTGTATCGGACTGTCCCACACCTTGTGAGCCTGTATCGGACTGTCCCACACCTTGTGAGTCTGTATCGGACTGTCCCACCCTTTGAGAGTCTGTATCGGACTGTCCCACCCTTTGAGAGTCTGTATCGGACTGTCCCACCCTTTGAGAGTCTGTATCAGACTGTCCCACACCTTGTGAGTCTGTATCGGACTGTCCAGTCTGTATCGGACTGTCCCACACCTTGTGAGTCTGTATCGGACTGTCCCACACCTTGAGAGTCTGTATCGGACCGTCTCTCATGTTTTCCTTATCAGCAGACTGTGGCGGCTTGACAGAGGACAAGAGCTCGCTGTCTGGGCCTGACTGTGACTCGCGCCACTTTTACATACCTACCCATCATGCCTCATACCATTAGCTATTTAAATATATATATCTGCAAACAAAGTCAATAACATACGAAGAATGCATTAAGCGTTAGTAGATTATTTATATTTTACTATTATTATTGTTACTATTAGCATTATTATAACTATTATTAAGCATATACAGAGAGGGTGCCGAGTATTATATTTTATGAGATTAATTCAAGCGAAATTAGTTAATGCAAAAACAAGCTGCAGTGAGGAAGTACCAATATGAAGCCTCTGGGCAGTTGCATTCTGGCAATTGCGTCATGCCTGTGATGTATTTTTCTAGAAGTTACTATATGGCCTCTATCTTCCTGAGATATTCGGAAAAACACTTTATCTTCTGCTGTAATACTTTTGCGTCGTAAATTCGAAACTTTATCTGAGATTTCCTGTTCAAATTTATCATGGGGAGCACACCTAAACAGAGAATGAACTTCACTTTCTACTCAGCACATGGCGATTTGGGCAGGTCCTGTTCTCTTAAGGGATCTTTGGTCTCTTGAGTTCTGGATAGGAAATTTCTGGGACAAAATTTTCGGTTGAGTAGCACATTTTAAAGCTGCAGTAATGGTGACTCAGCTTTCAGAGCCCTCTGCTCTTCGTTATTTCGCAATTCATTTCAGCTGCAGTGCCAACTTCACTCTAAACTGGATGAGCAAATTTATACAAAATTATAGTCTCAAACTTGCCGTAGCTTCAATTCGAGCAGCTGGAACTTGGATAACTGATTGTGCTGAGCACCTGAGTCAGCACCTGACTCAGAATGCTCGCAAACCGACGCACACCTTTGCCGAAAGATTAAGAAAACGATTAAGAATAAAATTGCAATCAAGAAAGCAGGGACAAGGACGGCAGTCCCTCCTGAGCTTCCCGATCCAGAAGTCGAGCCCAGTTCTGTCTCATTCTGCACACCTCCGAGCGGCGCTTCTGTCTCGACGTTGTTGAAAGCCTTCAGCATGGCATCGCTGAGGTTGCACTGCGGGGCCTGACGGGTGGCCACCAGCGACAGCATCGGAGTGCCGCAGTCAGCGAAGACGACTGACCAATTTGATGCTAACGACTTCTCCGTAGGTGTGGTGAGGTGTGCGCAGAGCAGGACGGCCGCTTTGGCTGTGCGAGGGTCTGGCGGCCTGCGTCGGCTGGTAGTTCAGAAACGCAAAACACTCAGGTAGAAGACACACAAACACGTATTAAAAGATGGAATCCCAGATACTCACAGATGGTCTGCCAGGCTCTGCAGCTCAGCAACCGTCTGCAGCCAGCAGTGAGTCCCATTCCAAGCAGGCGAAAGCACGCTGTGATCGGAGGGTCTGTAAAACACGGCGATTCGAGTCGGCTGTGTCAGGTCCAGAGGCGGCCTGTACGGATAAGCCCGCGCTCGGTGCAGGTCTGGGAAATTAGCAAGTAAGTTTATTTCACTTAATTCATGTCTCAAGTGAATTTAGTTAATGCTGTTACTTGAATTCCTCTTATGCATCCTCAATCTCATTTTCTGGACTCACTTGCAACGATGAAGCTGCTGATCTCAGCCTTGCAGGAGAAGCTGGCCAGCTGAGCAGAGCCCAGGATGCTGCTCGAGAAGTCCTTGAAGCTCTGACGGATTCGACTGGCTGTGTAGCAGCCGCCTTTGAACTGGAGAAAGTCCCTGGCACAGATCTCGGGATGAAGCAGCACCGCTGTGAGACTGGGCGGCTCCGAGGCGGCAGGATGCTGGGAGCTCATGGAGGCCGACACCTTGATGATGCAGCTGCTGCAGGGGGTGGGAGAAACGGTACAGGTTGTAATACATGAGGATTTGCGCGATTGACGTTCAAATAAATTGCTCGTGGGGCGCCCACCAAGAGACAGTGGCGCCCACCAAGAGACAGTGGCGCCCACCAAGAGACAGTGGCGCCCACCAAGAGACAGTGGCGCCCACCAAGAGACAGTGGCGCCCACCAAGAGACAGTGGCGCCCACCAAGAGACAGTGGCGCCTACCAAGAGACAGTGGCGCCCACCAAGAGACAGTGGCGCCCACCAAGAGACAGTGGCGCCCACCAAGAGACAGTGGCGCCCACCAAGAGACAGTGGCGCCTACCAAGAGACAGTGGCACCCACCAAGAGACAGTGGCGCCCACCAAGAGACAGTGGCGCCTACTATGAGACAGTGGCGCCCACCAAGAGACAGTGGCGCCCACCAAGAGACAGTGGCGCCCACCAAGAGACAGTGGCGCCTACCAAGAGACAGTGGCGCCTACCAAGAGACAGTGGCGCCTACCAAGAGACAGTGGCGCCTACCAAGAGACAGTGGCGCCTACCAAGAGACAGTGGCGCCTACCAAGAGACAGTGGCGCCTACCAAGAGACAGTGGCGCCTACCAAGAGACAGGGGTGCCTAACAAGAGACAGGGGCGCCCACCAAGAGACAGGGGTGCCTAACAAGAGACAGGGGTGCCTAACAAGAGACAGGGGTGCCTAACAAGAGACAGGGGTGCCTAACAAGAGACAGGGGTGCCTAACAAGAGACAGGGGTGCCTAACAAGAGACAGGGGTGCCTAACAAGAGACAGGGGTGCCTAACAAGAGACAGGGGTGCCTAACAACAGACAGGGGTGCCCACCAAGAGATAGGGGTGCCTAACAAGAGACAGGGGTGCCTAACAAGAGACAGGGGTGCCTAACAAGAGACAGGGGTGCCTAACAAGAGACAGGGGTGCCTAACAAGAGACAGGGGTGCCTAACAAGAGACAGGGGTGCCTAACAAGAGACAGGGGTGCCTAACAAGAGACAGGGGTGCCTAACAAGAGACAGGGGTGCCTAACAAGAGACAGGGATGCCCACCAAGACACCAAGCATTGGCGCTTCCTAGGGTTGCGACCCCTCCAATTACAGTTCGTGCGATTTATTGAGAATCTATAGAGCTCAAAGGTCAAGAATCAAATCAAGGTGGTTAGTATTAATATTATTAATAAGTTCATATATAGTTCAGTACTCACTTGGCACCTAGAGTGACTCCGTGAATCAGGCCAGGGTACACAGGGAACTCGGAACCACTCAGCCAGTATCGCATCTCATTCGTAATGCCGACCTTACTCGATGGATCACCAATCAGCATCAACTGCCGCTCACTGCTCTGGGAACAGGGTTTCGCTAGTAAATTCCATCTGCAGTTGAAATTCGACGACTTATAAAGTGCAGCGGGCGATGAAGTATCTGGCCTAGCAACTAGAGTGACGCTGTCTTGATGAAGTGCGTCCATTTTCATGCTGATAGTGATAGCTCTGTTTGGCAGGCAGAATTGCGTACCAGGAGAGGTTCTGTGTGATAGAATGAAATTTTCGAATAGTAAATTACGATGCGTATATGTTACTTACTACTCAAATTAATCAGTAGTCAATGCTCATGAGCTTACCCTCGGAGAAATGTATGTATTATCAGGAACAGCGTCAGTAGACAACTTCCGAATCGCATGTTGATCGGAGCAGGTTAAATTGAGCTGAAGGTGAGATTGTAGGATGAGTGAGGTCGGAAACTGAAAGATGAGATCGGAGGGTGAGTCATGCCACCATTCTATTTTAAGAGCCGATTTATTCAAGCCATTTTTCCCGGGGAATTCCCACAGATTAGCCGCGGTCGGCCGATCCGGCAAAGCCACGGAATTACCGCGGGAGAAATGGGATGGATAGCATGATGTACAAAGCCCAGTGCACACTTAAGTGGGGATTTCCTCGACAGCTGACATACAGTAGAAAAACGTGAATGAAGTTTGAGTATTTTATCTAGAAAAATCGAATAAATACGCCCATATACTTTACGGGTTTGGTCTGAATTATTATTGTTCGTACATAAAGCTCAAATGGCAGTAACTGTGTGAAATTTTACGGTTGAAGTGAATTAAGGTTAATAATCCGGTACTAAATTAGACTGGCCCTAAGCAAGGATACAGTACAACAAAGGTATTAAGATAATCTACTTACCAAAAACCGCGAATTAGGACACCAATGAAGAATACACTGTTTTAGAAAAATATAGCTCGCACTTGCAGGAGAATTCAAAATATTTGAATACTTAGCTCGTAATGAAACATAACTGGCTATAGAAGGCCATCACACGGCCAGCCCTGTGATTTCCCGCGGAGTTGCCACTTGCTGGACAGAAGATTAGATGTTTGCTTGAATGTTCTTCCGCGGCAAGGCCGTGGCATTTCCGTGGTTTAGCTCCCCAGCTATTCGGACACTCCAAAAATAGGCATTGCATCAGCCGGTATGATGTATGGTTAACAAGGAAGTAACAATCAAGGTTGAATACTGGTCGATCCTTACATATACCGGCCGTACGTTGTTTTACTAAATAATTCTTCGGCTATTTTCTCGAGAGGACTTTACCTGCCGAGACAATGTCGGTTTAGGAATAACTGGATTAAGAATACTGCCGATTGTTTGAAGAAATATAATTTGGAACTGACACACAGTTTAGCGGCACTGACACACAGTTTAGCGGCACTGACACAGTTTAGCGGCACTGACACAGTTTAGCGGCACTGACACAGTTTAGTGGCACTGACACACAGTTTAGCGGCACTGACACACAGTTTAGCGGCACTGACACACAGTTTAGCGGCACTGACACACAGTTTAGCGGCACTGAGACAGTTTAGCGGCACTGAGACAGTTTAGCGGCACTGACACAGTTTAGCGGCACTGACACAGTTTAGCGGCACTGACACAGTTTAGTGGCACTGACACACAGTTTAGCGGCACTGACACACAGTTTAGCGGCACTGACACACAGTTTAGCGGCACTGACACACAGTTTAGCGGCACTGACACAGTTTAGCGGCACTGACACAGTTTAGCGGCACTGACACACAGTTTAGCGGCACTGACACAGTTTAGCGGCACTGACACACAGTTTAGCAGCACTGACACACAGTTTAGCAGCACTGACACAGTTTAGCGGCACTGACACACAGTTTAGCGGCACTGACACACAGTTTAGCAGCACTGACACACAGTTTAGCAGCACTGACACACAGTTTAGCGGCACTGACACAGTTTAGCGGCACTGACACAGTTTAGCGGCACTGACACACAGTTTAGCGGCACTGACACAGTTTAGCGGCACTGACACACAGTTTAGCAGCACTGACACACAGTTTAGCAGCACTGACACAGTTTAGCGGCACTGACACACAGTTTAGCAGCACTGACACACAGTTTAGCAGCACTGACACAGTTTAGCGGCACTGACACACAGTTTAGCGGCACTGACACACAGTTTAGCAGCACTGACACACAGTTTAGCAGCACTGACACAGTTTAGCGGCACTGACACAGTTTAGCGGCACTGACACACAGTTTAGCGGCACTGACACAGTTTAGCGGCACTGACACACAGTTTAGCAGCACTGACACAGTTTAGCGGCACTGACACACAGTTTAGCGGCACTGACACACAGTTTAGCAGCACTGACACACAGTTTAGCAGCACTGACACAGTTTAGCGGCACTGACACACAGTTTAGCGGCACTGACACACAGTTTAGCAGCAATGACACACAGTTTAGCGGCACTGACACACAGAATTATTATTACTGAAAAAAACGTGGACTCTAAAAACTAAGTCTTTACTTTTTATATGCCAGAAAGCGCAGAAATTATTGTTAATAAACTCTCTGATTTGTTGTATTTGTTTGCTACAAATTAAAACTGATTAGAAAATTATAATTTCGTAAGAACAGTAGAAGTACATAAAACAAAACACCATATATTCTTTAAAAATAACAAGATAACATTATAACAATGCACCAAAATATGATAGTTTAATACCAAATTACCAGAAAAAAGGAGCCAACCAATTGATTTAACATCTGACACAATACTTTCTATGTAAATTATGTACAGGGATCGGAGGGTTCAAATATAGCCATCCAAACCAATTTGAGAGCTTATTTAAACAAATGATTATTAATATTGCTCATACATAATTAGACTGTACGCTTGTATTTACAGATTAATAACCAATCAAAACTCACAAAAGATACACGATTTTATTATTAAGGGACAACTAAAACAATTAAAAAGAATGTATTTATACATAAGACGAAAATACTATGCAACCTGTCTCGTGACCAGAAGAAACTTTGTTTACAAATAACTTCCCGGATTACTATTCAAATAGAAGTATATATGTAAATATAGCTCATCAACTAATAAACAATGCCCTCTATGATGATTCTAGAAACACCACTACCATCTAAAACCATACCAGAATCACCGCTACCCTCTATGATCATTCCAGAATCACCAATACCCTCTATGATCATTCCAGAATCACCTGCTAACCTCTATGATCATTCTAGAACCACTGCTACCCTCTATGATCATTCCAGAATCACCTGCTACCCTCTATGATCATTCTAGAATCACCGCTACCCTCTATGAACATTCTAGTATCACAGCTACCCTCCATGATGATTCTAGAATCACCTCTACCCTCCATGATCATTCTAGAATCACTACTACCCTCCATGATAACGCTAGAATCACCGCTACCCTTTATGATCATTCTAGAATCACCTGCTACCCTCTATGATCATTCCAGAATCACCTGCTACCCTCTATGATCATTCCAGAATCACCTGCTACCCTCTATGATCATTCCAGAATCACCTCTACCCTCTAGCTCTATGATCATTCCAGAATCACAGCTACCCTCTATGATCATTCCAGAATCACCTCTACTCTCTATGATCATTCCAGAATCACAGCTACCCTCTATGATCATTCCAGAATCACCTCTACCCTCTATGATGATTCCAGAATCACAGCTACCCTCTATGATGACTCATTTAGCGAACGCCTTAGCCACAGCCCAAATCATAGCGCAGGCGCCATCCTTGGCCCCCTCAGCATCGAAGTCCAGCTGCAGCAGCTGCCTCATCCGCCCAGTCACCAGCAGGTAATCTTCATCCGACAGAGAGCCGAACGCGTTCTCCAGCACGTCGGAGGCGTGAGCCAGATACAGCAGCGCCAGCGACCTGCGATCCATGCGCTGCGGATCAGCCTGCCAGCGAGACAGCAGGCAGTCCTGGGCTCGGTGAATCACCGCCAGCTTGGCCTGACCGTCAACCAGCGGGTGGGTGGTCATGTCGAACACCACGAAGCTCTGCTTCTCGGTTGTGCAGACGCTCTTCTCCACTAGGCTTTTAGCCAGGCGCTCGCGAACGTTTCTGAGCTGATATCTGGGAGGATTGAAAATTTGCGTAGAAGAGAATCAATAATGTGCATTTAAACTACTGCTGTACAAGTAGTTTATTGGTTACAGTATTGAAAAGAACTATTTTGAGGAAAATTGACTTACTAATCCGAAAAGATGGATTGGGGTCATGAGAATACTGATCGTGGTGGCAGCCCAACAACTGAGGATCTGGGAGACTGGCAGCCCAGCAACTGAGGATCTGGGAGGCTGGCAGCCCAGCAACTGAGGATCTGGGAGGCTGGCAGCCCAGCAACTGAGGATCTGGGAGGCTGGCAGCCCAGCAACTGAGGATCTGGGAGGCTGGCCCAGCAACTGAGGATCTGGAAGGCTGGCCCAGCAACTGAGGATCTGGGAGGCTGGCCCAGCAACTGAGGATCTGGGAGGCTGGCCCAGCAACTGAGGATCTGGGAGGCTGGCCCAGCAACTGAGGATCTGGGAGGCTGGCAACTCAGTAACTGAGGATCTGGGAGGCTGGCAGCCCAGTAACTGAGGATCTGGGAGGCTGGCAGCCCAGCAACTGAGGATCTGGGAGGCTGGCCCAGCAACTGAGTGAGGATCTGGGAGGCTGGCCCAGCAACTGAGGATCTGGGAGACTGGCCCAGCAACTGAGGATCTGGGAGGCTGGCAGCCCAGCAACTGAGAATCTGGGAGGCTGGCAGCCCAACAACTGAGGATCTGGGAGACTGGCAGCCCAGCAACTGAGGATCTGGGAGACTGGCAGCCCAGCAACTGAGGATCTGGGAGACTGGCAGCCCAGCAACTGAGGATCTGGGAGACTGGCAGCCCAGCAACTGAGGATCTGGGAGACTGGCAGCCCAGCAACTGAGGATCTGGGAGACTGGCAGCCCAGCAACTGAGGATGTGACAAAGCGATGGCTGTCCCTATAGATACATGTGGCGCAGAGCAGCGGGGCTTCATACCTGAGCTTCAGCGGATTCCAGGTCTCGCCGCTGAGATACTGAATCCAACACTCGGCATTCTCAGGCGTCTCCGTCTCACGGATGTGGCGAAGCGCCTCGTCTAGCAGGGCGTCGCCAACCAGACGATCGCTCAGGCAGACAACTCGCCGAGAGTCTAGAGTGCGCCGCCTTGCTCCGGGAGGCTCCAGATCGATGCGGCGACGCAGCGCCAGCTCGATGAGGATGGCACCGCGCAGTCCCGAGCTGATCGAGTCATTCCAAAATGAGGTGTAACCCTCGCGATCTTTCAGCCCGAGCAGCAGCACCTCCTCCATCAGTGTGAGACGAAATGAACCTTTCTCATCGTCGTCAAAGCTGCCAGTGCGACTGTCTGACAGCTGGTTCGCCGCTCCGCTGCCAGCTGCAGCCAATTGATTGGAGCTTGACGAAGCTGCGGCACTGGCTGCAGCAGCCGCGGTGCGTCTCTGGACTAAGCCTTCAGACATGGCGCCAGGCTCTGCTCAGCAAGCCAGGGGGGGGGGTTGGGTTTCAGATGGGACAGTAGACAAACTGATTTCCCATGCAGTTGCCAAATATCCCAAATATAGATTAGTATTTCGTATCTAGCATTGTACTATAAACATGACATGTTGAACTTTTATATCCATCTGTCTATCAACATGTATATAAGGAGTTGTATCCTAGTGGTTGGAGCATTAGACTAACAACTGAAAGGTCAGTAGTTTGATTCTTGACCCACTTGGAAGTTGGAACAATGTGCATCCTTGAGAAGACACTTAATTCTGCATTTCTTTATTTATATCTTTACTGTAAAATGGGTGCCAGCATTAGCTAGGGAAATCAAGGATGCATATGGTGACCCCCAGTTTTTGGTCACTGAGTTTTTTTCATCAAAATTGTTATAATGCAATTTTAAATTTCAACATGCCATTAGCATAAAATATAAAATGATGAAATGCAACTTGCCATTGATTGTAACATCATGCAACTGCCACAATAAACAAGGTAATATTTGAACAAATTTAAAAGCAAAATTGAAATTTGGAATTGGAAATTCAGCATTGGCAATTTGGCAATGGCATAATGACAAAAAATTATTATGTTGTTTTGGCATAACAGCATCAAAATCATTACTCATTAGTCATTATGCCATTTTTTTATTTTGACATGTCATGGTCATGGCATAGGGCCTACTAATGACATAAAAAACTTAGCTAGGAGAGGTATAGTAAAAGTTATTATGGTAGGCCTACATTTAGGTTATGGTAAAAAATTGCTAGGCCTATGCAAACAAAAATAATTACATATACTATCATTGGGCTTTGTTTATCAATTCTAATGTGGCTATTTTATTGTTTGGACCTTTTGACAATGTCATATGGCCATTCTGTCATGATCTAATAATATGTTAGAGAGAGCGTAATACAAAGCACAACACTTAAGAATCAGCTGAATCATGTACAGACATATATGGGCTATATCTTAAATTAACATTTACAGGTGTAATTGTTAAAATGTTAAGTTAGGCCAAGCGTGCAGTTTAGCATTATAAACCAGGGGTTGGCAAACTCTGGCCTATAGAAAGGCTGCAGGCAGGCCAGATCTGGCCCACGACACCTTCAAGTCTGGCCTGCACGCCCGCAGCACTCTTACTATCTAACAATGTAAAAGTGGCCCGCGAATCAATTTTGTGTTGAAACATTCAACTTTACAAGTAAAATTAGCTTTCACCCCGTTATTCCTGTATCAGTTTGAACTGTGGGCCGTGTGGGGTTGTTGGTTTTATTTAGTCTAATCATCTAAAATTGTCATTTATAGCCACATTTTATTAAGTTTTTTTTCTGGCCCGCCGTTTCAGCTAATGTCGCTCATTCTTAAAAGTTTAGTCGTTTATTTCCAGTAAAATTAAAATTTGAAAATGTTTCCACAGCCCAATTCGATTTGAGGTATAACAAGTAAAATATATTTTATACGCATTTAAAGATTAGAGGAAAAAGTAAGGACTATAATAAATCACGAAGAATTCATTTAATATTCCGTCAAAAATAATTTTAAACTTAATTGTGATTTATTTTTTGATTACCTGTGAATTCCGCTTTTTTGCTCTCTCATGCTATTCCCTAAATGGCTTATGGTTCAATGGTTTTAACTGGGTTTGTCGTTTATGATTATGTAGTATGTCCATGTCCAGGTAGTTTTTACCTGTTATAATTTTATGTTCGTAAGCTTTAAAATCTGTCCTTATTTTAAGATCAATCCCTCTACTGGCCTAAAATTTTATGGCGCAGGAACTATTAGAATTATTTCAAATTCTAGAATATATACTAATATAGGGCCTTTTAAAATTTTCTGATCTGACTTCTATTTTTATAAAATTCTATTGCTGTTATTGAAACCTAGGCATGTGGCTATAGGCCTATATAATATTTATGATTTTGAGCATATTTTTGCAATGTATAGACCATAGATATTATATTCCCTAGATAGAAGACTAAGCCACGAAAGTGCAACTCCTAGGCCTAGGCCTATTTATTCAGTATAAGGGTAGGACCAAGATGGCCACAATATTGAATCTCTATTATATCTACTCTCTTTCTACTATTAGGCCTAGTTGGCAACTTAATAGCTATTATTATATTAATTATCATATTTAATCAATTTGCATTCTTTTCTTCTTGAATCATTTGTTAAACTAGGGCCTATTTTAAATAGTTTTAAAAAATGTTAAAGTGTTAAACCACTTTGAAAAGCTGATTATAACATGTTTGGACCTCCCCCAAGCTATTAAAACAATAAAATGAACAACTTTGTTTTTGTTAAATATATACTCTAATTACTAATACTCAATAACTCAGAAACATTGAAAAGTCGCTATCACAGAAAATTCTGTCTGTGGTTACTACTTTTGAGAGTGCAGGTAAAGTCTCTCAATTTTTGTGAGTGACGCAACTTAGCTATGCCGCGGCACACCTGAGTTGAAGAATGAAGTGAGGGGGCCAGGGCAGTGTGTGTATGGATTAGATAGATTAAAGCTACCCTGATCAGTTTTCTCATATTTTTTATTTCAGGATAGTTTGAGAGACATTGCTCATTGGCACATAGAGTGGCGACTTTTTGATGCTGCTGAGTATATATAACTTTTGTCAATATTGACCAATTCTCTTATAAAAATATTTATTTAAAGCAAAATTTAAAATTTTTATAATCTTTTGAACCTTTCTATCTTCATTCCATGAAAACTTCTATTTTTAGTGTTTTTCCTAATCAAAAATACTAGGCCCTACCCTTTTTACCAATTTTCTAATTTTTCTGCTTTTCCACAGTGCTCAATGGACCCGCTACGCTAGGATAAATAATAAATATCTAAGGCTAGTAGAGCTATCAAAATTAGAGATTTTATTCGAGACGAGATTCGAGACGAGAAAGGCTTATAAGTTGAGAATTTCGAGAAGAGACAAGACAAAGTAAATCTAAAAAAATATATTTAGAATTGCATCTTGTCTTGCTCTTATCTTGTCTTAAATTTCTTGATAAGATATAATTCTAAAATATATTTTTTAGATTTTCCAGAATACTTTCTTAATTCTAGTTTTAATTCTTTGCTATTTATTCATAAGCATTTATGCTTGTAGCATATAGGCCCTTGGCCCTACTATGTCTATTACTAATTTGTCAAAAGACCTATGTAGATTGTCTTCGAGTCTGCTGTGATACACCTTGCCACAGAACTGAAATGATAACTAAAAGAGCGCATATGCAATGCAAACTTGTATATAACGATGTTCGTTAAATAACTAAAACTGCTCGATTTTACCATTTGAAAATTGCCCTATCAAGCATGTTACAACAAACAGTTGTATTTATATGAAAATTTGCTCCCCTTTTTATATCTTATCACTTAAAAGCTTTTGAAAAAAGGTATCAGAAAAATTCTTGAATCTCATCTCAAATTTCTTGACAAAATTCGAGATTTCTCGAGACAAGAAAATGTCAAGATCTTGTCTCAAATCTTGTCTTGTCAAGATCTCGTGACAGCTCTAAAGGCTAGGGTATAATATAATAAAAGCTGAAGCCAAATGGGATGATTATAATGTAATATAATTCCATTCCATTATACCATCTATCTCTTTAAGACTTAAAGATCTACATCTAATTCAAATTACTATTAATAAGAAATAATTAAAATATATAAACATAGGCTTATCATTCTTGATTTAGACATATAAAGCTGTGGCCATCTTGGTATGTAGGTATCTTGGTCATGTACCATTTTTCTCACTTGTGCAAAAAAAGCCAACATGGGAAGGGGATGTATTGCTTAATGCCTTAAATTTTGAGTTCATTAGCTTAGGGATATAGTCATAGGTACTCTTTTGAGAATTGTTTCAATCTTAGAAAATGGAAATTTTTCTCAATTTTCAATTTTAAATGTCCTATTCCCTAGGCCCCTACCTAGGCCTCTAGTTCTACACATAAAATTAGGCCTATTTTGACATAAAATTTTTTACAAATGAATGAAAACAAGTTTATTAAAAGCATACTTAAGCTAAGGTCTGCTAAGTCAGTGCTGCCAATTATTTAGGCCTAGCAATAGCCAATATGTGTTGCTAGGACTTTATAACTAACAGGCAATAGCTAGTAGGCATAAGCCTATAACTTGCACTTCCCAACCAGTGGCTTCCTAACATGACCACATGTTTGTCAATCACTGTCTATATTTTGTTGATCCAAACAATCCAACAATCCAAACAATATAGAAAGTATATAAAACAGTCAATTTTTTGCCTAAAAAGCATAGCCATCATGCTTGGGCCCAACCTAGGGATTCACCTGGCCATTTCTATTGGCAACACATATGTAAGTTGCTATTGGATAGAATAGTAGTCACGTGACTACTCTTAGCCAATAGCAACATATATGTGTGGGTTGCCAATAGAAGCGGCCAAGTGATTCTGAAGGTTACACATGTATAATAGCCATAGTTGCAGAGACATTATTAATTAAATATAGCAATGGTAATATTTGCACCAATATTAATTTACTAAAGCTCTCATAGCCATACCTTATTTATTTTGTATTTTAATAAAGTTCTATATACACACATTTAATATTTTTACTTTTTATGTAAACTACATTTTTTGTTTTTGGGATAAATTTTACCTTAGTAAAATACCAGTTATTTTATCTGCTGAGCAGACAAAGTTTTCTCTTTCTATTAGAAAATAAAGATAAGAATTTAAAAAGGGGGAGACACAGTATGCGATAACTTTAGATTTGAAATGACATATGTTTTACATCTGAAAATTGTTGAATAAGAAAGACAATCTATTGATATTTTTAATCTTTAGAAAATTTTCAATAGTTTTCATTTTATTAAAGTTTCTAAAAGTCAAGTTTGTTATTCTTTCTATAGATATTATATATACTATTATGAAATAGTTTGTTAAAATGATGCAACCCATAGTATTTTCAACAATATTAACAAAGACATTGTTAAGGGGCTCCTTATCCTATTCTCTTTCCTATCCCACTCTTTTCCCTATCCTTATTTCCTAATAGATAAATAGTCTTAAAAGAAAAAGGCATTTTGTTTACTTGGCAGTTTTCAATAGATGAATTAACTAGAAGCCATCTATTATTATGTTGGGTAATTCTTTTTTGACCTTAAGACCTTAAATACACATTAATAAATTTGTTTTAGTTAGTTTATTTAAAATCTAGTGTCAAAACTAGGATATTGCTATTTTAAATATATTTCATCTATATATTAGATATATAAAAGCCCTGGTTAATATAGAGAAAGAGAACTAGAAATGCTACTAGGGAATACAATCCTAGGATCTTAGGATCCCAAAATCCTTGGCTTAGACCCAAATCCTGGGATTCTAAATCCCAAGATCACAATTTTCTAGGATTTGAGAATCCTGAAATTGACCATCAAGATCTCAATCCTGTTTTGCAATAATTTAATCATTCATTCTCAAGTAGTATCTGCAGCTGAGCTATTTGTCAGTTGAAATTATTAACTATTTGTCTTGCTTTGATTAATAATCTTTTAAGCATGCAAGCTAGTGAGAAGCCTAGGGCTGCATGATATACAAAACTGAAGCTGTCATTGCTATAGCTTACTAGATAGGAGTCAAATCATTGTTCATTTGAACTCTCCCTCTATCTCAAACCTAGCTAAAGTCGGGGGTCTCAAGTCTCAACCTTGTGCAGATCAGAAGCCCCCTATGCAAAAGACCTCATTCTTAGCATTGTCAAGGCACCCTTTTAGATACCTAGAATAGGGTTGGTGGTAGAACTATTTTTAACAGTCCCTACCTTCAAAACTCCTTGGCTATAGTTGGGATTAGAACAGTGGGAGTTAGGACCTTGCTATTGGACCACAACCAAAGCTACCAATTCTCTAAGGCGGGTGCCCCTGGGAAGGTGAGGTCTGATCCCCTTCTAACCTGGTATTAATACCTTAGGCCATAGCTCTGTAAGCTATTGTTCCCCAGGTTATATGACAATCAAGTGGGGTCTTCCCTGAGCTGATACTGGCATGTAAAAAACACATCTAATATGCCAGCCTATCTATCACACTCCAATTCAGAGCTCACCGTCAGTTTCTTATTTGCAGAATATTTTATTCTGTTAAACTTTTATCATTGAAAGCCCTTTGAAATAATTATTGAATGGCTTCATAAACTAAAATTACACCAAAAAATTAGAAACCTTATCAATTTTTTTCTAATTTGTTGGGATCCTAGAATTAGCAAAGTCTAGGATATCCCACTTCCATGAATCCTAGGATTGGCAAAACTCAGGAAATACAAAAATACAAAAAGAGAAAAAGGCTAAGGCCAAGGGAAAAAGACCTCAAAACTTAAATTCTTAAATATGATAGATGCAAAGAACCAAAATGCCAACATATATAATGGTAAGTATAGACTGAAACTAACTTCTAATTACCTTTTTATCTATAATGCCTTTCAGATTTATAATCCCCCTATAGGCTTAACAAAGTGTCTACATAGTATATCAATAAGCAAATTATCTTTATTGTGACCTAATCTATAGTAAAAAGTGATTTTGGGCTTTGGGTATACATGTTTAATATTTTGGTGTGTGGGTGGGGTGTAGGCTAGGAATAAGAGCCAATAAACAAGCATTGGCTTTAAAAATGCATTAAAATGCTTGTCTAATTTACTACTAAAGTAAAAGTAGTTTATATATAAATACAAATGTGCTGAGTGGCCTATCTAGTTATTCTAGATATTGTGCCCTAATCTACCCCCTCTCATTGGTTTCTAGTTTTACCTATTTTTCTAGGCTTAGTCTATACCATATTGGGGCACTACCTAGGGATTTACCTGGCCATTTCTCTAATGGCAACACGCATCTAAGTTGCTATTGGACAGAATAGTAGTCACGTGACTGCTCTTAGCCAATAGCAACTTACGTGCGTGTGTGTGTGTTGCCAATAGAAATGGCTAGGTGATTCCCAAGGTTGCACATGTATGGTCTATACACATACTATACATGCCCAACTTCGAAATTTCACCCAGCTGTACAACTTACTTTTTGATCAAAATGCAACTTACCTGAAACAAAAGGTATGTTTACTTTGATATGAAATGTAGGCTTATCTGCTTAATGAATTGGAGTTGTTTGCCAGTTTGTTTGAGTGTCAATTAGTGACAAACCAATTAAATTAAATATCACATTTATTCACTATCATTAGTTTCTTATCAAGCGAGCTAATTAAAATTTCATGCTAGCTAATTAGCTAAGCCATCTGGCAAGCAAGCAGCACAATGGACGCCGGAGATCGCCGACTAAACTGCGCGCTGGACATGATGCGCCGCCTGCCGCCACAGGAGGTCGAAGCCAATCTGGCTCACCTGATCGACCTGGTGCCGGACCTGACAGAGAATTTGCTCTGCTCTGTTGATCAGCCGCTCAAAGTGGCCAGAGATTCGTCCTGCAACAAAGACTATTTGCTATGCGATTATAATCGGGATGCCGACAGCTACAGGTCACCTTGGAGTAACAAGTGAGACTTTAGCTAACTGAAAATCTGTGCACACGGAATCACGGATGCATACAAGTCAGACACGAATCTTTCCCAAGCTCGATTGTTCACAAGCTCGGTTCTTCACAAACTCGACTCTCCACAAGCTCGATTTTTCGCAAGCTCGATTCTTCACAAGCTCGACTCTCCACAAGCTCGATTCTTCACAAGCTCGATTCTTCACAATTTTGAAATTTCACAAGTTGGAATCTTCACAATCTCGAATCTTCACAATCTCTAATCTTCACAATCTCAAAACTTCACGACCTCAAAACTTCACAATCTCGAATCTTCACAATCTCTAGTCTTCACAATCTCAAATCTTCACAATCTCAAAACTTCACAATCTCGAATCTTCACAATCTCTAGTCTTCACAATCTCAAATCTTCACAATCTCAAAACTTCACAATCTCAAAACTTCACAATCTCAAAAAAAAAAAAACTCAAAACTTCACAACCTCAAAACTTCACAATCTCGAAACTTCACAAGCTCGAATCTTCACAATCTCGAAACTTCACAAGTTCGAATTGTCAAAAAATCTCGAATCTTCACAAGTTCAAAGCTTCACAAGCTCTAAAATTTACATTGTCAAAAAATTTTGCTAGCAAACACTGCATCAAAAAATTGCGTCTTCATAAAGAAAAAGGCCCACAAGGCTTAAGTGTTTAAGTATCGCATTGAAAAACTCTTCATAGGAATCCCCCTTTGAAAAGAATACAATAAGAAACACTCGATACTACTTGCCACCAAAATCTCCAAAGAGCAAGTTGGGATACCGAAATGCCTTGGCAGGGCACTATCAGTGTTCGCATACACGATCAATGCATATATCAACCATATCTCCCAGATACGACCCGCCGCTAGAGGACGGCACAGTGCCATCAGATCGACTCCGTTCGCTTGAAATCGATTTGAATTCGGCGATGGAGCAATACCAGGATTTGTACTTTGGCGGCGGCATCTCCTCTGCCTACCTGTGGGACATGGACAACGGCTTCGCCGGAGTGGTGCTAATTAAAAAGATCGGCGACGCGGCTAGAACACGCGGCCAATGGGATTCTATTCATGTTGTGGAGGTGGCTCACAAAATTGGCGGCCGCAGTGCCAAATACAAGCTGACCGCCACCACCATGCTGTGGGTGCGGACTGCCGACACAGCCGCTGGCGAGTTCGACATTGGCGGCAGCCTCACCCGCCAGGTGGAGAAGGAGGCCACTGTGGCCGATATGCAGGCTCATATCTTCACTATTGGCCGAATGATTGAGGTGAGTCTGGGATTGGTATTCTAGGTTGAAATGCTGGCGTATTCTTGGTTAGGAGATTGGGGTATTCTAGATTGAAATGCTGGGGTATTCTTGGTTAGGAGATTGGGTATTCTAGTTTGAAATGCTGGGGTATTCTAGATTGAAATGCTGGGGTATTCTTGGTTAGGAGATTAGGCTATTCTAGATTGGGTAATCGGATCATTCTAGATTTAGAGATTGGGGTATTCTAGATTGGGTAATCGGATCATTCTAGATTTAGAGATTGGGGTATTCTAGATTGGGTAATCGGATCATTCTAGATTTAGAGATTTGGTATTCTAGATTGAGAGATAAAGGTATTTTATATTGATATAGATATTTTATACTTCACATGCTAGTTGTTCACCCAGTTTCGTTTTTAATTTATAAAAAATAAAAATACACTTTACCGTCGCCCTAATTTGATTTGTTGTTTCTCTTTCTAGGAAACCGAGACCTCCATGCGCCAGCAGATGATCCAGGTGTACTTTGACGGCCTAAACGGCATTGTAGAGACGATGCGCACCTCCGTGCCGAAGAACACCAGAGAGGCGCAGAGGCGAGTACAGGAGGAGCTGAGCAGCGTTATTGGCAGCAAAGCGGCTGCAGCTGCCGCCTCGCGAAATGCCTAGCGGGCTGGTGGTCGGCGGCGTCGTGTCGGATTTGGTTGACTTTATTGTGTGTTTGCGCGTGTCGGATTTACGCTACTCTTGTGTTTTATGATGATAATATATTTATCTAGATAATCTACTGTTTATAAATGCTATATTCCCGCTATTGTGTTGTGTTAATGAGCATGTTTTTATTGCCAGTTAGGCTTGTAGGGTCTTTTTGAGTATTAGAGTGATTGCTATTCACATTTGCTAAGATTCATACGAGGGGGGGGCAGTAGTACAATGCTGATAAAGTTTCTAAATATAGCTGGACATTGTGAAGTTGTTAGGCTAGAATTGGTGTTCAAATTTAGATTGTATATTGTCTCGCTAGCATTGTAAACCGAATCCAAATGTTTAAATTCAAAGTATATTACAATTATATATTAATGCTAAATTTATTGCTGTAACGTGTTGGGATAGTCTAAAATTACCCGATATTATTCACCGCTTGATCAAAACTCCTAGTAGATACTTATAATGTACATTCTGCCTAGGGACAGACTAATCCCTTCCTATCCATTGTTCTGCATTCTATCTAAAAAGCTGGGAAATCCTTCTATCCCCTAGTGTACATTCTGTCTAGGGGCAAAGAAACCCCTCTCTATCGCCTAGTGTAGATTCTGTCTAGGGGCAGGGAAATCCCTCTATCCCCTAGTGTACATTCTGTCTAGGGGCAGGGAAACCCCTCTCTATCGCTAGTGTAGATTCTATCTAGGGGCAGGGAAATCCCTCTATCCCCTAGTGTACATTCTGTCTAGGGGCAGGGAAATCCCTCTATCTCCTAGTGTACATTCTGTCTAGGGGCAGGGAAATCCCTCTATCTCCTAGTGTACATTCTGTCTAGGGGCAGGAAAATCCCTCTATCTCCTAGTGTACATTCTGTCTAGGGGCAGGGAAATCCCTCTATCGTATAGTGTACATTATTTCTAGGGTCGACAAGGGAAATCCATTTGGCTGAGCAGCAGAACCTCGTCAAAAATATGGAAGCAAACTCGTCAAAATATTTTTAGTACACGTGTGTTTCTTATAGAGTAGATGAAAATCCTTATTGCGCATGAAAGTTTTTTTCTGATAGCATAATCAGATTGGCTGTTAGCAGTTTTAAATTAATTAAGAAGTCAATAATTGAAATGTAATTCCGAATTGTTACAAGCAGACAATAATTGCTTTATTCGAGCAGTGTCTTGTAATTCGGTTTTTTTGCTTTGTACTCGTATTTATTAACTTAAGTCCTGATCATCAATGCCAATTATAACTGGATTCCAATTGTACTCATCAATATCCAAGGCTGGCTTTCCACATTGTAGTGTCTGTCACGTATTCCTGAACTTATTTGTTTATTATTAGTTTTCAAGCATTAGCTGTTTGATGTATTTTTTTTTCTCCTCAATAAAACATTTCCGTGGCCTAAGAAACTGACTGCTATCTATCTGCTGGTTCCGTTAACTAGCGATGGTATTTTATTGGTTGGATAGTCAGTACATACTACTCAGTAAAGTATCAATGTTCGCTTCTAATTATATAATTAGATTGGTATTTAAAACTGCTTGGGTAACGGGTTAAATAGGTTCTATCGTTTTATTTTTACTAGAATGTTTCATTTATTTTAGTAGTACATGGGGTTTATAATATGAGACTTAATTTCATTCCATCTTGGTAAATTTACAGAAATTAGCACATTTACAATACCCTGACTTTTACGGAAACTAATTACCCCAAAATCTTTGTCAATATGATTAAAAATATTTGTTTTTGTGCATATCAACTTTTTGTCAAGTTTAATCGACAAAAATGAATGTTTAAATTAACAATATATAGTTGGTAAACACGCGGTCTGATCTGGAAAATTCTTTTTTAAACGGCAATCATCTAATTATGGCATGAAACAATAATTTTTATTGTGAGTTCTTGTGTATATTTTCTTTTAAAAAGTTTATTTTTCATCCTGTGCTGTTTCTACCCTTGGGGAATTCTATTTGCTTCCACCTCTTTGTAAAGTCGTAAATTTCCTGACTCAAAAGTCATTTCTCTGGGGAATTCCCTCAGGTTCTCACAAATCGTCACTCTGGGGAATTCCCTCTAGTTCTCACAAATCGTCACTCTGGGAAATTCCCTCTAGTGAAGTACTAATAACTGGGAATTCCTTCTGGTTCTCACAAATCGTCACTATAGGGGATTTCCTCTGGTTCTCACAAATCGTCACTCTGGGGAATTCCCTCTAGTTGTCACAAATCGTCACTCTGGGGAATTCCCTCAGGTTCTCACAAATCGTCACTCTGGGGAATTCCCTCTAGTTCTCACAAATCGTCACTCTGGGAAATTCCCTCTAGTGAAGTACTAATAACTGGGGAATTCCTTCTGGTTCTCACAAATCGTCACTATAGGGGATTTCCTCTGGTTCTCACAAACCGTCACTCTGTGGAATTCCCTCTAGTTGTCACAAATCGTCACTCTGGGGAATTCCCTCTGGTTCTCACAAATCGTCACTCTGGGAAATTCCCTCTAGTGAAATACTGATAACTGGGGAATTCCCTCTGGTTCTCACAAATCGTCACTCTGGGAAATTCCCTCTAGTTCTCACAAATCGTCACTCTGGGGAATTCCCTCTAGTTGTCACAAATCGTCACTCTGGGGAATTCCCTCAGGTTCTCACAAATCGTCACACTGGGGAATTCCCTCTAGTTGTCACAAATCGTCACTCTGGGGAATTCCCTCTGGTTCTCACAAATCGTCACACTGGGGAATTCCCTCTGGTTCTCACAAATCGTCACTCTGGGAAATTCCCTCTAGTGAAGTACTAATAACTGGGGAATTCCTTCTGGTTCTCACAAATCGTCACTATAGGGGATTTCCTCTGGTTCTCACAAACCGTCACTCTGTGGAATTCCCTCTAGTTGTCACAAATCGTCACTCTGGGGAATTCCCTCAGGTTCTCACAAATCGTCACTCTGGGGAATTCCCTCTGGTTCTCACAAATCGTCACTCTGGGAAATTCCCTCTAGTGAAATACTGATAACTGGGGAATTCCCTCTGGTTCTCACAAATCGTCACTCTGGGAAATTCCCTCTAGTGAAATACTGCTAACTGGGGAATTCCTTCTGGTTCTCACAAATCGTCATTCTGGGAATTCCCTCTGTTTCTCACAAATCGTCACTATAGGGGATTTCCTCTGGTTCTCACAAATCGTCACTCTGGGAATTCTCTTTGGTTCTTACGAATCGTCCCCCGTGGGAATTCCCTCTTCCTCTCACAAAATTGTCACTGGGGAATTCCGTCTAACTCTCACTAACGGTCAGTATAAATAGTTCTATCACTATAATCTTTATTAGAAATAAAGTTGTTCAGAAAATTCTTATTCTGCTTTACCCGAAAATTCGATTGCCAATCTAAATTCACAATACTACTTTAAGTAATACAAATAGTATATACGGGTTTTGAAAGGAAATTGCTGATGATGAGATAAAACAAGCAATTCTGTTCGATTCCAGGTCTCTCTAGCACTTGAAGCAAAACGGTTTTAATGCTTTGATTTGCTTGCCTATCCGGAACTGTACTTTTAAGGCCCTCCAAATTTAGCTCAGACTGCTGTTTGACTGCGACTGCTTCCACTTTGTTGGTAAGTCGGCAAAGGATTGTTTGAAATTTACTATTTAGACATGTGATTAGTCAGGATTCTAGCCTATCAACATCTTTAGTAAGCGAGTAGACTCGCCCTCTGTAAATCCGGTACATTTTGACCCCCAATAAACCACTAGACTTCTACCCCCAGTAAACTGGTAGACTTCTATTCTTAGTCAACATCAGTAAATCGGTAGACTTCTACCCCCCCCCCCAATGATCCACTAGACTTCTACCCCTAGTAAATCGGTAGACTTCTATTCTCAGTCAACATCAGTAAATCGGTAGACTTCTACCCCCCCCCTAATGATCCACTAGACTTCTACCCCTAGTAAATCGGTAGACTTCTGCCCCAATAAGCCACTAGACTTCAACCCTCAGCAAATCGGCAGACTTCTAGCCTCAATAAATAGATAGACTTCTACCCTCAGTAAACTGTTAGACTTCTACCCCCCCCCCCCCCCCCAGTAAATCGATAGACTTCTACCCTTAGCAAATCACTAGGCTTCTACCCCCAGTAAATCGGTGGACTTCAGCCCCAATAAAACAGTAAATTTCTACCCTTACTAAGCAGGTAGACTTGGTATCTACCCCCTCCCCCACCAGCAAACTGTGTGTGACCTGCATTTCACCAACAGTCTTATACGGCCACTACAACTTCATAATGATATATGTGGGGCAGTATTGTATAAACGTAAAAAAGGCAATCGTGATTGACAGATTTAATCAATTAGTTCAGACTGTTTGGCCCATAACGGATGCATTATAGTATAACAAAAGTTGCAGAGTTAGGATAAACTGGCCTCGTATCTTTTAATGGCATTTTCTGTACAATTGAACTGTAAATATTTGTGATGGCTGTAGCCTAAAATTCAGACTTACTGAATTGAATTTCACTAAAACAAACAAATGATAAAAAAATAGTTTTGAAAAAATGGCTTACAACCCTTCAAAAATTAGTGTCATTAGTATTTTTACCACCAAAGGATCGCCTTTACCCATCAAGCATCTCCCTTACTCATCCAGAATCGCCATTACTCATCCAGAACTGCCCTTACTCATCCAGAACTGCCCTTACTTATCCAGAATCGCCCTTACTTATCCAGAATCGCCCTTACTCATCCAGAACTGCCCTTACTCATCCAGAACTGCCCTTACTCATCCAGAACTGCCCTTACTCATCCAGAACTGCCCTTACTCATCCAGAACTGCCCTTACTCATCCAGAACTGCCATTACTCATCCAGAACTGCCCTTACTCATCCAGAACTGCCCTTACTCATCCAGAACTGCCATTACTCATCCAGAACTGCCCTTACTCATCCAGAACTGCCCTTACTCATCCAGAACTGCCCTTACTTATCCAGAATCGCCCTTACTCATCCAGAATTGCCCTTACTCATCCAGAATTGCCCTTACTCATCCAGAATCGCCCTTACTCATCCAGAATCGCCCTTACTCATCCAGAATCGCCCTTACTCATCCAGAATCGCCCTTACTCATCCAGAATCGCCCTTACTTAGTCTTTCTGCCTCCTGCCAGCGCTAAAACTTCTTCATTCGGACCCTCCGATAATTTAAATAGGAGTTCGACCTCACTGTCTCTTCTTGACGATCCTGTAATGAATTTGATGGCAAGGGACGCGTCATCTCTCTAATGGAATTCATAAAGAATAGAATCATTAAAAATTATACTGTTTAGTAATATAATATTTACCCTACTCAAGTTCCGAATTCCAATAATGGCCTGTGAGCTGCCTAATTGCAGTGAACGCGGAACAGGCTCGATTGAAAATCTTGAGTGATCGGTTAAGAGCGGTATCAATTTTCCACTAAGTACTATATCCCTGCTTTTCGAGAATATGAGAGGGGCATTTAAAAAGTCTGTAAGGTTAAACTAATGATGAAGATAGAAGTGACGCGCAGGAAAAAAAATAGGTCGGGAGGATGGCAAGAAAAGCGCGAGGTGTTTGGAGGGAGACGAAGAGAAAGGGAGAGACAGGTTCGGATTCGGATTCGGAGGGTGTGAGATACAAAGGGTGAGATTCAAAGGGTGAGATTCGAATGGTGAGATTTGAAGGGTGAATGAGATTCAAAGGGTGATATTCGGAGGGTAAGATTCGGGGTTAGAGATTCGGAGGGTGAGATTCAGAAGGTGAGATTCAGAGGGTGAGAGATTCGGAGGGTGAGATTCAGAGGTGAGAGATTCAGAGGGTGAGAGATTCAGAGGGTGAGATTCAGAGGATGAGATTCAGAGGGTGAGAGATTCAGAGGGTGAGATTCAGAGGATGAGATTCAGAGGGTGAAAGATTCAAAGGGTGAGAGATTCAGAGGGTGAGATTCAGAGGATGAGATTCAGAGGATGAGATTCAGAGGGTGAGAGATTCAGAGGGTGAGATTCAGAGGATGAGATTCAGAGGGTGAAAGATTCAAAGGGTGAGAGATTCAAAGGGTGAGAGATTCAGAGGGTGAATGAGATTCAAAGGTTGAGATTCGGAGGATATGAGATTCCTAAGATGTAAGATTTAATCAAGCTAGAAAAGTAGATTGTGAGATTCGAATTTTACGGACAGGCTGACAAAGGTGTGATATTTAGTGACTGCGGTCTTAGGGGTGGGGGTCCAATGTATTTACGCTCATAAAGGTGGGAAGTACAAAGTAAGTGCGAAGACTAGCAGCGATTTTGTCAAAGTTAGAAATGGAGTGGCAGCTCGCCAAAATCTAGATAATTCCTTACAATAGGCTAAATCTATGTACATGTATTTCTGTCTGTTAGTTTAGACTTTCTAACCTCCCTCCATCGATGTGACCAGCTGCCATTCATTCCCATCTGCCCGTCTTTAGGAAGCTTTCAGACAGAGTGGAATTTCGGCTGTCTGAGTTTTACGAGTACTAGGGACGTTATTTCTGCGAATAGACATGTGCATGGACGGTCATAGCTAAGACGCGGAGGGGGAACTCAAGAAAAAAAGTGGGTAGAGAGGTGAAGAGTGGGTAGAGAGGGGAAGAGTGGGTAGAGAGAGAAGAGTGGGTAGAGAGGGGAAGAGTGGGTAGAGAGGTGAAGAGTGGGTAGAGAGGGGAAGAGTGGGTAGAGAAGAAGAGTGGGTAGAGAGGGGAAGAGTGGGTAGAGAGGTGAAGAGTGGGTAGAGAGAGAAGAGTGGGTAGAGAGGTGAAGAGTGGGTAGAGAGAAGAAGAGTGGGTAGAGAGGGGAAGAGTGGGTAGAGAGGGGAAGAGTGGGTAGAGAGGTGAAGAGTGGGTAGAGAGGGGAAGAGTGGGTAGAGAGGTGAAGAGTGGGTAGAGAGGGGAAGAGTGGGTAGAGAGGGGAAGAGTGGGTAGAGAGGTGAAGAGTGGGTAGAGAGGGGAAGAGTGGGTAGAGAGGGGAAGAGTGGGTAGAGAGAGAAGAGTGGGTAGAGAGAGAAGAGTGGGTAGAGAGAGAAGAGTGGGTAGAGAGAAGAAGAGGGGGTAGAGAGAGAAGAGTGGGTAGAGAAGAAGAGTGGGTAGAGAGGTGAAGAGTGGGTAGAGAGAGAAGAGTGGGTAGACAGAGAAGAGTGGGTAGAGAGAGAAGAGTGGGTAGAGAGAGAAGAGTGGGTAGAGAGAGAAGAGTGGGTAGAGAGAAGAAGAGGGGGTAGAGAGAGAAGAGTGGGTAGAGAAGAAGAGTGGGTAGAGAGTGGAAGAGTGGGTAGAGAGGGGAAGAGTGGGTAGAGAAGAAGAGGGGGTAGAGAGAAGAAGAGTGGGTAGAGAGGGGAAGAGTGGGTAGAGGTGAAGAGTGGGTAGAGAGAGAAGAGTGGGTAGAGAGAAGAAGAGTGGGTAGAGAGAAGAAGAGTGGGTAGAGAGAAGAAGAGTGGGTAGAGAGAAGAAGAGTGGGTAGAGAGAAGAAGAGTGGGTAGAGAGAAGAAGAGTGGGTAGAGAGAAGAAGAGTGGGTAGAGAGGGGAAGAGTGGGTAGAGAAGAAGAGGGGGTAGAGAGAAGAAGAGTGGGTAGAGAGGTGAAGAGTGTGTAGAGAGAAGAAGAGTGTGTAGAGAGAAGAAGAGTGGGTAGAGAGAAGAAGAGTGGGTAGAGAGAAGAAGAGTGGGTAGAGAGGGGAAGAGTGGGTAGAGAGAAGAAGAGTGGGTAGAGAGAAGAAGAGTGGGTAGAGAGAAGAAGAGTGGGTAGAGAGGGGAAGAGTGGGTAGAGAGAAGAAGAGTGGGTAGAGAGAAGAAGAGTGGGTAGAGAGAAGAAGAGTGGGTAGAGAGGTGAAGAGTGTGTAGAGAGAAGAAGAGTGTGTAGAGAGAAGAAGAGTGGGTAGAGAGAAGAAGAGTGGGTAGAGAGAAGAAGAGTGGGTAGAGAGGGGAAGAGTGGGTAGAGAGAAGAAGAGTGGGTAGAGAGAAGAAGAGTGGGTAGAGAGAAGAAGAGTGGGTAGAGAGGGGAAGAGTGGGTAGAGAGAGAAGAGTCGGTAGAGAGAGAAGAGTCGGTAGAGAGGGGAAGAGTGGGTAGAGAGGTGAAGAGTGGGTAGAGAGGGGAAGAGTGGGTAGAGAGGTGAAGAGTGGGTAGAGAAGAAGAGGGGGTAGAGAGAAGAAGAGTGGGTACAGAGGTGAAGAGTGGGTAGAGGTGAAGAGTGGGTAGAGAGGGGAAGAGTGGGTAGAGAAGAAGAGGGGGTAGAGAGAAGAAGAGTGGGTACAGAGGTGAAGAGTGGGTAGAGGTGAAGAGTGGGTAGAGAGAAGAAGAGTGGGTAGAGAGGGGAAGAGTGGGTAGAGAGGTGAAGAGTGGGTAGAGAGGGGAAGAGTGGGTAGAGAGGTGAAGAGTGGGTAGAGAGGGGAAGAGTGGGTAGAGAGGTGAAGAGTGGGTAGAGAGGTGAAGAGTGGGTAGAGAGGTGAAGAGTGGGTAGAGAGAAGAAGAGTGGGTAGAGAGAAGAAGAGTGGGTAGAGAGAAGAAGAGTGGGTAGAGAGAAGAAGAGTGGGTAGAGAGAAGAAGAGTGGGTAGAGAGAAGAAGAGTGGGTAGAGAGGGGAAGAGTGGGTAGAGAAGAAGAGGGGGTAGAGAGAAGAAGAGTGGGTAGAGAGGTGAAGAGTGTGTAGAGAGAAGAAGAGTGTGTAGAGAGAAGAAGAGTGGGTAGAGAGAAGAAGAGTGGGTAGAGAGAAGAAGAGTGGGTAGAGAGAAGAAGAGTGGGTAGAGAGAAGAAGAGTGGGTAGAGAGAAGAAGAGTGGGTAGAGAGAAGAAGAGTGGGTAGAGAGAAGAAGAGTTGGTAGAGAGGGGAAGAGTGGGTAGAGAGAAGAAGAGTGGGTAGAGAGGGGAAGAGTGGGTAGAGAGAAGAAGAGTTGGTAGAGAGGGGAAGAGTGGGTAGAGAGAAGAAGAGTGGGTAGAGAGGGGAAGAGTGGGTAGAGAGAAGAAGAGTTGGTAGAGAGGGGAAGAGTGGGTAAAGAGAATAAGAGGGGGTAGAGAGGGGAAGAGTGGGTAGAGAGAGAAGAGTCGGTAGAGAGAGAAGAGTCGGTAGAGAGGGAAGTGAGGGTAGAGAGGGAAAGGGAGTTAGAGAGAGGAAGTGAGGGTACATAGGGGAAGGGAGGGTAGAAAGGAGAAGAGTGAATAGGGTCATGAGGATTTCTAGCAGTGCAATAAACTACCAGCCGGTGCAGCATCTAATTCTAAGCACAGCAGCTGAAACGCGAACAGTGGCAGGCATGGCTAGTCAGCATTACCGGCAAATGCTCCGGCAGCGCAAATCAAGCTCTGAGAAGCCACTGTGTGCTCCAATTGTCAATTCAATCGAATTTTTCCCCGGATTTGTTGGGCCAATTTTCTAGCCCGGCTGCGGTCCATTAGAGACAGGCTGACTTCTGCTGTCTCAGAGCCCCTCTGTCCCTTCCATCTTCGATTTGATTTGCGTATTTGGCCAAATGTTTTCTTAGAACTGCTGCTCTTTAGCCAAGCTCGAGCCCATATGACTTCGGCTAGTATGAATTCGTAGGTATGCTATAATTTATTCATAATAGAACCTTCCCTTACCTTACATTTATTTTTTTTCTGCTTCTGTCTGTCTTATGTGTTTGTCTCTCTGTCTGTCTGTCTGTCTCTCTGTCTGTCTGTCTGTCTCTCTGTCTGTCTCTCTGTCTGTCTCTCTGTCTGTCTGTCTGTCTGTCTGTCTGTCTGTCTGACTGTCCGTCTGTCTGTCTGTCTGTCTGTCTGTCTGTCTGTCTGTCTGTCTGTCTGTCTGTCTGTCTGTCTGTCTGACTGTCTGTCTGTGTCAAAAAATCATTCTCACACTGCCCCTCTCACATCTCCCACTTTCCCCGTCTATCTGCCACTCTGTCCTGATCCCAGTCACTCCCCTCCCTCACTGCCGCCCTGTACATGTTTTAGCACCCGAGCGGCCTCATCCCGCTCCCTGCATATCTGCAGTCTCTCCTGCCCCCTGTCTGTCTGCGTGGCGGAAGCTGGTCGCTTTGGCCTCAGCCACTCATTTTACAAGAGTCGGATAAGCAGCTGGTCTGACGTGGCACCTTAATTAAAGCAAATAACAATCCGGCATCCCCCCTCCCTCTGCGCTTCCTCTCCCTCCTTGTCTAAGTCTGGCATGATCGGATTAATTTATTACAGAGAAGTGTGCGCATCTGGCCAGCTCCTGTAATAAAGCTATTCTGTTTGAGCGCAAACAGGCTGTGAATTATTTGATTAGCACTCTGGCCAGGTTTAATAATAATAAAATTGTGTCACAGATTTCTCTCTGGGATACATGTGCATGCTCGCATTTTTATTTGCCTAATAGTTGCCTATCTGACTGCCGGGCCTTAGTCTGGAATTCCCAGATCTCGGATGAGAATCCAGAATAGGAGATTAAGTTGTTCGAGTTGGGCTAGAAGATTGAGTTGGGCTGTGAATTTTTGACACAGACACACAAACGCATTTGCACCTGACGTTTCTAGTTCTATATAAGGATAGTTAATAACCTGTTTGTGTGTCTTGGCTTAAAGTTGGAGGAAAAAAGGAGAGATGGGCGAGAAAGGGTAGACATTAGAGATAGAGGGAGATAGGGTAGACATTAGAGATAGAGGGAGATAGAGTAGACATTAGAGATAGAGGGAGATAGGGTAGACATTAGAGATAGAGGGAGATAGGGTAGAGATAGAGGGAGATAGAGTAGACATTAGAGATAGAGGGAGATAGGGTAGACATTAGAGATAGATGGAGATAGGGTAGACATTAGAGATAGATGGAGATAGGGTAGACATTAGAGAGAAAGGGGAGATAGGGTAGACATTAAATAGAGAGGGGAGATAGGGTAGACATTAGAGATAGAGGGAGATAGAGTAGACATTAGAGATAGATGGAGTTAGAGTAGACATTAGAGATAGAGGGAGATAGGGTAGAGATAGAGGGAGATAGAGTAGACATTAGAGATAGAGGGAGATAGGGTAGACACTAGAGATAGAGGGAGATAGGGTAGACATTAGAGATAGAGGGAGATAGGGTAGTCATTAGAGATAGAGGGAGATAGGGTAGACATTAGAGATAGAGGGAGATAGGGTAGACATTATACGTCGTAGACAGAGGAGAGATAGGGTAGACAGTAGAGAGAGATAGGGTAGAAATTAGAGATAGAGGGAGATAGAGTAGACATTAGAGATAAAGGGAGATAGGGTAGTCATTAGACATAGAGGGAGATAGGGTAGACATTAGAGATAGAGGGAGATAGGGTAGTCATTAGAGATAGAGGAAGATAGGGTAGACATTAGAGATAGAGGGAGATAGGGTAGACATTATGCGTCGTAGACAGAGGAGAGATAGGGTAGACAGTGGAGAGAGATAGGGTAGAAATTAGAGATAGAGGGAGATAGAGTAGACATTAGAGATAGAGGGAGATAGGGTGGACATTAGAGATAGATGGAGATAGGGTAGACATTAGAGATAGAGGAAGATAGGGTAGACATTATACGTCGTAGACAGAGGAGAGATAGGGTAGACAGTAGAGAGAGATAGGGTAGACAGTAGAGAGAGATAGGGTAGACAGTAGAGAGAGATAGGGTAGACAGTAGAGTGGGCAATAGAAAATGGAATACCGTAGAAGGACAAGTACCTACGCAGAAGAGGATCAGGAAGGCTTGTCCAGTCCAAACAACAGAAAAGACGCGTTACATTGAGTTACGAGCGTAAGAAGACGATGTTACAGCCAATAGGTGCTTGTCATTATATATATAATCGGGATTATTGTCGCAATAAGTCCGGTACAAGCTATTGCACTCGCGACAACATAAGCAATAAGTGTCTGAAATCATAGGATGTTTATTATAAAAAGAATCACGACAATCAATCAGTGCTTTTGCTGTCGGATAAATAGGATTAGGGTATTGACTAGCTTGATAAAATGGTGCACAGAGAAAGATGATCGAAGTCCCTGCTCGGCATGTACAGAGTAGTTGGTTAGGCTTTACACAAACAGAATTTTCCTTTGACACAGAAGACAAGTCATGGATTCTGTGTTAATTACAGACAGGCTTGATCTCATGTTTATCGGTCTGTCTTGAAATCAATCCATCAAAAGTGCGTTACATTTGTGTGCAGTGCTCTGAACTCTACAATTGTACATTTTGTTGCAAAAAACTTGCTGGCTTCAATGCGCAGGCACAGAGTACCGTAAGCGCGCACTGGGACAAGCGCACTTTTGGAAATGCGCACCATAAGAAGCGTGCATCGGCATAAGCGCGCAATGGCATAAGCGCGCACTCGGACAAGCGCGCATTAGCATAAGCGCGCACTCGGACAAGCGCGCATTGGCATAAGCGCGCACTGGGACAAGCGCGCAATAGCATAAGCGCGCACTGGGACAAGCGCGCATTAGCATAAGCGCGCACTCGGACAAGCGCGCATTAGCATAAGCGCACATTGGGAAAAGCACGTACCATTAGAAGCGTGCAATTGCAAAAGCCCAAGTTGATTAAACTTTTTTTA